>OZ059810.1:4151823-4593178 GCA_964057025.1 Standfussiana lucernea
TCCGTCTCGCTCCGGACCATGGCTCGAACCAGGGCCGGACGCGAGAGGTCGCCGCCGCCGATCGCCGCTATGAGGACACGGCGTTGCTCCGCCCAAGCGGGGCAGACCTCCACCGTATGCACCACCGTGTCCTCCGGTCAATCCTCGCAATAATAGTCAGAGGCCTATGGGCGGCATTAAAACTCTGACACCAAGTTAGGCACTAACCACACGATAAAGAAGAAGAAGACTCTCGTAAACTTTCATGCAGCTGCTACTGCTCGAGCCAGCCCGCGATGCTGTGCCAGTAGTTTTAAACCAGCCCCTAATTAATACCACTCAGATCCAGCCTGTCCCCTTGCTGCCCTCCCCCAGCGACGCCCTAAGCCGAGGTCCGAGCCCCATAGGGGGTGCCCTTAGCGTGTAGTCGCTTAGTTTGTAAGTTTTTTGCCCTGGCTGGAGGCCTTAAATTCAAGGCATCCACAGGATAGTCCGGTTGAGCAGACGACAACCTCCTAGGTTGAACTGCGAGGGCAGGGATCGTCACTCCACCTGTTTGAGAGAGTGCCACCTTAAGCTTCTCCACTCAATAACACGTCTATCACCGGCCATTCTACGGTCAATATGGCCGGCCCGCTTTTATAGATAGGTGTGCATATCGTCTACCAGGGACTGCACCCAGGAAATAACAGGTTAACGGAACCGAGGTACATATTTTTTTAGCCCATTCCTTCCTTGAGATTATCAACCGTTCCATACAGTTTAGTCGAGTGGGTATAGAAATTTCATAAGGGACCGCTGAAAATTTTTTTCGTGATTGCGATGTCGTTTCCAAGGAGCAAATTGTTCAGTTCGATGGCTTGTACTACACCCTTAAATATGACCACACTATATGATACATGCTGCTTAACGCGTTTTATCGCAAGACAAGACAACACAACGAAAAAAGAATAAAATGCTGGTGGAATGCATAACCTTACCTTTTTTAGAAGTCGGTTAAAAATAACTCAAGTCTCGTTAAAAATATTCTCCAGTCAGCAAGACCCAGCCTTTTCAACTGACTTACTTTCAGTAACGTTTCTTGCCATTTTAATGACCTCCATTTATTTTTTTGCTAATATAACAAGACTTAAAGCACCTACGTTTTATAAATAAATTATTTTATGACGTGAACAACACGCTAACGAGACTGTCTGAACCTAATAACATTAAAAATCCAGTCAGACGGTCTAAAATAATAATCCACTTTAGGAAACTGAAAATTCAAGTCGAACATCTTAATTACCGTACCGCCTGACACGCGAAGTAGAGCACACTCCCACGTGTACTGTTAGAGAGAGAGGGAATATAATTAGTTATTCGCACTCTTCATTTGACTTGGGTGTACTTAGCTAGTACTCGAACATGCCCTTTGTTGTGGTACAAGGTAGGAACGTTGGCGGGGTTCGTTTTTTTATTGTGTTTGGTCACTGTTTGCTTGAATAAACTCGCACTCTTGCAGTCCTTTTAATTAATGTAACTCTGAATATGCACCATTGTTAAAACCATGTTCTTTATTTTCGTAGCAATAAAGTCACTGTTAGTTTGTTGTCATTGGCAAGATTGTCAAAATTACAATAATCTTTATTTTCGTAAGGTTGCCAGAGGCAAAATAGCAGTAAAAGGTGTGCGCGAAGATTGCAGCAAACAGAAACACAGGTTCCATGAAGGCTGTAAGTTTCAGTTCTTCTCTTTAGCGGTTCACATATTATAATATTGTTTTGGAAAGCTTAATGAACTGCTAGCAAAATTGTGTCAAAGCAGTTTATACGCTGTTATTAATTCAACCAATGATCGTCAAACACACAACAGAAAGAAATGAAAAAAGAATAAGTAACGCCAAAATTAACGTCACATCCACGCAAAATGGTCGTCGCTCAGCATAAAGCTGTGGTGCCATCCATGATGGAGACAGCGCTGGTCTTCAGTGACAGGCGTTGACGTGATAACAATAGCCAGTGCAGAATAGAAAAGGCTACCTAAAAACAAAAAACAAAACAAACGCAAGCCCATTTAGAGTAAAAAATAATTTCTACAGAAGAGATTTATTTAAAATGATCCCGCTTCATCTTACAACTTACGTCCAAAATCACGGCCTGTCTCTTGAAGTTGCTAAAGTAAATATTAGTCTTCAATTTGCCGTGTTGTCATTGTCTCTGGTTACTTTACCGAAGATATCTGGTGGTATACAGTCGTAATGACTCGATCGACCGTTTATCAGCTTGAATAAGGGGTTGGACTATACAGGGCGGTTTTTGGATGTTGGGGGTGAAAAATCTTCACATTACTACATGAGAATTTAATTCATCTGGCAGGCGTGAAGTTATATTACTTAATACAATTTTTAACTGCGTCTTAATTGATACAATCTCGTCATCATTTTCATGCCCTTATCCCAGTTTATTTGGGGTCGGCGCAGCATGTCTTCTACTTCCATACTTCTCTATTACTCGTCATCTCAGCAGTCATCTCCTTTCTAGCCATATCATCCTTCACTCAGTCCATCCATCGTTTCTTTGGGCTTCCTCTACTCTTAAAGCCATCTATATTCATACAATCACTTGATGCACTATTCAATCATTTGATTTGCTTAGCCAGTCACTGACCGCAAACTATTTAATCACGCTAACACAAATTAACCTATTGAACAAGACACTAATTATAGCACTGCAACTAATTAACTAACACTTATTACAATTACGTCATAGTCACTAAGACAAAGTCTATATAACCGCAAACAACTACATAATAGACCTGTAATGACAAACTATCTATGTATCTATACATAGTGAAGAGTCTAACCGGCAAAATTATGCAAATTATTGATTATTGAACTGATATTACTGATAGCTTTTCGAAGGAATCCATTAACATTAGCTAACACTTTCGTGATATAATTTTATAGTAATATTAAGGACTTAAGCAATTCCTCCGATGTACCTGTTCTAGACTAACGGACTGAGGAGATAATTCCGGATAAAAGAAAATTGAAAAATTAACCTATAAATCTATTATCGAGCCTTTTATTATCTACAGTCTAACACCCGTATTTATGTATATGCAAGTCAAAGTGTTTACTTGAGTAAATGTCATTATTTAAGATACAATTTTATTACGTAGTTTAATAATTGCTTGAAGTTAGAACTATAACGAAATTTAAAATACTCAATTTTTGTCTATTGCATAAAAAAATTGCAAGTAAGTAATTACTTTAACTTGACTAAAGATACGAGTGTAAGAGTCAAACCAGTACGGGAAGATATACTTAAACGAATTAACAAACAAATGAACGATAGAAAAAGCCCGGGATACGAGCTAAAGATATAAAGCATACTTAAGATAAATTAATTAGTTCCAGTTATCACACATTTAATTATTTGTTGCTTGCAGACGTATGTACGTATCCCGATCTTTTAAAGATAGGAATAATACGTCCAATTCACAAAAAGGGTCCACGTGATGACGCCAATAACTATCTTCCAATCACCATATTGTCTTGTATAGATAAGACCACAGAACGTTATACATATAGGTATGGACCCGCCCCGGCTTCGCACGGGTGCAATGTAGATACTAATGTTTTCTCTACTATAATATGCATGTATTATACATATAAACCCTCCTCTTGAAACACTCTATCTATTAAAAAAAAAACGCATCAAAATCCGTTGCGTAGTTCTAAAGATCTAAGCATACATAGGGACAGACAGACAGCGGGACGCGACTTTGTTTTATACTGTGTAGTGATGAGATAAATAATTTCTTACAAATACACGGTGTAATCAACTATAAAACAATTTGGATCTCAGAAAAATAGGAGTACGACACAATTATTACGAGAATTTACCGATGAAGTTAATAGACACTTAGATGAAAAAAAAGGTATTAACACTCTTTATAGACTTTAACAAAGCGTTTGATATGCTCCGTTGTGATATACTTTATGATAAGTTATGAAATGGAATCCAAAGACTCCTATAAGATTGTTAAAAATATTATACAAGAATATTTTAACAGAGACACCACTGTTAAAATAAAAAATTAGCTTAGTACAAAGGTTTCATCCACGCAAGGAACAGCTCAGGAATCAAATAAAGGACCAACAGAATACTTGTTTTATGTTGACGCAATAAACTCGGGATCCGTATACTCATGTATTTTAGTCGATACTAAAATCATCTCTGATACTCAAAAATCCCTACAAATTAATTTCGATCAAATGTGTAATATCATATGTGGGGTCATGACGTAGGATTAGTAATTAATAGATTGAAAACAAAAATTGTTCACATACGTTCATCATACAATAAATGTTTCACTATACACAGACAGACACATGTAGACAGTTATAGCACAAGAACATTCTTGCCTACATGGCTCGTCAAATACTTGCAAATGCCCATTACTAGAAGTAGACGATAAACACATGTACTATTCTGTCAAGAAAGTACCGGGAAACGATCAATAATACACAAAGTGTTAGATATTCATCCAAAGTTATTTTATCGCCTTCAAAGTATGCACCTTCAGAAACGATACACTTACGCCAACGAATAATCCTTTCATCAAAACAACAAGCATAACGTATTATTATATCAGAAGTTCTTAAGTTCTTTACAAAGCATCAATTTTGATAAGGTTTTGGGAAGGGTAAATCCTTTTGCGGACAAGTCATCGATATTTTGGAGCACGTTTTATTTTAGACCAGCTTCTACCCGGAACTTAACTAAAAATACACCCTATGGCACTGTGTAATAGTGTTGCTTTACATCAGAGAAATTTCGGATGAGTTTTTTCGGAGATTACGTAATAGTACATCCAAACTTAAGAACTTTACCTCTTCACAATGTTAGTTCATCTTCTTCTGAGCGCCAGTAGTTTGGCGCCTTCAGTGGCGTCCATCAGTTCCTGTAATGAACAAACAGCAGGATACGCAGGACACGGTATTAAATGCCCCATCGTTTGTGGAACAGCGCCACATAATGTTAGTTTAGACGGGTAAATTTCATTGCTACACGCTGTATAACTCAAAAACATTATGTAGTGCCTACCCATGTGCAACAGCGTGTTAACACTCCATACATAATGATTGGTTTATTGGCCTTTTGCGAAACACTATAATTTTCTACACTATGCTCTTAGGATGTAGATAATAAATGGCTCGATGATAGATTTATAGGTTAATTTTTCAATTTTATTATGAACTAGCTGACTCCCGCAACTTCATCTGCGTTACATTTTTGTTTGATGCTCCGCTCCTATTGGTTGCAGCGTGATGGTATATAGCCTATAGCTTTCCTTGATAAATGGACTATCTAACACTAAAATAATTTATCAAGTCGAACCAGTAGTTCCTGAGATTAGCGCGTTCAATCAAACAAACTTTTCAGCTTTATAATATTAGTATAGATGTACATATATTGTATGTATTTGAAGCACTTTTATAACTGACCTACTGACTGATAGATGTGTACACTTTACACTGCTACAAAACATAACATCACGACTTCATTTCGCTGATGGGTATGGGTGGTGGATCTAATAGAATACCGTTTCGTCATATCTTTAAGCCCCATGTAATAGGGACAAGCCTATTGCCATCAACCGGGCACAATCAAGACTCCGTGGCTGTTACTGAGAAATTCCTGAAGGAAATACCCAAAAATACTATGCTCGAACTGGGATTCGAACAGGATCTCATGCTCAACTGTCGTGCTTGCTACAGCTGAACCAACAAGGCAGTCCAATCACGTTGCTCGTTTCGAATTTGGTGGAACCCGGGCTTTGGTAACCCACAATTAAGAACGCTTTCTCCTTTTCTGTTCAATCAAAGGCAGAATAAGATGAAATTCGCGATAACAGACGCGCTTATTATCTTTGGTAAAGGCGTTGACTATGCTTTTGATAAAGTTGTTAACTGTTTGTGTTAGCGTAATTGAGTTTAGTTTTGATAATTATATAAGCATCGTTTTACTGTTAACTGTTATGTTAGGTTCAGATTCAGGTCTTCAGTAAGGATTTGCCTGTGCATGAGCTCATCTAGCTTAGTTTACAAATAACTTTTAGTTGGTGACGAAAACGCAAGTTTTTTTTTAAGTCAGTCTGGTCGCTGTTTTTGTTTAGCCCGTCCCGCCATCTTTTACGAAGTCTGCCGCGTCGCCTTCTGGCTGTGTCAGGGCACCACATAGTAGTTATTTTGTCCCACAACTCATTGAGCATAGCCCAGTCCCACTTCCGCTTAGCGGCTTCGTACGCAATGTGAGTAATCTGTGTTTATTGAGTGCAGTGTGGTGTTGCGTGCATGGTCCGCTGACTAGACACCTAGTATACTGCGCTCCATTGCACGTTTAAATAGGTCATTATCTTCCTGCCCGTGTCCTATGTTATTTGTAGTCGGCGCAACACGTTTTTGTCTTCCATTCTCTGTCAACCGTCACGCTATCGGTTACTCCTTTTTTTTCATATTAGTCCGCCCACAATCCATCCACCGTCTCCTTGGTCTTCCTCTCCCTCTCCATCCATCAACATTTATAATCATCACTCTTTTAGTCACATGCGATTCGTCCCTCCTCGTCACATGCCCATACCATTACAGTCAATTATCTTTCAAGTTTTCTGGAACTGGCTCACCCTTCAAACTTCCTCTAATAAACTCATTCCTCACTTTATTCATTATTGTCACACCACACTGGCACCTTAACTCGTGAGGAGCTCGTGGCTAAATAATAACAGCCTCTCGGATCGATCGTCAGGTTAAGCCGCACTTGCCTGGGTTGGTCCATGGATGGGTGACCACCCATCACATACCGAGTTTCCTCCGTGCCTCGGAAAGCACGTTAAGCCGTTGATCCCGGCTGTCATTTGTAGATCTTTGGCAGATCGTTACAGTTAGTCAGTAGCCCGAAAGTCTGACAACCAGTCTTACCAAGGGGTATCGTATTACCCAGTACGAACTGGGTTGTGGAGGTCAGATAGGCAGTCGCTCCATGTAAAATACCGGTATTCAGCTGCATCTGGTTAGACTGGAAGCCGACCCCAACATAGTTGGGAAAAGGCTAGGCAGATGTTGACACTGGCACCTTAACATCTCATCTCCTTTTGACATCCATCTTCTTCACAGCGCAGCATTGCGTTGAACAAAAAGGTACTAAAAGAAAATATAGGTACTCAAATTCGCTACCAATCTAACTTCCAGCGGAAAACAGTAACTTCTACACCGACAACCAAACTGTTTGCATCAGGCTAATTACACACGGTGCCTGCGCGAGATGGATCGTCTTTGTTATACAACTCGCTTTACGTGGCATCTGGGCCAAAGTTCACCCAAACTTGCCAGAAATTATGGCAAAGGTGATTAGGAATGGTTTTATTTTATGTACTGGTGTAGGAAAGGCTGGTAAAGGGGGAAATAAAGTTTGTTACACGTAAAAGTAGGTCGTTTTTACCGCCAAGGAACAAAATTGGTAAAATTCATGTTTGTATCATGGTTCAAATACAACATACTTAAAGAATCAATACAGTCATGCATCATGCTGCATAAATAGTTGAACGAGATGATCCAGCAGAGAACCAAAGTTGTCGACATAAGCTCGCAGAATAAGCAAGCTGAAATGGTAAAAGGGCGGGCCATTTCAGCCTTAGAACCAATGACCATTGAGGTAGGTTTTCTTGAGTGGAGATTTCGAATCGGCAAGCGTAAGCCGAAAAAGCGAGTGTAAGCGCAAGCGTAGGGTAGTCTAATATACTGTTATATAAACTAAAAAAAGATGTTACCACTTTTTCTATTTTTGAACATTCGTCTTCCATTAAGCTTGATCTCAGTTGTTCTATTTTTTCCAAATCAGTGTTAAAAAGACTTACTATATTATCAGCTTCTTTATTTTTTGTTAATACAACATCACCCTGTCGTCGACTTGGCCCGATTTTCACTAAATACGTTCTTATCTTACATAATATTTAGCTCACTATATAAGTGGGATAAATGTTCACACATTACTGTTCATTACAGTGAATAAACTACAAACACGATGGACACACGACATGGGACATGAGGTTGATTACAATTACCATTGATAGACACCTTATACACGCACACACGAATTCACTTACACGCACTGACACTCATGTGTAAATCGTAGATTTCCTGCATTTTCTATTTTTTCAGAATGTCCTTGTTTATGTAGCCAGACCAGTAGTTGCACCCCTCACATGCAACCTTTGAATCTCGGTAGTTCCTGGTTCGATGAGATGATCGCCGCAAAATATGTGTTGTCAATAGCTCCCTCATCCAAGACTGATGGCACTTTTTGTACAGCCTGTATAACATATAAGCAACTCCAAGAAATAACAGCGTACATACGATTATAAACACAATGCTTTTTGTGGATAAATGAAATTTGAAGTCCTCTATCGTGGCTGAATTGTGACTTCCATAGACACTGTTCTAGTTTACGAAAACCCCTTCATTTTACACTTTTGATTGACACATGACGATTTTCTTTCAATGGGCTTTCAAGTCGATGACACTCACCCAGAGAAAGATTTAGATTAAAATGCGCACATGATAGACAAAGGTTCGCTCAAGTGGCAGAGTCGCCATATAAGGACGGGACTTTAAGGAGAATGAAACATCTCAGATGCCGAGTAAATACTGAATATATTTGGTGTAATGATACGTTTTATATGTACTCACACAGGTAGAATACAATATACTTATCTACTACATCACAGTGGGACGCCGACGATCTCCACAAGGTGACTAGGTAGCAGCACGATGAAAGCTGTTGCCGAGCATCGAGCTTAGTGGCGTGCGATTGGAGAGGTCCATGCCCAAACTGTGTAAAAACTGAAAAAGTGCCGAAAAAAATTCGCGAGCGGACGCAGTGAGTTTCGTGTGTCGGCAACTTAATCGAGTTGTGAGCGACAGTGGTAGTGGTACTGAGCGCAAAAAACGAACAAGAAAGAGGATAGACCAATTTGTCTGCTCATAAACACCCACAAGCAATAACTTCAGTTTATTCATGATCATAGTGCTTGAAACAGCGCCGAAATATCGGGAACTCAAAACAAATTGTGAACATGGTAAATATCCCGAAAACTTTCTATGTTAATGATATCCCCATGTACAGCGGTGGACTGCTATAAGCTGATGATAAAATGGTGGTGATCAATACTCGTACCTTCTCTGTACGAGACGAGTTCTTTGCCCAGCAGTGGGACAGTTACAGTCTGCTATTGTTACTGTAATCTACATAACATTGAAATTCACTGACCTGTAAAACGTACAATAGTATTCATACGTTAATGTGTGTGACGTGGCAGATAAGGGTCAACCTATTTAGGGAACATTAGACCCCGGGGAACAGTCATTTGCAGTAGAGCGGAGGGTTGAAGTACCTTTATTTGTTTTCATTGTGATGTAATATAGAGTTTTTATGGAATTATATGTTTGTAATGTTTGATTCCTATACCTGAATACGGATAGTTAGACCCCTAATCTTTGTGTTTCTAAATACTTTAATTTAGATCACACGGCATTTTTAAATAATGTCCTGTATGACGTTCGATTCCGATTGTATGAAAAGCGAAAAAAACTTCATGAATGTCTCCTCTTTATACATTTTTAGTAGCTGATTTTGTCGCAGTTGATGGATTTAATTTTAACTTGATACTTTATTTCGAATATTTGAGTTTTTATACTAGGTAAGGGGAATGCCACTCGATAGGTTAGCAGAAAAAAAAAACTACCAACCTCTATATCACCCGGACTACAATGACGAATCGATTGACACCTCACTCTATTTCAGGCGCTACGGTGGAATATCAAAATGTTACAACAACTTGTACATTCATACATAGCTAGACTGCTAAACTCATAACCCTTCCTTTTGGTTTTGGCGTACTCGGGTAACAAAACGTAAGAAACGATGGCATGTCGCTGTTACCAAGTAGGTAAAAATCATCATCATACATACATTACAACTTTAATAAAAACAAAACAAACATATAAAACAATAATTATTTTAATTGAAAACCAAAGCATTGTGTTCAAAATTCCTGAAAATCGAAAAGCAATATCCAATCACTTCGTGTCGAATTGTTTGTTCCGGGTAAACGGAACTACGGAAATTCGGAAGAAGATAAATAAAAAGAGAATTCTATTGAAGTTATATTAATAACATAACTCCTGCTGAAACGATGGATGGACTGTGTGAAGGATGATATGGCTAGAAAGGAGATGAATGTTGACATGACGTTGATGATGTCATAGAGAAGTATGGAAGAAGAAGACATGCTGCGCTGACTTGAAATAAATTGGGATAAAGAGCAGAAAAATTATGTTAAAGATGATGAATAATTTAATAACTTCACGCTTGTATATCTCCGAAGGATTGGACAGAGGTGTGCCTAACACCTATATTTGGGAGAGATATGGATAGAGTTTAGGGAGACCTTTGCCCAGGAGTGAAACAGGTTAAGAAACAAAAAAAGTATCCCAGTCAGTATGTTTATCTATTTGTCTGTTTGTATATCTTTCTGATCCCTTTTGACGATTAACCAGCTGAACGTTACAGCGAATTTTGGTGCACAGGTAGATTACGGTTTGGATATCGATACGTTTTATCCTGGTAGCACAATTCCATGGGATAAACTCCCCCACCTCTTCGCGGTCGAACCCAGCTAGTCAAAAATAACTTCTCATGTAATCGAGCTCCTTTCATGCCAGACGCAGAACAATATTCTCAATTTGTAAATGTATTACGATATTGCTTGGTGAGAACAAAAGGTATTGTTAAGTTAGATAGTTAGCTGTTTCTACCAAATTTTCATTAAGTAAGATATCGATTACTTGAGGTATCTTGAAAGTTTTAGAACCCGTTATCTAAGCATGAATATGGGCGCTACTGAACGTTCCAAAATCGTCGCCAAATGCCAAAAAAATTACAGCCGGAATCGACAACTTACAACAGTATCAATGTTGAGGATGAAAAATTGAAACATTCGGGGTCACCGGTACATAAACTCAGGCGATTTTCCCAAACGGGTAGGCAGAAACCAAGAAACGCCACCTGCTACGATCCTTACAAAAAAACATACTGCATTTTTTTACATACATACCATATACAATACAATACTATATATATTTTTTTAAACATACTGCTTTCGCCTCGTCCATTTTTATACATCTGGTCATACACGCACGCTTGTTGCGAATACTACGTTCCTGACCTTTCTGAAGAACTTCATCAATAAGGTCAAGTGTATGTCCGTCAAAGGCAGTGATTCCCAAAGTGGTCCAGGTGGACTCCCAGGGGTCTACGAGAGACTCGACGGATCCAAGATGGCGTGGAAAAAAATGGGGGTTCGCAAGTTGTAAGGTAACTGGTAATTTATCTGGTATCGATAGTGAAGAAAAAAAAAACTGTTGGCTGGGCTTTATCTATCAATGTACGCAGATAATAAAAAACGAAAAAAAAAATTGAGTAATTTTGACAGGTTGTATTTCGATGAGAAATGATCGTATTGAGACTCAATTTTTTAAATTATTGCAAAAAAAAAAATTAGGAGCTACGGTTCTCATGCAATCCTAACAGAATTCATTTACTGTCGAGTTTTGGGAATACGGTAGAAATGTAGTAGCCACCTCACCAAGAAAGCCACCACCTAAACAAGAAAATTTTGAAAGTGGTCTACAAGATAAAAAGTTTGGGAACCTCTGGTCTAAGGCGTCCCCTCCCGGCGTTGCTACTCATGACTCCAGTGTACTCGTATGATAATTCTATTCTACCTTAAAACCCCAAAGATTTCCAGTTATTTTCACCCTAAAATCAGTGTATTGTATCGCAGACTAATGTAATGCTATTCTGTTTTATTACAGGTAATTAAAGCTAATCCTGTCTGGAGGTGAGGTCAATGCCCCGAGAATAGACAAAACATAGACAAGGTAGACCGTAGACGGTATTAAAATGTACAGTCATTTCATTGTTATTTTACCTTTGACAACTTTTAACAACCCAAAAACAACCTTATTGAATTCAAAATAAAGATCGCTATAATTTGACTGCCTCGTTAGGCTAGTGATCGCAAGCACAGGTCAAGCGGGCCGACACTAGTCCGGGGCAGCGGAAGTCGCATTAGTTCCCGCTGCCCCCCGACGCAAGTGTGCGAGGGAACACCGGTGTGGTTTTAGTCAGTACGAGTCTGACAGACCCCTCCGCTCTCCCCAGGGCGGAGGACATCCATTGAGGATTTCCACATCGAGAAAAAAAAAAAAAAAAAAAAAAAAAGTGATCGCAAGCAGCGATTGCTAAATATGAGGTCCTCGGTTCGATTCCCATGTCGAGCAATCTGTTACCGAGTTTTTACATTAGGAATTTTTCAGTAGCAGCCACGAAGTCTGGATTTATGCCCGGTTGATGGCAATAGGCTCGCCCCTTATTACATGTGACTTAAACATAACTGACGAAATTTTTTACTATTGGGTACAGGTCTGCCAAAACCTTCAAGGATTACAGGGGTGATGTTATAATGATTTGACAGATCTGAGGTAAATTGACTGAGACTGGACTGTACTGTGTTTGCTTTTTGCTTCTCGTCATAAACGTTTAAAGGGTTTCATGAAAAGGTTGACGATCTCTTCGGTTTTAAAAAGATAGTGTAGGTAAGTAGGTACTTTGTCTGGAAAAGATTTCGTCTAAAATTCTAAAAGGTTTCATAATTATACTATTTCTTGAAAAGATGTGCTGTGCTATGGAACTTTTCTTGCGTTTGTGTTTTCAATTTTCAATGAGAAGTGATTAATTAAGTTAAGTGATCCAATCAATCAATCTTTTCAGACATCGAGGCATTTCAACTTTAAATATACCTTAGTGTTTACTTATAAACTAAGACGAGCCCTAAGATTTATCTTATCTTCAATGTTTTTGTTTTTATATCAATTTGCCTTAATAATTTGAGTACTAAACGGTTACGAACAGATACCTACTACCTCGCTCACTGACGGTCGAATACTTTTTTTTTCTGAAACTCGGAAATGTCTCGGAATCAGTTAAGTATGTACATTTAATAATAATGTTATTTATTAATCAGTAAACTAATTGAATTCATTATTTTTCCTTTTTAACCGACTTCGACAACAATGAGAACGTTCTCAAAAAACCAGTAGATACGTTTTCTATTGTTATTAATTCAGGTAAAGAAGCTGGAAAATTAAATTAGCTTTCGCATTTACTTACTATTAATATTAGTTGTACTTAAGTAATGTTCCGACATTCGGAACAAATATTCCGAAAAAAAAATTGTGGTAAGGAAGTCTCCACTTTTCGTTTCTGTTCCTTGAACTTTAGGCACATTAGCTCTACCTATTCCGATCACAGCTCATAACTCAAATAATCGTTTAAAACTCATCCTCATCCCAGCTCACAGCTGACCACAGCTGGACATAGACCTCTTAATTGGTCAGTCTGATCGATTCTTGGTAGCTCATCGCTTCTAGCAGCCTCCCTGCATACATCATCGTTCCTAGCCTAGCCTGAAAGCATCAAACTTAATTTTTTTTATTGGTTTTCCATTCTTCTTTAAAGTGTGGTTATCGCCTAACCTGGTGTCAGAGTTTTTATGCCACCCATGAGCCTCTAACTTGGATTTACATGCCGACGAGAAATAACCCTCAGGCATGCTGATTTCCTCACGATGTTTTCCTTCGCCGAAACAAGTGCTAATTATACAATACGCACATGAATCCGAAAAATCAGAGGTCTTGGGTTTGAACTCGAGACCTATGACTGGTGTTCCATTTCGACCATTTATTTTCATTCCTTCTTAGTGATCTCACCTCTTCAAAACCCCTAATTCACCCAACTCTTTACCCAATTCAACTTTCTACTCCAACGACTTCAATCAAGTCCCTACTCTTTTATCATTTGACGTCCCAATAATGTGACCACACTTCTCACTCTCTCTCTGTGATCTAGGTATGACATTTTTATTATTTCGATAAAATATAGGGTTTACTGTGGTTTGTTCATCAATTGTTTTCTATCGGAAACGATCGGGAATAAAAGGAGAAACATTTTCTACGACAAAAAAGTGAACGCTCTTAACTGGATGTGATTAAAGACCATAATCGCGAAAAAATAATTAGCTGTCCCAACCTCGTAGGGCCAATAGTCTCTGCTGAGCATGAGGTTCTGGATTCGATTCCCACCATGATTTCATGGATTTGTTTTGGTTTTTCTTTCCATTAGGAATTTCTCAGTAGCAGCCACGGTGTCTGGATTTGTGGCTCCCCCTATAACATCGGACTTATACAAAACTCGTGAAATATGTGTGTAGTATTACGTACCTAAATTTCTACCTTACCCTTCGGGGATACAAATATTCGAAAACGAAAAAGTTGTTCAGTTTGCTAGTCTGTACCACACCCTCAAATATGACCACACTTTTCTGATTCACACTGTAGAGGCGTGATGTTATGTAGGTTGACCACATGATAGCCGACCTCGATACAACACTTGATTATTCCGATATGTAGGTTATCGACAAATTCACTACGTCCCGATAGCCGTCATAAAAGAAGCCGTTCGCTCGTCAGTTATTGTGTAGGGTGGCCATGAGTTACGATTTTAGTGGGATAACGTTGGACTTTCCATTGGGGGGACTGTGGATGAATATGGAGAAAGCCTTTGCCCACTAATGGGACAATCACGGTTAATGATAAAAAGAGTTGACTAATAGTCTATTGTGTGCGCACTTTAGTTACTGTAATAATGTTCTTACTTCATGAAAAATGTGCCTTAATACGGCATTCATGAGGCCTACCTAATAAAAAAAAATACTAATCAATTTATGACCATATCCCAAGCTCGTGCCTAAATAATAACAGCCGTCGATCTTTATGCCAATTTTGCATGCTATATTCTATCTTAGCTAAACATGTTTAAACCATTCTAATTGTATGTATCACCGTTGTATATAAATAAATGATTTATGTAAAAAGTAATTTAATTTAAAAAAAAATAGTTTATTTCAAATAATTTTGGCTTACATTGAGGAGTCTCCATTTAGACATAGAAACGTTTAAGTCCACATTTTTTTGCTTTAATGTACCTAAAAGTTTTGAGACTGTGTTCTATAAGATAAACTTAGAAATTGCATGCCATTACAACATGTTTACCTTTTGGTTCTTGCTTGAACTTAAACACAACTTAGAGCTTTAAAAGCATACAACGAAGTCTAAAATCAACTCGACCTGCTTATCCAAGTAAAAAACCTATTACAAACATACCACCATGATCTCTTATTGCAGGAATGTTTTAGTATTATTTCGAGAGTGGGTAAGAGATAGCACTAGACAGCTGTCTAGCGCTGTCACTTTCCCACTCTCGGAATTGTCCTAAAACATTCCTGCACTAAGAGATCATGGTAACCCTCCAGCTGCCCAAATTAAGTTCCTAATTAGCGATAAAAGCACTCCTCCCAACAATAAAAGTAAATGATCATGAATTAATTTCTATAATAGGAAGGGAGATACTAGACATAGACACAGGCAAACGGGATTCCTCTATTGTGAACATTTCCGGCGTCAGTCTGTTGCCGCCTTTGTTTTATAGAAATTATCTTTGATATACAGTTTATTGCACAATGGTGGGTTTCTGGGTGAGTTTGGTGTGGACATAGACAAGTGAGAGGGTTTGAATAGGGAGTTACTACTCGTATTAACCGACTTCTTAAAAAGGAGGATTTTGTAACGGTAGAACGTTTTGAGACGTGATTTTTTGATAATAATCAGGATAATACTCGTTGCTGTAGTGGTCGCTAGCTCTACTGCTTAGCATGAAGTCATGGGATCGATTCCCGGGTCGGGCAAAGTTTTATTGGGGTTTTCGATCAGGAATTTCTCAGTTGCAAAGTCTGGATTTGTGCCTGCTTGATGGCAAAAGGCTCGTCCCCTCTGCCTTATTATTCGGGAATTCCAAGCGTGATGTATTGTTAGGGAAATAAATGAATCTCGGTGAGTGTTTTTTCACAAAAAAATATCATATTTTCTTGGAATATTTCCGGTTCGATCACAGATATATAAGTTAATTAATCCTTGGATGAACACAGAAATGTTAAGGCTTTGGGTACTAGCGGATCGAAGTAACCCCTCGCTCCAACTATTAAGTTCAACAGTCCAAAGTTCAAGTATTGTGATTAAGAAAGTTTCGGCAAAGCATACTTGTTCAGTTGAAAGGTTAATATCCGAAGCTAAGCTTTGTTTGACTGATGTCTTGTTAACTGACAGAAATTGATGCGGGGGTATTGTTAGCTCAACAAATATAACTTTTTAGAATGAAGAATTAACAAAGTAAAGTTGGCTTAACATCCAATTAGGCGATTTAAAAAAAAAGTTGTTCTTGGGCCAAGAGATTTACACCAGCCCGTGTTTATTTAGGTAGGTAAGAGAAGTTCAGATGATGAAAAATAAAACGCGATGACACCTGCGTGCCTATTGCGTTTATATTATATTATAACACACACAAATTACGTAAACTACAGACGGTGGATCGAAAAAAAACCAAAGTGATTTTAAAACTAATTTAACTAAAGGAAATTACTACAATTAATTTGGTGAAACCTATTCGATGTTAGAATATGGAATGACGGAAAAATACGGCGACCCGTGACTGGACGGATGTCATCGCTGCAGTTTCTATGCGGTTGGCGTAAACATGTAGGAATGTACGAGGTCGGCGATATCCATTAGGGATCCGTATCTAAATATAGAAATAAAGAAAATACATTTCTTTCAAACATGATAACAAAAAAAAAGACCCAAAAAAAATTGTTTTTTTTTTGCTTCACATTAACGCAAAATGACCATCAAAATACTTAAATACTATTCCTCTTTCAATTTAAAAAAAAAAGCTTCTGACTTTTCAAAATAGTCTTCGCAAAATTGTACTCATGACTGTCCCGAATTTGTCCTAGAAGTGTCCTCACACTAGCACACGAGTCATCTCTTCAAGACCAAGTGCGAGTTGATTAATACCCTGGGACGAGTTCAAACGAACTACCCTTGAGATAGTGGCGGACGAAGAACTAAGACGACGGAGATGCGGTGGTTTTATGAAAAAGATTTTTTTTTTCTTTGCTCACAGCATTTTTAAAGAAATATCAAAACGGTTTGTTGACGCTTCGTGTGATCCAAGGGCTGGTTTTTATCTTATCCAGAGGCCCAAAATTGCCAAACATCTTGGCAATGCCGCCAATAAAAAAAAAATTACAAAATTATAATGTCCATAATTGAAGAGGCATCCAATTTGTAAAAAAATACATTTGGCGGAAAAACTTACTTAAAAGAAATTACATTTCCGGAAAAATCCTTTTACAAAGAATCTTCGTCATATCTTGCACTTATCTTCGTAGATCCATGAAGTCAGTAACTACCTCGGTCGTTCGTCAACCCCAAGGAATCTAAACTAGCCACAAAATTTATTAGCCAAGCTCCAGTGGTTGAGTTTTACGATATCCAACGTGTTATACGATTGTGAACTTAACTTGTTCACTATACCGAGTTTCAAATGGGAAGTTTTCGTTTCGAATGGGAAATTATTCCCATTTAATACGCTGCTGCAATTTGTTAGTGAAAAATTGAATTCTATAATTGGTATTGTAGGATGAATTCTATGAAACAAGAACAAACAAGATTCCTAACCAAATTAAAGAACTTCCTATGGTTCGCTTCAAACGGGCTTTACGTAGGTGGTTAATTGAGAATCCCTTCTATAATATAAAATAATTATTTCAGTTTAAAATCATCAAATGACTTCTCCCGCTCTGGGCTGAGCGGGAGGGAGTGTCAGACTTTTACTGACTATGTTCCTTCATCGCCCTTTGTGTTCCGGGGCCGCGGTATCTCTTTCGAACAACCCGCAGCACCCGGCAGGCATCGGCCTTTGCGGGCCCCTTCCCTATGCTGACATCTCTTTGAGGCGCGCGTGGAACACGAACGCGCCGTCGACACGGCCTGCCGTCCTAAGACGGAGGGACGGCGAGCTAGCCCTTAGCTCACCGTCCACAGGTACTAATATTACCTAACATTTTAAGAACTTTTATAACCATATTTATCTGCAAATAAATCTTTGACTTTGACTTTGAAAAAGTTTACTGTGGCTTTATGATGAAACCAGAAATTGAAAAAAAAAGAATATACATAATGTTTTTTTTTTGTTGTTTTTGTATTTTTTTTTAAATTAAATACAGAGAAATGACAATTGTAAAATGTTCAAAATAACAGATTTGAAAGTTCCATGATATTTATGTTTCCAAATATTGATAAAGAAAGATATACTTTGAGAGGAAGACCCAATAAAAGGTGAATGGATTGTATGTATGATATGAAAGGAAAGAAGAGAATGATAAAGTGATGGCTAGCAGAAGAGAGTAGAAGAGTAATGTGAACCAAAGAAAAAAAGATTGATGATAATACACCTAAAAGTCTACAAACGAAATAAAAGCGAACACTCCAACTTTTTTAAGCATCTAACAGACGACCTATTATTGCACTCTTATAAGAAACCGTAAAAAACACGACCACACTAAGCGAAAAAGCAAATTCCCAGTCGCAAAACTGTCTACCTTTCATCCTAATCGGCTTAAAAGAGGACCCTCAACGATCTAATCAGAACTTCAGTCGATTTAGTCTTTGTAAAGCTAATACCGGGACTTTCTTAAGTCTATTTTCCCAACGCAGCGTACCGATTAGTATTCTTTCGTTGTACTGAACAAAAAGTAAGAGAACTCTTGTTGTAATGGACGTAAGTGCTGTTTTCAAATGTAGGAGTATAAGTTTCAGAATTAGTAAGTAGTCTTATGTAGTTTGGTAAGGCTGGCTACAGTTTTGCAATTTTTGGGGTGGTAAAAATATTAACAGAATCAAAGTTCGGTTTTCTTTTAAGATTAGGTACATCATGCCTGTAATCCGCGAAGGGTTAAGCAAAGGTATAAATGATAGCAGCCCCACATTCGCCCGTCGCATTTAAGTCCCATGCTTTATGGGGCGAGCGTATTGCCATCAAGCGGGCACAAATACAAGTCCCGTTGCTGCTACTGAGTAATTCTTGATGTTGCTCAACCTAGGGATCGAACCCAGGCCATGATCAGCAATTGCAATTGCAACTACTAGACCAACAAAGTAGTTTCAGATCAACGCATAACTCGAACCGTTCGGAATTCTTCTGCTTTCATATATTAACTAGCTGTTGCCCGCGACTTCATTCGCGTGGACGAAGTTTCATACAAACTTTCAACCGTTATTTTAACCGCTTAAGGGATGTATTTCCAAAAAATCCTTCTAATTGCACACTTACGTCATTTAAGGAACATTTGTGCAAAATTTCATGCTTCTTGACCCAGCCGTTTCAGCTGTGCGTTGATCGATCAGTCAGTGAATTAGTCCGCGAATTAGTCAGCCAGTCAGTTTCTTACTTTATATATATAGATAGAACGTAAATAGTACCCTACATACGAATTAGTCCTACACAAATTAAGGTGACCAAGTTAATTGCGGCATCAGTGGCGTATCCAATTCAACAAAATATACCACTACTTCGGACTCACAGAAGCTGTTGTGTCCAATTCAAAAGACACTCAATTTGCATTAGCATTGCTAGTCCTATTTCTATAGGCATAGGCAGCATTGAACCCATTGAGAGTAGTTCCAATTGGAGGCTGGATAATGAGGGTTTTATCCAGGAGCCTGGTAGACTCATTTGATTTTAGAACAAAAACTAGATCGTGAATAGGTGCATGGGTCTCTAGGCACTTTGAACGAATCATTATCTCTATGTCGCTTCCCGCCATGTCGATTTGCGAAACAAATGACATCTGTTTTAAAAAGTTTACGCTTGACCTCGAGGGGGTGTACTGGTTTATCTTTTTTACGTCGTGTTCTGGTCTAAAAAAGGAGGTTCTTTATTCAATGTTATTATGTAGGAAAGTGCTGTAATAATTTCTCGGAGTTTATCGAGGTAGATTTGAAAATAAGCCTCGTGTGCAGAAGCAGGCGTTAACCAGATAACGCAACGATCCTTTAATACCAAACTATACGATAACCATTAAACATTTAATTTATTAATATATAAAAGTATTAAATGACTTCCTTTTAATCTAAAATAATTATACAAGGTGTTGCTTTGCATCCTCGTCAAATTCAAAGAGGTAACTATGCTAATGATTCTCGACCCAAATCAATAATAAAATGGCTAGAAATATTTTCTATTTATGAGTCAGTGATAATTGAATTAAAATGTTTTGTTTTTTTTAATAATAATTGTGCAAGCACTGTAGTTGCCCATTCCAAAGGGTAGATTTCTGTGGAGAAGAATGGGCAAGAATCACATTAAACCAATGTAATTTTTTCACTAAAAAGATATCATAAAATGGACCATTTCCTTCCATACATCATCTGCCTAGCCTTTTCCCAACTATGTTGGGCTCGGCTTCCAGTCTAACCGGATACAGCGAATACCAGTATTTTACATGGAGCGACTGCCTATTTGACCTCCGCAACCCAGTTAGTTCTGGGTAAGACTGGTTGTCAAACTTTCAGGCCACTAACTACCTGTAACGACTGTCAAAGATCAACAAATTACAGTCGGGACCAACGGCTTTCCGAGGCACGGAAGAAACTCGTTATGTAATGGGTGGTCACCCATCCTCAGACCAACCTAGGCAAGCGCGGCTTAACCTGAAGATTGATACGAGCAGCTGTTATTATTTAGCCAAGAGCTCCTCACTTCCCTCCATACAGTGACACTCTAATAACGGACTAAGCATTTGTGAAAGGAAAGAAAACGTTTACAGAATCTTGAATAATGTGCACAATAAATTGTTGTTAGAAAAAAATACCGCGGAGCGAAGTAAACAGGGAAATAAAAATGTCTGGAGTTTCCCGAAAGCATTCTTGGCGTTATTGGAAAGAGATTCTTCAAATAAGTTAGGCTGTATCGGGCTCATTTTGGTTTAGTATTAACCTAGATATATCTATCGATATTTTTCTAGTCTCGACGAAACATAGAATTATTATGTTTTGGGTATTTTTTATTCACGCCCGATTTACTGGTCAACAGCTCCCGAAGATTTGAAACACGTAACGTACACCCGTAATCAATGTGTGAATCTCCACGCTCCTGTGCCAGAAATCTCATTGAAACAGAAAAACACAAGGTGGAAGGGACACCGTCGTTAAAATGGTTACCACGTATTCAATACATCATTCTGAACCCCCACATAGAAATTAAAAAAAAACTGCTGTTTTCTACAAAACTGCAATACCTGCACGGTCAAAATGTATTGAACAGCAGATGTTTCTTTAATAACCGACGAATAGTTTCTATTAGTACGCGCCGCGTCTGCGAAAATGAGCCCTTAGTTGTGTCAGATGGCTTCTTGAGCGTCGGGTCTGCCACCACTGGTGGCGGATTCCACTAATTTAAGTGGCATCTGCCACCACTGGTGGCAGAGGTGGGGGCAGACGCAACTGAATTAGTCTCAACCACCACCAGTGGTGGTAGACGAGAAAAATAGTAGCGACTGCCACCACTGGTGGCAGACTGGTGGTGGCAGTCGGTAATAAACCTTCAGAATGATGTACTGAGTACGAGGCAGTGTCCCTTCCACCTTGTATATTTATTTCCTTGAATCAACTTACATGTATGTGTGGTATGATAACAATTCCCATCCATTTGTTTTTATGTTGTTAGGACGTATTGTTAATAGGACATTTAGCTAAGGTAAAATGTTGTTTCCATAATAGGTCGTTTTACTAATACGACGTTTCGATACGGAGCCAAACACTCGACATAAATAAATAAATAATAAAAATCTTTATTTTCTTCCACAAATAACACTTATTAACTAAAACTAATGGAGAAAATATATAATTATGATAATGTATGACAATGTTGATTTGTGGGAGACTGGTGCCTAAACTAAGTCGTGACTTGTGATGTGTATGGCTGGTGTCAGGTTTAAAGAGGGTAGTTTTGGACTTGTTTGGTAGCTCTGTTTTCTGACAACCACACGCGCGGACGAAGTCGGGAGCGAAGTTCGAGTAGGTATTGCTATAGGAGTTGGCTGGATGTAGATAGGCCTAGCCTTCATTTAATTTATGCTTTTTATTACATCTAAAGCTTTCAAATAATAAAGTAGAAACGTACATTTATCTCCGAACAATCTTTTTACATTTCATGTAACAAAATTCGCAGAGACTTTAGTACCAGCACATATACAGGGTGTGCACACAAACACTTTTATGAAAATGGTAAACAACGGATACATTACAGAGATTGCAAGAGCCGTTCAAATGAAAACTGTGTCCACATGAAAAATGAGATTATATAGACACGGGGATTCGAGACTTGTGCAAACAGTTTGGGCTGAAAACGTTGCTTTTTTTGTAACAATGTTTGAAAAATACTTTATTTCTTTATCGTGTGGTTAGTGCCTAACCTGGTGCTAGAGTTTTTATGCCTCCTATGGGCCTCTGCCTTGGCATTACATGCCGTCGAGAAATATCTCTCAAGTATGTTTGGTTTCCTCACGATGTTTTCCTTCACCGAAGCTAGGGATACTTATATCTACAATACGCACATGAATCCGAAAAATCAGTGGTTCGTCTTGATTTTGAACTCGTGACCTATTACTTGGCAGTCCGACGGCCACACAACTAAGCTATCACGGCGTTTAAAAAAAAAAATGGATGTAGTTTTACCAAAATAAAGTAACCCACAATTACTTACCGTAACAAAACATCATGTCTGTAATTCCCGAAGGGTTTTTTTTTACTATAATCTTGGGTTAGCCAACTTACTAGCTAAAAATATTCTAGAACGATTGCGCTTTGGAGTCAACGTTGCCGCTGTCAAATTCTGAAAGAGTGACAGGTTGCACTTCCCTCGGGTCTCGGTGACGTTTCCTCTTTGTTGCACGCGTCACTGTCAGATTTGACAGCTCTCCCGGCTAGACGACTGGTACGAATCTGGAATATTACACATTTTTGTTCACGTCTATATTATTTACTGAACAACAAAGAACGATGGTTATTTTATTTCTAATATTTTACAGCCTGGGCTAATTATGTGCTAGAGATAGTTTTTTTAACGTAATTACTTATTCTATATTATCAAAAAAATTCAAATGTCAGTGTGAGGTAATTGAATTTCTTTACACAAAGTTCCACTTATCCACGATGTTTTTTGTGTAGTAGGTTCGAATACTTTTATCACTTTGAAAAATAATACCAAAATAATTCATCATCTTAAAAGCTTCGTCGTCAAAACATAATAACAAGCTCAAAAATCAAGAGACATGAAAAAAATTCTCATTTTTCCCTACAAAAAATAATAGCTTAAGACGTTTTGTCGTTTCACCTAAAAAAAAGAAAACCTTTAAATTATAAAAAGAATCAAACATAGGTACGGATACGTTGGATCATGAATATTAAGAATGCCATTATTTTAATTAAAGAGAAAATTCTTTTCGGAGTATAAATAATTCTTTGTGCCATTTTTTGGAAAAAGGAATAGATGGTTTTTGTTACCGACCGACCAGTAAATAATTATAAATAATATATATTTATTTTATTATATAAGCACGTATGTTTACTATTTGTTTAATTATGATTGTTTAAGTTATTAATTTTGTAGTTAATTTATTTTTCTTACACTGTGTCTACTTTTCTTTTATATCTATCCTGTCACAGGTCCGCTGGAAGAGATTTCTAAATGAAATGAGCGGTACCTTTGTGCTCTTTTGCCTTTATGTATTTTTCTTGTAATGTGTTTTGTGTGTACATAAATAAATGAATAAATAAATAATTGTATACCTTTTAATAAACTATATGACTTTTATTACGACTCGCCGCGGTATAGTGAATTTGACGGCACGGTTGGCTCAGCGGCTGAGCGAGTGGCTGCTGCGCTGCGTGTCGCGGATTCAATCCCCGCACGGAACAAATAAAATATAGTGTGTACTGCAGGTTGTTCCGGGTCCAGCTGTTTGTGTATGTGAGTTTAAATATTTGTAAACGCACCCACGATACAGGAGAAATTCCAAGTGTTAAAAAAAAACACGATAGGGTAATTAAGTGCCCCAGCACCCCATATACACTCTAGTGCAGAGTCATCAATGAAGTTCCACCAGAGCAAGTTTCCCTTGCTGCAGCCAATCTGCCCGGCCAACTATGACATAGAACTAAACCATAACTGGCATAATGTGAGTGTACTACATTTATGATACACTTAAGCTGTTACTGTTAAACCCTTCGGGGTTAACAGGCGAGACGTTTTAATTTGTAAAGTAACACGACCTTCGCAACTGACAAAATTGGATTTTCGACACACCCCTGCCTAACCGTTCAAGGATTTCAAGCACGATGTTACGCAATGCCCAAAGGGTAAACCAATTATAATCTGAAAAGGTCCGAACAAACTATGTATTTCAAAAATAAGTTTCGTCTAAATAACTTGGCTGATTGTGACAACTTTTATCATCAAAAGTTTGCCCTTACTTAGCCCGACCACAAGGTATAAATAAGTATGAAATTCATCTCGATATTCATAATTTTTTTCATCCCTTCAGTTTGGGGATCCGCTGACTTGTCTTTCGACCTGAAGTGAAATGATTTACTGATTTGAGTCATCATCATCATTAGCCTACACTGGTCAGTTTATTTAATTCGACAGTTTCGTTGATTCGTTAAAGAGACCTTTTTTCTATTGCGTTCATATACATATTGAAATAAGCAGATTTTTGTGTAATTTTCTACCAACTGACGAATTGGATAAAACTGAGGAATCGTCGAAATTAGTAAATTATGGAAACTGTCGAGTTATCGCAACTGTCGAGTTATCGCAACTGTCGAATTCACAAAACTGTCCAATCAGCAAAACTGACCAATCAACGAAACTGTCGAATTAAATAAACTGACGAATGAGGGAAACTGACCAGTGTTACGCGGACTCCAGCCTACAGCAGTCCATTGCAGGATATAAGCTTCCCTTGACCTAATTGCACGCCACTAAGCTTAATTCTCGGCAATTCTCATCCAGCTGCTACCAGCCACCCTGCGAAGATCGTCGCTTCACCTAGCCTGAAGGCGTCCAATCTAACGCTTACCAGTTCACGGTCTTCAGTCAAGAACACGTCTACTCCAACGATCATCGGCTCTGCGGCCAATATGGCCGATTCATTGCCACTTCAGCTTGCTTATTCTGTGAGCTACATCGACAACTTTAATTCTCTTTCGTATTTGCCTGCAAGGTTGGTATCAGTCTAAAATGGGTAGTCACGAGTTCCAAAGTCTAATTGCCAGGCCTACAGGTTATTGCAAGGGGTATTGGAGGAGCTCGTGGCTAAATAACAACAGCCGCTCGGGTCGATTTTCAAGTTAAACCGTGCTAGCCTAGGTTGATCCGTGCATGGGTGACCACCCATAACATACCTACCGAGTTTCCTCCTTGTATCGGAAAGCACGTTACCTTTGATCCCGGCTGTCATTTGTAGATCTTTGACAGTCGTTACAGGTAGTCAGCAGCCCGAAACTCTGACAAACAGTCTTACCAAGGGGTATCGTATTACCCTGTACTTACTGGGTTTTGGAGGTCAGATAGGCAGTCGCTCCATGTAAAATACTGGTATTCAGCTGAATCCGATAATACTGGAAGCCGACACCAACAAAGTTGGGAAAAGCTTAGGCAGATGATGATGATGATGACCAAATAAAAATATAAAAATAAAAATAAAATAAGTTTATTTTATATCATTTTGGTTTACATTGCATATCGAGGAGTCTCCATTTAGGCATAGAAATGCCTGTAGTTGAAGGCTCCGCTCAATCCCTTACATTATAAATATACAATTATGTAATTAACAAAAGGGTGTGTGTGTATGTGGGTGTGTATGTGTGTGTGTGTGTGTGTGTATGTGTGTGTGTGTGTGTGGTTGAAAAAGTGGGAAAGACAGAGTTTGAGTGTACAGGGTATGACTAAACATTCTTATTACATCAATAAATATAATTTTTTTTTTTTTTTAAAGGTTTTCAGTATTAAGTCACACGTTGATGACCAAGGGGCTGTGTTTCGCAATAAGTGGGTTGTTCTGCTTCTCTCTCACCTTTTCACGCCTTACAATCAAGAAGAATAATTTCTCAACACCACGCGGGCACAATCGTAGGCAAAAGCATAGAACAAGGCTATCTCCCTACCAACTCGCAAATAGATAGTTTTCTTACTTTGAATAGCGTGAACGATAATAATAATATAGTTCTTTCCAAACCATAACACGGAAAACCACAACACAATCAAAATTTCCACAAAGCACATTATTCAGGAAGTATGTCCCCTAAAAAACCTCATTTTTATGACTATTTTTATTGCAATGACAGTAGACGCAACGGTTTTATGAGCGAATGTTACCGTACCGAAGTTATTTTATACGATAAGGCCAGACTGACGGAATCAAAGAATAGGTCGTTTTTGAAATTTCGTTTTTCTTTATTAACTTTCGTTTATTTCGTTTGATTGCTAGCCCGTGTTGTATGGGCAAATACCTCCGTCCATTTCTTCCAACGGTCACAATTCTGCGTTACTCCTTTCCAAGACGTTCCGCCATCTCCTTAGCGGTTCTTTCATTTTAAAGTCCCATGTAATAGGGGTTAGCCTGTTGCCATCAACGGGGCACAACTCTAGTCTAGTTGGCTGCTACCGAATAATTCCTGATGAAAAGACTTTGATCTTCTTTCAGATTCTTACAAGTTAATCTAAAAGTATTTCTTCAAGGGCCACTGTTTATGTAAAAATAAGACATTCAATTTGAATATCGAGTAGATTTTAAACAGGTGACCGACGGATCTTAATTTTATGGCTCCCTAAATTGTGTAGCGACAGCTTTTTGAGGAAAAAAACAGGGGGGTTTTCGTGGAGGGGTTCTGTCGCTTCTAATAAAAATCTTAATTATAAACATTCATTTGTGTGTTGACTAACGAAATGGAAAAGATTGAAACCATATGTTGACATGACATAACATCACGTCTGTAATCCTCGTGGGGTTCAGCAGAGGTGTACCTAATAGTACACTCACATTTCGCTAGTTATGTTTAAGTTACATGTTATAGAAGGCGAGCTTTTTGCCATTAACTGCGCACAAACCGGACTGATATTGAAAAATTATTGATGGAAAAACCCAGTAAATAACACTTAGCCCGATCTGAGAATCGAGCCCAGGACCTCATGTTCAACAGTCGCGCTAGTGACCCCTAAACCAACAAAGCAGTCACTATACCCAAAGAGGCAGTCATTAGAGCAAAGAGACAGTCTGAGTCGAGGGAGGCAGTGTTGAATAATATGTAAAAAGGAAAAGGTTGTAGCCACATTGTTGACTACGGAAAAATTGCCCGTATGTCAAAAGCATACTTCACAAAAAAAAAACAAATAAAGACTCACCTCCCGGTCTACATACTACAGCTAATAATAAGTTCCAACGGACAAAAGCGGAGCCAGCGCTTTACAGCGCTGTCAATTAAAATGTCGCTTTTTGGTCGAAAAGCCTTAATTGAGGCCAGTTGGCCTCGAGCCAGGCCATTGAAGTTACGAGCCGAAGGCTGTCGAATTTATTGTATTAGCTCCAGGCGGATAGTATTTTTGAGCTGATACATTTAGAGGTAGTTGAAAAGATAGTACCTATTGATTAATGTATTTTGTAGTCTGGGGAATTTATTGTTTACCAAATTTATATACGTCGTCAAATTGTTGTGTTATAGCTTTTTCATACAACTGCTATTTAAGTTTTTAGTCAAATTGCTACGCAATAAATTCGCATCGTCGGATGCGGGCCACCTATAACAGTCTACTGAGCATTGTTGCCGGCAAGACTGAAGGCCATCTGATGGGGCACCTGTGCATGCACTGTTGCCAGGTGTCTCCAGAAGTGCGCATAATTAAGTGTTATTGTTAAAGTGAATTGTTCCTATTTATAATGGCGGCGCGCGGCAAGTACGGCGCAGAGCTAACAGCATGCTGGCCGGGCTCGCGGACAGACTTGATCGCTCCATCAGAACTGGTATAAGCGACCTGTGGCAGGCTCATACGACTAACAAACCTCATTTATTTTTTTCATTTATTTCCTATATTTAGAACTTTGACTTTATTATGTAAATTGTTAATTTAATTAATTATGATTTTTTTTTTATTGTTTTTTTGTGCATGACTTATTTCAAATTTTCAATTAGTTTATTTCGAACAACCAAATCCATACCTGTTAGTAGTAAGTACTTGTGAACCATGTTAGTAGGAAGAATTTTAGAGACTTATTGAATTTGAATTGAATTGAGTAAATTAAATTGTTATGTATGGATTGAATTGAATGAGTAATGTGGCTGTAAGAGTGTTTTATTTCTATTATGAGTCAGTGATACTCGAATTAGAATGTTTTTTATTAATAATATGTCTTTTTTTTTTTTTTAATTGCGCCTTATTTTATTTCATATTCAATGTTTACAATAATTAAAAAGACTAAAATTAACTAACTACAAACTATAAAAGAGCATCAAAAAACTCCTCCTCAACGCTGTCAGCCGGTAATGTGCCCAAGAGACTGGCGGCGTTGCCACGCTGTATGGCAACACTTAGCCTCTGGCCAAGGTAAAAGCCAGCCCTAGGGTCACGGGAAGCGTCAACTAGGCGTTTGGAAATTTCCTTAAAAAGGCTGTGAGCACTCGGACCCCACGGCCTCAGAGTTTCAACCCCAAACGGCTCGAAAATATAGTTTCCACAAAGGTTACTATATTTACGCCGCTTGAGGTTCTCCGCAGCCGCAGCGGCAGCGCCAGCACAGCACGATGAGCTTGGAAGATGTGATGGCGCAAGAGTATCGACACAAGTTGCGTCCCACACTAAAGGCCTACCCATCTTCCAAGGAAACAAAGACATGCCGTCCGGTCTTTTGCCATCGTCGCGTGCCAAGCCATTGGGCTCTAAGATAGCTGGAACGCCGACGGTAACAAGAGCTCGTCGGATGATGTCGTTTATGTTCGCGTGCCGCGCAAAACGGCCCGCACTTCGGCTGCATGACAGGCCGTGGTGTCCAAGGCTGTTGACAGCTTCACCACAGTGACAGCGATGAGGAGAGCAGCAGGCGGCTCCAAGACGTAACGAAGCAGCGAGGCGGAAGGTCGTGTCGTCGAACAAAGTGCCTATGCTCGACGACGGCAGTGCGTGAAGCCAAGACTCCCACTTACCCACAGCCAGCAGTCGCGCACGCTCAGCAGTAGTAGCAGACGTGTTGAGTAAATTGAGCTGAACTACTCTGCAGAGCGGCTCGTCCCACCGTCTCTGGGAAAATGGATTGTCGGGTTCTTCAGTATTCGGGCAAGCGAGTTTCCAAGCATCGATAGCCTCGGAGAAGCACGGCACATCAAAATCAATCAGTGTGGAAGCCAGGATATTCCTGATTAATTTCTCAGTACCGTGGACCGAGGATATGAAAGCCGGTAAACTAATACTAGAAATTTTGCGGACGCCGAGTCCTCCCATACGAATAGGAAGACTTGCTTGTGCCCAAGCTCGGTCGTCCAAAGCCACATTTAAAATGGATGATAAAGTGTCTCTGATAATTTTATCCATTTTTTCCAAAAGATGTGTGTGCTTCCATAAAGGGGAAGCACGAAGGAAATATGTTAATTTAGGGCCGGAACAGCAGTAACGAATTATGGTCATGGCCGAATGCATGTTAATTTGGAGCAATCTTTCAGAAAAATCATTAAAATTTTGAATTTTTTCGTCGATAAAATCTGGAAAAGAATTTTCATGGATTGGAGACCCAAGGAGACGAAGAGAGCTTTTTTCAATAATTTTGAAGTTAGGGGCTATTGCGTTAAATTTTGAAAGAGTCAGTTGTCTGTCCGTAGTGTCTGCTATATAAATTTCGCATTTAGAAAAGTTGAGGTCAAGGCCAATGGAATGAAGTTCATTTCTTAAGAAATTGAGATCATTTAAAACAGTATCTACATCGCCTCCCAAGGTTCCATCATAATATGTCTTAGTCGATTATAGGTTTTAACATAGGTTAAAGAATAGGGACATAAAAATGAATAAAGTTGGCGCAGTGATTGAGCTATTGGCTGCTGCGCTGCGTGTTGCGGGTTCGTTTTCCGCACGTTTACAAATATATGTATGTGCTACAGGTAGTCGTTCTGGGTCTGGCTGTTTATGTATGTGAATTTGTTTCTAAACGCACCCACGATACAGGAACAATTCCTAGTGTGGGGCAAAGTTCAAATAAAAATAAACCTATTAAATAAATATATAACTCTTTCATAGTGCAGAAATAAAAGCACACAGCCGCAGTAATACCAACAAAATTTTTCCATCATCGGAGCCGCCAGTTAATGTCAATAGTCGTTCAATAAATATGTTGATGGGCAGTCGTTAGGTTTCAGCCAATTTGCGCGACGCCTCGCGTCTGTCGTGTTTCATTCGTAAATATCAAGCTTATTGTGTTTCATGGTGTGGCAGAGATGATATCTTGTTTTTGTTTTGATAATTACAAGTACAACAACAACAACAATTACAAGTAGTATTCTTATTTTTATTTTTATATCACAATTTTTGTCCAATTTAACCCAAAGGTTGACTGGTAGAGAATGCCTTGTGGCATTAAGTCCGCCTATGTACCACTATTGTAAATGAAGTTTAAATAAATAAATAAATAATAATTGTTTTTTTTTTTTTTAACTAGATATAGTCTTCTGCCTATCCTTTTCCTAACTTGTTGCGGTTGGCTTCCAGTCTTACCCGATGCAGATAAATTACAGTAGTTTACTAAACATGGAGTGAGTGCCTATCTGACCTCCACAACCCAGTTAGTATTGTGTCATACGATACCTCTTGGAAATACTAGTTGTCAGACTTTTGGGCCAAAGATTTATAAATGGCAGCCGGGACAAACGGCTTGATGTACTTTCCAAGGCACGGAAGAAACTCGGTATGTAATAGATGGTCAGCCATCCATGGACCGACCTTGCCAAGCGCTGCTTAACCTTGAAGATCAACCCGTGACGCTGTTAATATTCCGCCACGAGCTCCTTATACTGCAAAACTGTGACTTGTAATAAAATAAAACGTGAAAGATCAAACAATTTAAAACTAGGACTTTCGACAGAAAAGTAATTAAAATAAATTGGAAAAGGAAAAATCTCCTCACAGATTCGTTTGCAACGGACTGGCAAGTTAAAATCCCATTTCCGAGAAATCGATTTGGTGTTTTTTTTTTGCATGACAATCGCGTAATCCGTTCGGAAGTTTCAAAAAGTCGCAATATGGCATCCTTTTCAATCGCAGCTTTAGACTGATTTCCACAGTTTTTGGAAGTACTTACTAGATTTATTTTAGCTTAGAAAACTAGAAAGATATAAAATTATTTAAAACAATTGACATACTTATTATAAGCTACATCCTTGCGTCAATCCCGTTTAAAATCGTTGTCTAAATCAAAGTTTTTTTTATTTCAAATTAAGCTGATATTCAGCACTTTTTGAACGTCAATGTTTACAAGTATAAAACACTTCGCGTTCTTGAAATACAAAACGCTTTAAAAGCAATCTTCCAGCACGTGGTAATCGTTGTGTTCCTCGATGCAAAACAAAATAGTTTGCTGGCTTTTTAATACATCTTACCACTAATATAAATGCGAAAGTTTGGATGCATGGATGATTGTCACTCAATCACGCCAGAAACGGATTTGGATGAAAGTTGACACAAAGAAATACAATAGTCTGAAATAGCATATAGTCTATCTCGGAAAAACTAACGAGAACGAAGTCACGGGCAACAAATAGTAATCAATAATAAAACACCGCAAATATGTGTTATTTATCTGTAACACTGGAAACGGTATATTTACCATGTTAACTATTTGTTTTGAGTTCTCGATATTTCGGCGTTGTTGAAATATTATATTATAGACATGGTAAATATCCTGTTTTCAATATTAATGACACCTAGCTATTTTAACCAAGTTACAAAAATCCAAGCACCCATGTATAGTTAGGGACCTTACACCTTGAATTGATGTTGATTGATAAACTGATTACTAATTGATAGATATTTATTGATAAAAGTATGATTGCATGATAGATGAGTGCACGCGGTATGAATGCTATTCGTGTACTAAATTGGCCGGCCCGGCGCAGGTAAAATGCTGACATATCGATATGAAGACTGTGCTGTGCTTGCACTGTACAACCCATTTCCTTCATTACCTGGACCACATTTCATTCGCAAAAAGGGATAAAACTCCCCGTTTATATTGGCACCAGTGACGTTTCAAATGCAGGAATACCACACCATAAAGTAGATAGGGACAGAAGGTCAGTTCCATACAAAGAACTAAAACAAGCATACGCACACATAGTCGCGTACTTACTTAGATCTCAGACACATCCTTCTCCTGCCCTGTTTTCTCCAATAATATCCCACCGCCACACAAAAGGATCCTATATCTCTCCGTACTCTTTTCGTGCGCCACCTCGATCCAGCCATTGCAGTGCGCGTCCAGGTTCTGCTCGTATGTCATTTTCATTGGGTTTTGGCGCAGCATTTATTCTTCTTCCATACTTACACAGTCCAGCCAGCCATCCATCTTCTTTGGTCTTCTTTCTTAAACTGTCTCAACCAAATTTCGGTCGCAAGAGCACTTGCATCGGGTACAAATCCATAATTTCAGAGTTATTTTATCTGTGACAGAAACAATACAAAAACTACCTTATTTCGGAGAAAATGAAGATCATTTTGATTTAGATAGATTTGTCAACGGCAGCAGCTCATCACTGTTAAAAGGTGACGTAAAATCTAAAATAAAATTATTGTGAAAAACTGTACGCGAAGTAAGTCTATGTGTACAGTCCCGACCACCAATATGTATATACTATCCTAAATTTTAAAGCAATTTTGCTAAAAATGCTATTTCGTAACAACTTGAAATTTTAAACAGAACAGTAGGCGATAATCACTTTTAAAAGTTGCCATGTGTTTACATATTGGTGCTCGTGACTGTACGTGCGTCTTCTTCATCCATACGTCTCTATTGATGAAGTTAATGAATATTATATAAACCTAATTTCATCTGTGGTATTCATAGTCAATTGTAATGTAAATGTCACACATGATATGACAGTGACAGATAGAACAAATGTCAATGTCGTGAATCGAGATTGTCTGTCTCTTTTGTTTTGCTCTCTCTCTCTGATTGGCCGCCATCGTTACGAGACGTACTCAATTGTTTTCCGTTTTCTATTCTAAATTAATCCCTGTTTATCTTCGTAAATTTTGTTTGTTTTATGCTCAAAACCCTTCATCTATTACGAGTACTCGTCATCTCAGTAGTCACCTACTTTCTAACCATTTAATCCTTCACACAGTCCATCCATCGCTTCTTTGGTCTTCCTATACTCTTATAGCCATCCATATTCATCATTTTTCTCAAATTAAAATAAATAATAAAACATTAAATAGTAATTTAATATTTAAAGTAAAATAAGGAAGCTACTGACAAAATAAACGAGGTATTAACAAACGTATTTCCATTGTTTCTATTATCCTAGTTTAGTCACCCCCGGCAGATTAAAGGTCTGACTCTTCGAAGCGTTCTATCTGGCAAGTATTTTTTTAAATGCAGTGTGCATCTCCACGGCGCCCGAAATTCTTTTATTGTTACACATTCTTTTTTTTTAATAGGAGAACACACATCTTTTTTTGCTCTTGTATGATTCCTTACATTGGATGTAGCCCGCAGGGTCTACACACTCACACCCAAGGTTACATTTGGCCAATGATTTGGGTATGGTATAGCCAACACAATCGATTACCATAACTGCTCCCTAACATTCTAATATCAGTCACTTTCAATTAAGTTTCATTCATCTTTTTTGTAGCCCAACGGAGCCTATCTATTTAGTGACCACACTTCTCGCATCGATGAGCGCTACAGAATAAATACGTTGCCGTGTGATATTGTTCTTTTATCGCACAACGTTACACTGGGTTAGGGGCGCGACAAATTGACGCGGCGCGTTGTCGCGGTCAAGTGGAGCGGTAAACATACATCATAACATCACGCCTGTAATCTGCGAAGGGTTGGATAGTTGTGAACCCAATCGTACACCAGTATATCGCCAGCTTTGTTGAGGTTCCATGTAACAGGGGACGAGCCTGTTGCCTTAAACTGGGCACAAATCTAGGCTCTGTGACTTCTACTGAGAAAATCCTGATGGACAATGATAATATTTATGATGATTCATACACTAGCTGACCGGCGCAACTTCGTCTGCGTAACATTTTTGATTAATGCTCCGCTCCTATTGGTTGCAGCATGATATTTTTTATTTGCTATTCAACACTAAAAGAATTTTTCAATTCGAACCAGTAGTTCCTGAGATTAGCGCGTTCAACCAAACAAACTCTTTAGCTTTATAATATTAGTATAGATAAGTTGCTAACTAACGAATGAGAGTTTACCAAGAGAGTTATGAGACTTTTAATGTAACTAGTTATTTTTAGGGTCCCGTATCCAAAGGGTGCCAACGGGACCCTATTACAAAGGCTCCGCTGTCTCTCCACCCGTCTGTCACAGGTCTGTATCTTTTAAAAATACACTCACATTTTGCCAGTTATGTTTAAGTCCCATGTAATAGGGGGTGAGCCTATTTCCATCAACGGGCACAAATCCAGACTTTTACTCTTTGCCCGACCCGGAAATCGATCACAGGACCTCATGCTCAGCACTAAACCAACCAGGCAATCAAACAAATAATAAAATGAAGTAAAAATTTTAGTGGGTTCATACAAAAAACGTGTTTTTGAATATGTTGTGCCACAATAATTTCTCATAAATACGTGAAACCCAGTTTGCAATTCCGACTCACATTTGGCAAGTTTCTATCTGTGGTATGAAGAATCACTTTCGTATGGAATGGGAATTTTCCCAATATCTCGTATTTTCCCATTTGATACGCCAGTCACGTCGGATTGCATCCACAGCACGTACAGAGCTTCTGATTTTTATTACAACGCTTATTATATGGACTTCAGATGTGCTGGTCAAAGAAAAATATTATTTATGTAAGAGAAGGTGACAGTTATTTATTTACTTGTCTCAGACGCGACTCCCGAGTTTGCAGTCTTGGGTTCGTTTCCCAGGTCGGGAATTTTTTTTGTGGATTTTGCCATCGGGGATTGCTCAGTACCAGCCACAGAGCCTAGATTTGTGCCAATTTGATGGCAATAGGCTCGCTCTCTGTTACATGGGGCTTAAACATAACTGGTGAAATGTGAGTGTACTATTTTTACATCTCTACCTAACCTTTCGGGTATTACAAGTGTGATGATATGATGTTTAGATAGCGTAGTGGGGCTGTAACCAGGTCAATGATCAGATAACGCTTTATCAGCAGCTGAAACGTGCGGGTTAATGTTATGAAAATGATATAAAATAATTGTCTGTGGGTTGACATGGTATGTGATGCACAGATGCGCAGAAATAAGGAAAATGTCGTCAGGAAAGTTTCGGGTAGGTACTATAAAAAAAAACCGACTTCCAAAAAAAAAACACAAAAAAAGTGGAAAATAACTTTACTTTCGGAAGTCGGTGACTATTGTTTGTTTCATTGACTTTTTTGCCACCGACTTCCGAAAGTAAAGTTATTTTCCACTTTTTTTGTGTTTTTTTTGGAAGTCGGTTTTTTTTGCAAAAAAGGTTTTATTTTACTCTTTTTAGTTATCGTATCACACACAAATACTTGTCAAGTATCAATTTCGCAATTTCTTTACTCTTGGATGACATTTTTTCCAGCTATTTTGCTTTCAAAACCAAACTGCTGAACCGATTTTGATGAAATTTCTATGGGACCAATCGGGAAGTAGATCCATTCAGATAAAAGAAGAATTTTTCAAATCGGTTCATAAATGACGGAGATATGAGGTAACAAACACAAAAAAAACATACAACCGAATTGAGAACCTCCTCCTTTTTTTGAAGCCGGTTAAAAAACGTATTGCGACGACCCCAAGTAACATGGAACAAGGGCAGAAAGACGACGATGATCTAGTGATCGCAAAAATCGAAGCCTAAGATCAAACTTTTGTTATCTAAATCAATTAGTGTGCCGGTCATCTCACAGCAGAATTCAACATTTACTTGCAAGAAGTGTGCGTGGAACGCGCGTACGTGTTACACACTTATGACCTTGTTGAAAACTCTACCATAAGTCCCCCAAAGTAAAGCTCACATTTTATAGCTGTACTGTTAGGCGTGTCGGAACGGAGTCTAGAGGAAGAAACCATAAGGAATATTCCTCCTTAGCTGATTTGTGCCCAATTTGTGGCTTTTCTCATCTACAATCGCCACGTTACTCGGCACAGCAACACGACTCATTAAATTAACTAAAACAAACGTAACGACGGCAAAACTAATCAAATTCTACGAATCAGAATGATGAAATTACGACTGTTACCCAGCAATATTGTGAGTTTCAAACAATATTTTATCAAATCAAATATGGCTGTTTATTCGACACCATTTCGGACATTGCGTCCTTTGTAGTGAGCTTTTAAATTTTAACGATCTCAATTTTAGTAGAGGCACAGTACCAACCTCCAGTGTTATATTTCAACTGGTTTGTTATTTTGGCTTAGTTTATTTTATAATTTGAAGCATATTCTGTAATAACACTAGTTTTATTTTCTTCACATAATTATATTATCACTTAGATACGATACGAGGTGTAAACGGACCCTTCGCCGCCAACCAAGCATTCTGTACATCAAACTAAGTAACCCAACGCAAAAATAATTGTTAGGAAACGACTCTTTTTTGGGGTGAAAAATCACGATTTACGGTAAAACTCAATGTAACGCACTCAAAACATTGTTCTGATGTTGCATTCAATAGTAAACGGGTCATGGAGGTATTTAAAAAAAAGTAGTAAACTTAAAATGTTATGAATGACGATGATGATGTTTGGTTGATGTTATGAATGTGTTTGAATGTTGTGTTATGTTATGTATGTTTGTTTGTATGTATGTTGTTGATTGTTGTCTTGTTGTTGGTATGTGTGTATTAAAAAAAAAACTATGAAAAAGTTGGAACTTTTACCTCGTAACTAGAAGGTTCCGAAGTATGGTCCAAAACAAAAAAAAATGATCGCTATGACGGGTAGAACAAAGTGCGGTTCGGCTTCGATAAGGGTCTATTATATTTACGCCGTTTATTTTATGGAAGTATACATAAATGATCCTTCATTTTGTCAATGAAACGAATTAAAACGCGTGTCATAGTGGTGATATATGTAAAGAAAAATATATTTTTCTTTAATTTGAATTCCCGCGCAATAATGGTTCTTGAGCTGACCGCAACATCAAAACAGTTTATAGTTCTACGTTTAAGTCTAATCTGTGGTAAAGAAAACTTTAAGGTAATCTGTGGACCTCATAAAAAGCGCTCGTCATTGTGGATAAAATTACCATTGATCCTTTATTGTGATCTAATTAAGAATCGACACAATTATAAACATTAAATGTTGTTTCTTTATCTACAGGTATGATCTTTTGTTAGTACTAAATGTGAAATTGTAAATCATATACTTACCTACGTAAACTAATTGAAATAAAAACTTTATTTACAGAGAAACTCAATTGTGTTTTGTGTCGCCTAAAACTTGGGAAAATACATTACATATATACTACACATTTTCTCGTAAGCTTAAGTTAAGGCTTATGTTTTTTACAGTAAACATGCTAAACGCCTCATCAAGACGGCAACATCCATCACGACTCCTAATAACAGCGAACCGCGAACAGCAATTTGTCTGCCGAAACAGCGTGGTTATTATGAAAAGTGCCTTCCATATTTATTGTAGTTATTATTACTTCGAGGCAACGTGGCAACAAATATAATTTAAACTAGCTAAAACCCATCATTCTCCGTTCCTCAATTTATTTGGGGTCGGCGTAGCATGTCTTCTTCTTCCACACTTCACAATATTGATGTATGTAGGTATAAACTCCTCATCATGGCAGTCACCTCCTTTTTAGCCATATCATCCTTCACATAATGCATCCATCGTTTCTTTGGACTTCCCCAAGACTTCGACATTACTGGCAGAATGTGGGTTTACTTTGGTACCGCTGTGCCCAATCTTTCGTGGGTTAGGTTATGCTTTGCTTGACATTACTGCATTAATAACAAGTTGTGGGTTGGCTCATAATGCTAGAACAACGTCCAATCAAGGCGTATTATTTTATATTATTGTTAAGTTTAACATGTTGAAAGGATCAACACGACGGCTAAAAACAGCGACTGCAAACAGCAATTTTGTCTGCCAAAAGAGCATGGTTATAATAAAAAGTGTCTTCCATATTTATTGTAGTCGTTTTATCATGAAGGCAACAAAAATAATTAAAACTCTGTCCGACATAATATTACGCGGTGTAATCCTGGAAGGATTAAGCAGAGATGTACCTTATAGTACCTACACTCAAACTCAAAAACTCAAACTCAAAGCATTTATTTCAATTAGACCATTACAGGCACTTTTGTATGTCAAAACACAAAAAATAAACTAAGCTACAGTCCCAGTCACAGGGCATAATAACTTGTGAAAGTACTGTAGTTGCCCATTCGAAAGCGTAGATCTCTATGGAGAAGAATGGGCAAGAAACTCCATGGACACTCTTTTAAATCATTATGTTGTTACAAAGTCTTGGTTACATCATTCATGTCGAGATTAAACATATTTGTGAGAACGATGTACACATTCACAACTCACATTTCGCTAATTATGTTCAAGTCCCATGTGATAGGGGGTGAGTCTATTGCCATCTCAGTCAGATTGCAGACTCCGTCGCTGCTACTAAGAAATTCCTGATGGAAAAACTCAATAATACTTTGCCCGACTTGGGATTCGAATCCAGGACCTCATACTCAGCAGTAGCCCTTGCGACCGCTAAACCAACGAAGTACTGTCTAAAACTATTTTATTACAACAAAAAAAAATATACTTAAAACTTTATTATCGCTATATTAAACTTATTTCTATATCAAATATTATTCATGGTTAGTATTATTTTACAAACAATTTGGAAGCCATTTTGTAATATCCACACTATAATATTTTAAAGGTAAAATTATGTTTCTTGTCTGTCCGCTACTTATTCAGGCCATAAAGGTAAGATGGCTTTCGATCAAAAGACATCTGTAATTTTTTACTCAAAAATTAAAAATAAGATTTTCATATGGAGAATAACACCTTCAATAGTTTTTACTTGTTTGAAAATACAAAAAATCTGAGTACTATTCAGACTGTTTGAAGCATTATTAAAAATAAATACCGAGTTTAATTGAAAATAACATCCTGAACATTTTTTGACTGCGACAACTTAGGTCTGTCTACATTTAACCCCCTGGCTGCCACTTGAGTTTTAAACTACCAAAAATCATATTTTTGCCGACAATATTTTGGACATTGATTAAAGGCGCAAACGGTTACTCAAGGTTATTTATTCGCTGGACTTCAATTTAGACAAAGGTAGAATATTTGGCCTGGGTTATGATAGATATGTATTTATTTATTAAAACTTTATGCACAAGTAAAAAACTGTACAAAGGCGGACTTAATGCCTTGGGCATTTTCTACCAGTCTACCTTAGGGTGATGCAGAGACAATACACAGTAGGTGCAATAAAAAAACGGAAAATACTAGAAAATATTTATAAAATATAAATAGATATAATAAATACTTATATACATACATAAAACAAAATATATAAAGTGAAGAGAGATAACAAGAAAAACAAGAACAACAATAAACAACAAGATATGGCACTTTTTGAAGTATTTGGGAGCACTCGGGATGTTGGGAATACAGAGTCCAGGAAATAAACAGCTGTTCACGGTTCCAAGTATTTAATCCAACTGGCACTCACAAGGTCGAGAGCGCTCGGCTACATTTCGACTCCTACCTACATATTCATAATAATACTTAACAATAATTTATATCTACCTTAATCCTAATACATCACACCTCACCACTTAATTTCTGAGTTAGTGATCACACACAAAAATATAAACAATATAATAATAACAACATACCATTTTTTTTTCTTAACAGTGTTTGGTTACTTAAACTTATGTACTCAAAGTTACAGCTTCTTTTAAATATATACTGAATTAACTCTAAATCTAATTACGGGTTTACGAGTACGCTTGGGTCGATCCTCCGGTGGTGTTGGTGGTGGTAATCCTGGCTTTGATACGGCTTCGACACCACATTCCGTATCTAGCCTCTCTGTTTCACCCTCCCTAATCAAATTCGGCTCATTTTCCTCCCCTGGACCATCAGGTATAGGGACCACATCTTCCGCCTGTGACTTTTGAGTTGGTGAGAGTGGCACACTTTCTGAGACTGTACTATCAGAACCCATGAAGTCGGACATACGAGACCTACGTTTTACCTGATCTATGTGTTTCCTAGTTACTCGTCCTTCACCGTTATTTACGATATATTCGCGCGACCCTGCTCTTGCTTGGATTGTACCTTTCAACCATTTGTCCCCTAACGCACCGTTTCTCATCCACACTTCGTCTTGTGGTGCTAAATCTCGTAAAGCGCCACCGGAATTTTGTACCTGACGTTGTTGTGCTGCTCGCACCCGATCGTCTAGAGCGCGGTCAGCGCGCAACAAATCTAAACGACTTCGTAATGACCGCCTCTGTAACAACATCGCAGGTGTATCCCCGGTCGTACTTTGGACTGTGTTCCTATAATTTAGTAGGAATGTTTGTAAAGCGGCATCTATGTCTTTGTTTTCCCTGTAGGCTTTTTTAATAGCTGATTTGCATAACTTCACGGCGTTTTCCGCGGCACCGTTTGACGAAGGATGGTAAGCCGGTGAAAAGCACTGTCGTATGCCATTATTTTTTAAGAAAGAACAAAATTCTACACTTGTGAAAGGAGGGCCCTGATCTGACACTACTTCTACTGGAAGACCAAATCGCGCGAAAGTGCTACGTAAAACGCGAATAACCTGTTGTGCGTTTGTACGTGGCATTTCAAAAACTTCTAACCACTTGGAACTTGCATCAATTAAAATCAAAAATGTGCTACCATGGTATGGTCCTAAGAAATCTATGTGTAGCCTGCTCCACGGCTGTATGACGTAAGGCCAAGGCTGCGGCGGCGCTCGCGGTGGAGCCGCGCTCTCTATCGCACACGTCTCACAGCTGTGGCACAATGCTTCTACGTCACTATCAATGTTCGGCCACCATACATAACTACGCGCTAATGACTTTGTTTTGACGATACCTAAGTGACTAATATGTAATTGCTTTAATATATCCTTTCGTAATACTTGCGGTATTACCATTCGGTATCCCCACATTAAACACCCGCGTTCGACATACAATTCATGACGTCGAGAAAAATAAGGTTTAATTGACTCATCTGTACAGGACAACGGCCAACCGGATTGCACGTATAGAAGTATTCTACTCAACATAACATCTTTAGTTGTTTGTTTCCTAACTTCGCTGTGTGTCACTGGCAGGAAATCCTCCACAAAATTAACATAAGTGACCTCCGTACTCACACTCGGCTGTTTACCTTGTGGTAGTCTGGATAAAGCATCGGCGCAATTTTTCTTTGATGACACATATTCTATTTCGTAATTATAACCTGACAATAGTATTGCCCACCGCTGCAACCGCGATGCTGCCATTACAGGAATGCCTACCTTATCACCGAAAATGTATGTTAATGGTTTATGGTCCGTTCTTAAAACAAACTTACGCCCGTATAAATACTGATGGTATTTTCTGATACCGAAAACAATCGCGAGTGCCTCTCTGTCTATTTGTGAATATCCCCGCTCGGCCGTGCCTAATGAACGCGACGCATACGCTATCGGTCGCTCCCCGGCCGCTGTGACGTGCGACAGCACAGCGCCGACCCCGACGCTGCTGGCGTCGGCAGTCAGCACGAGCGGTAGGTCTGGTGAATAATGCACCAGCACCTCACTTGAAGCTAGTTGCTGCTTTACCTTCCTGAACGCGTCATCACATTTTATACACCAGTTGAAGGGTACATCTATCCGGAGTAGTCTATATAAAGGCGAAAGGATTGTACTAACGTTCTTAAGGAATTTGGCATAGTACATTGTCATACCGATAAATGCTCGCAACTCCGATACATTCGCGGGGGCGGGTGTATCAATTATTGCCTTAACTTTATCAGCACACGTTTGTACCCCATCTTTGCTTATTATATGACCCAAATAACTTATCTTTTTAGAAAAGAAACTACATTTTTCTTTTTTTACTTTGAGACCACTTGACTGTAATCGGTCAAAGACCTTATATAAATTGCTCATGTGTTCTTGAGTTGAAGCCCCCGTAATTATAATATCATCCAAAAATACACCCACACTAGGCAAATCGGCAAACATTGTTCTAAACGTCTTTGAAATATTCCGGGGCTCGAGGATAACCCGTATACTAAACGATTGAACATAAACATACCTTTATGCGTATTTATAACCGTATATTTCTTTGATTCGTCCAGTTCAAACTGCGCATAGGCTTGCGATAAATCAATTTTACTAAAATATTCCCCTCCATGTAAACGGGCTAACAAATCTTCTACTCGCGGCAAGGGATAACGGTCGACTTCCAAAACCTTGTTTAAAGTTATTTTATAATCTGCACAAATTCTGATAGTACCGTCTTTTTTTACCACGGGTACGATCGGTGTTGCCCAATCTGAGCGGTCCACAGGCGTGAGGATGCCGTCCCGCACGAACTGGTCCAGCGCGCGCTCCACCGGCTCACGCAGCGCGTACGCCAGCGGGCGCGCGCGCATGAACACGGGCCGCGCTCCCGACCGCACGTGGATGCTTACCGCGCCACCGGTGAATCGACCCAACCCGTCCGCAAACACCTCACAATATCTGGAACTAAATTCAGACATGTCAAACTTTTTGCTTTGAATACTATTAACCGACACTAACCCGTCCGTGACGTCAGCAAATAACTGTATTTTTAATTCGGCCATCCACTGTCGACCGATTAATACAGTTTTTCCACCATTGACTACATATAAATCTAATTGTTTACATTCGTTTTTGTACCTAACCTGCGGCTTAATAACTCCCAAAGGCTTTACCATTTCCCCTGTATAATATCTTAGCCTCAGATTACAGGAATCGATTCGTAAATCGCTAAACCATTTTTTGTATGTATGGTAATTTATACATGATATGGCACTACCCGTATCACACTCCATCTTTAAATCTGTTCCGTGCACTTTCAATACTAAATATATTGGCGGACACTGAGCTATGGATAAATTATTAATATCGACAGTCATTACCTCGTCGCTCCGCTCGTCCTCCGACAAGCTATCTGTATTTTTAACTTCATACAGATGATGATGTCCCACTTCTAGTGGACACACACGTCGAAGGTGTCCTTGCTTATTGCAGACTCGACAAACGTATCGTGTAAATTTACACTTCGTAGGATCATGCAATGCACCACACGCATTGCATGGTTGGTCTCGCCGAGCTCGCTCCACGGGTGCGGACGCTGCCCGTGACCCGTCCACATGACGCGGCCTGTACGCGCCGCCGCCGCCACCGCCGCTGCCGCTGCTGCCGCCGCCGCGCCGCTGTCCGTTCCCCGCGTCCCGGCGTCTGTCACCGGCCGCGCCAGCCGCCGCCGGTCTATACCGCACATCCCCGCGGAGTCCAACTTGACTTGTAGACGCCATCGCTAGACAATCACTCGTTGTGTTCGTCTTTTCCATGTACTTAGTGCCACTGTCGACAACTGCTGCATTTTTTTCTGCTGCTTCCATACTCATGGCCATACTATAAGCTTTGGTATAGTCCAGTTTATCCTCGGCGAATAAGCGCTGTCTTATTATTTCGCTATTTATCCCGCACACAAACTGATCCCGAATGCTTTCTTCGAGCCAGGTCCCAAACTCACAAGATTTGGTCATTTTCTTCAAAACTGCCATATATTCTGCAATACTCTCGTTCACGTTTTGTTTCCGTTGGTGAAATTTGAATCGCTCTGCTAACACACTCGGTTTTGGCTGTAGGTGTTTTTCCATGATGGCCGTTACATATTCAAATGTCTTTGTGCTTGGTTTATGCGGAGTGCACAAATTAACTAATAACTCGTAACTTTCCGCGCCCATTACCGTTATCAGCGTTGCCACACGCAAATCATCTTTGATTTCGTTGACCACAAAATAATTTTCAAGACGCTCAACGTACAATTTCCAGTCGTCCGATTGTACTTTGAACTCTCCGATTTTGCCGATAGTCATTGTAATAGTTTATGTTAACACGTTCACAAAAACAACACGAGTTACACACGAAGGTTTTTAAAGTCCTCGTCGCCACTGAAGTATTTGGGAGCACTCGGGATGTTGGGAATACAGAGTCCAGGAAATAAACAGCTGTTCACGGTTCCAAGTATTTAATCCAACTGGCACTCACAAGGTCGAGAGCGCTCGGCTACATTTCGACTCCTACCTACATATTCATAATAATACTTAACAATAATTTATATCTACCTTAATCCTAATACATCACACTTTTATTCCCCGTTAGTACGCCCTTCTCCGATAAATTTCGAACTCTACGAGGGCAAAGCCGCGGGCATAAGCTAGTCCACTAATACATATTAATTAATCAAATTCAGAGCAGAAGGATATTGGAAATTCTCTAATTTTAGTCAATGGCTGTCATAAAGCTTCCAAAGATTATGAATTTTCAGGCATACTGGTCGGATAATATCAAATTACTTAGAACCATATTTCATGTTAATCTAAAATTTTATGCAAAATCATTCTTTATCGGGTCTAGGTGGAGTGGATTGCAATATCTTCTTAGTACCATCTGGTCTGATATAGCTTACATTTGATGCGCAGGTACGTTATTATTAATGGAGAATCTTTATGAATTCAGTGGTGGCCCATTTCGAACCCGAGGTACTGCATTACTTTATATAAGAAAGAGGCGGGTTTGGGGAGATTGTCTTGTGTAATTGACGTTCGAAAACTTTTTTGCAAAAAAAAACCGACTTCCAAAAAAAACACAAAAAAATGAAAATAACTTTACTTTCGGAAGTCTTGTTGTGTAATGTTTTTTTTTTTATTTTTGTTTAATATTTTCGGTTTTTCCTATGTCTATCTCTCACGCTGTTTATGCCGTTTTGTCAATTTTATACATATTATAAGTTTATATAAGCGGAAACTTGTAATTGGCCTTTTTCTACGCAATACTTCTGACTACTCGAATGTATTAGCTGTAAGTTTTCTTAACATTAATGAAATAAAATAAACCCTGTCATATTGAAAATTTCATGGACTAATATTTGGTATTTTTAATACTCATATGACTAGCTAACCTATGTAAGTAATTTGTTCTCGGCCAGTGAATTTTGAAATCAAATGTCTGCAAAACACAGCATAAATTCCTGTTTTTTTTTTCGAATCTCTTTAGTACACTTTATTTTACGAAAATACAAAGGGAAATTTTAATAGTCCATACAAGCAAATGGGAAATTCTAAATCTGAAAGCACCGCCATCTTTAAGACACTAAACACATTTATTGCAAATAAACAGGAGTGCTCAACATTTTAATAACAGGTAGAGGTATTTAGTAAGAGTGGACCAACCCGGTAATAGCTGAACTTAGCTCGTTAAATCTCGGCGGGCAAAGGGTTTAAGATTTATCGTCTGGTGGCCTGTAAGTGTTTACTTTCACAACACCATTAACTTTATAAATGGAAGAGCATAGTTTGTTGGTATCTAAGAACTTCGTCCATGGTGATATTTTGCAGCAGTCGCGCGTTTTGTAAGCGCATTTCTAAGTCACTGCTTTTACGCGTAGTCGTATCAGCGATGCGCGAACGAAGTGACGGTAAAATCGTTAAAACTATGCAAATGCATAGGCGGGGAGCTAGGTGAAAACAAATTCAAAAACTAACTGATAATTCACTATCTGTCACTAGGCTTAAATCCAGCTTTAACTCCATTGTTTCCTCTTAAACCTCGACGCAAGCACGCGTCAGAATCACTAATTTATCGATGCAAGTGCGCGACTGTTTACGACGTCATCAGGGGAACGAAGAGTGGTGAACGGGGGGAGGTCGCCGCGCGTTTGGCAACGTGACAGCATCGCGTTTGCGTCGTGATTGAAACGCAACGTACAGAAACGTGGTTACGTGATTATAACACGTTAACTGCCAAGCTATATTTTGAAATCCGTCAAATTATTTTTTTTTGCGAATTGATTCCAAATGGTTTAAATTGAATAATTATGTATAAAAAGTGTTCCCCTTTTTTTATATCAATCAAAAAAGAAAAAAAAAAATTGTCAGTCACCCGTGACTGACGTGGCTTGAACAGGTAGTGAGTCTGTCAGGCACCGGTGACTGACATGGCAGTTAACGTGTTAAAGGGCTTCGTATTACCCAGTACTAACTGGGTTGTGGAGGTCAGATAGGCAGTCGCTCCTTGTAAACTACTGGTACACAACCGGCGACAGTATTGCCACTGTGTAACGGCCATTTTGCGTTTGCTTCGCTAGTGCAAAATGTCGCGGTGGGTGAATATTATTAATGTTATAAATGGAAGTGTTCGTTGGTTTCTAATTCATCTTATCTCGTGTGACGAGCTAAACGCCATTACAAGATAAAAGGTTTAGCTTGTGAGTAGGTTTAGGAAGAGCGGGTGACTCCTGGAACACTAAACGTCGATCTGCTTTTATGTCTTACTGGCTTTGCCTGCGAGTAGGTTGGAAATTATCCCGAGTGTACTGCCCGGATTAAAAATATCCTATGTTCTGACCCAGGTCATAATCGACCTGAATATTTGAATGCAACCGATTCATACTCGTTTTCTGAAACAAATATTATATAAATACTAGCGACCCGCCCCCCCGGCTTCCCACGGGTGTAATGTATTATATGTACATATAAACTTTCCCACTTGAATCACTCTATCTATTAAAAAAAACCGCATCAAAATCGGTTGCGTAGTTTTAAAGATATAAGCATATATAGGGACAGACAGCGACTTTGTTTTTTTAATATGTATGTATAATCAGATTATAATGTTTCTACAGCTGGGGCACAGTCTTCCTCTCGAAGAGAGAGAGTGGGCAATTCACTATGCTGCGCGGGTTCAGTGCGGGTTGGTAGATGTCTCGTGTCTTCGAATTTTTGGTTCTAGTACATGCTGGTTCCTCATGATGTTTTCCTTCACCATCCCTGGCAGGTGCATTCACCTGCCAGGGATGGTGAAGGATTCGAACCTGCGACCTACAACTAAAGCCCCCACCTATCGTACGTTAGCAGACTTATTGAAAATCAAAAACACCTAAAGATATACAATAGACATTAAGCGCGTTTTCAAGGGGTTAAAATATGAGATCTCATTCTGACACTTCTGTTTTATGTTTTCTTTTAGATGCAAACTAGACACACCACACATAGAGCCGAATTTAGACAACATGCGGCTTTACTGAAATTCCCACATAAATATTTTTGACGATGAAAATCATAACATTTGACTGACGGCAGTATAATTATCCAAATGCATCACTTCGAACTTCTGAACTGGAAGTGTTTATGGCTTATGACAAAACATTGCGGTTTGTGTACAAATCTGGCGGTTTTTAGTCCGAGGTCACTTCACTTATAGAACGTGTATGTTTGTTTAGCTTAAACCGATCATAATAATAATAATCACTCTTCATGTTTTCTCACATAACATCACGCTTTTGTTTCTGAAGGATTAGGTAGAGGTGTACCTATTGTACATTCACATTTCACCAGTCCTGTTTAAGTTGCCATGTAATTGAGAGCGAGCCGTCAATCGGGCGCTAATTAAGACTCCGGGCTACTGCATCGGCATCACATCAGTGAGCGAAGTTCGCATCTTAGCTGAATTTTGATCCAAACATATTCGAACTTTACATTAAAAAGGAGACGGGGACAAACTCAAACTCAAAGCATTTATTTCAATTAGACCATTACAGGCACTTTTGAATGTCAAAACACAAAAAATAAACTAAGCTACAGTCCCTGTCACAGGGCATAATAACTTGTGAAAGTACTGTAGTTGTCCATTCGAAAGCGTAGATCCTATGGAGAAGAATGGGCAAGAAACTCCATACGACCATACTCCGACATGCAACCATACTGTTTCTGTGACATTTCTTCTGAAAACCTCTATAGTTGTAGTGTACTACTACAACTATACCATTGGTTTTCACACTAGTTATATTGATCCCTTCTCAACTAGGGAATTCCCCCCACCCGTGACTACAACTTAAGTCCTTAGTTACTCGGCTCGTAGATGCATTCATTTTACAAAGGCTAACTCTCAAACATCGAATACAGCAAACAGCCCGTCTATCTGTATTGTCTGGTTTAGGCTTTGTCTAGAGTGATGAGCTTGCGCGGCAGCTTAGGCGGGAGCGACGTCTACTCTTTATTATAAAGTTTTGATGCTGTCATGTAGAAAGTAATCTCTGAAATTAATCGTTCAATTTGAAATTTTTTTCCCTGATTTAAAGATACATATTCAAAATCAAAGTAATTTATTCAAATTCAGTTGATAATCAGCACTATTTAAACGTCAAAATTCACAAGAAACAGTCCTCCAAAACGCCCGTTTTTCGCCATTTCGCAGTGTTACAAACTAACCAGAACCTCGAGACCCAATGGCCAAGAATAACCCGCCAATCGCCGCTACGCTACGTGTCATGATGAGTACATTTCTATACATTTGTTTTAGTCGCATGATAATTCACATTTCACACCGTGCGAATTTGTCGCTAACTTTCCGTGGTCAGGCTGTTAAGAATGGAGATTCCCGCGCTCGCTACCGCCCCAGGAACCGCGTGTCCACCCTGACCTCACCTTAAACTGAGCCATGAAACAAGCTAACAGATTTAGTGATTATTGTTGCGATAGTTCAATAGTTGTGCTTTGTAGAACGTTATTAATTATTAGAGCCTCGACCAATACCTGAGGAGGCTCTCGTTAGGCGGCTGGATCAAGGGCTTGATTCAGAAAGCGGTACTCCTGGACACGGCTCGTATTGTTAGGAGGTTCCTCTCTCTGGAGCCCTGACCGCCGGTAGCTTGGACCCTGTTCCAAGTGTGTGTTGAATTTTTATATAAAATTCAAAATAAAAAAAACATTATATTAAAAATGTTGAATATTTAAAAATGTAATTAGTAAGTAAGAAAAATAAATAAAGAAATAGTATAACGGTGAATTGTATCAATAGATTAAGCATTAATAAGGTAAAATTTAAGAAAATCTATTTTTTAAACCTCCCACGAAAAAACAGGGTTTTTATAAGTTTAGCGCGCGTTTCTAGCTGTGTGTCTGCATGTAGGTAGCTACTTAGGTAACAAAACGTAGTTGAAAAAAAGTTGCTAAAAAAAAAACTGAAATTGGCCTATTGACACTTCTTCATATTAAATGAATTTCCGGTATCTCATTATTATCACGAAATGGAGTCTTTTGCGAACAAAGTTGATTACATATTACGTATTGATCACACATGACATCAGTTGCGAAGGAAATAAGCAATCTTAAGACAAAATGGCTTTTTTGATATACCTACATAGGTACATACTTATTATTTGTAGGTACAGTTGGCTTCAAAAAGGTGCATGTACATCAAAGGTGTGCCATAATGTATTGTAATAATGCGAAGGAGCAAATTAAATCAGCCCACAATTATTGATTCAGTCAAATACGTCGAGCTAATCCAACATTCTAAATGTAGTAAATACTTTTCAGCAAAATCAGTCTCATATGTATATTATATATAACAATATATAATTAGTATATTACTTTTCAGAAAAATCAGTGTCATATACTTCCAAAACGTATGCTTCAACCAGATTTAAAATTAATCAGCACATACTATCCAAAGCATTACAAATACTTCGGAATATGTGAGAATGTGGGTTGGTATATTTTAGCAGAACTAGGGTCAAATATTGTTGAAAATGGATTCTTATCAACGTTTACATCATTGTGACGGTGACTGTACCTTGTCTTAGGAATCGGTTACCATATGGCGCAAAATTAAAGAGGAAATGGGAAAACCTTAATTTTCCTCCTAAATTGAGTTTTGTGGATGTGAAAATCATTTTTGATCGTTTTCGAATTATTTTGAGACAAGACAATATCAGTACTTAAATATCATTAATTTATTGTTATGGTGGCAAACAAAACGATGTAAATGTATGATTATGTAAAAGTTAAATAGCTAGATAGAGGGTAGAAACGGCTGGCCAGGACATCAACAGTGACAGCGCTAGACAGCTGCCTAGCGCCATCTCTTACCCACTCTCGGAATAATACTAAAACATTCTTGCACTAATAGATCATGGTAACCCACCAGGTATTGGCAAGAAAGACTGACAAAACCAAGTCTTACCAAAGGGCCTTACTATATTACCAATATATTATGTCAAATATTATTGGTAATATATATATATAATCAATAAAATTTCCTAACCTAACCCACATGAACTTTTAAAGTATCAAATCAAGTTACCCCTAAAAAAAAAAATATGTTGTAATATAATAATATCGCTAAAAGCATAAAAGGGCTTTTATGCATAATTCAAAAAGTAATAAGTTTAAAATATATTTTATCCGAAAAATTGTGTGCAAATCTAAACAAATCCACTTTGGTCGGGCTTTCTGTATTGTGCCATCATTTTAAAACCTAATGCACGCGAGTAGGTACTTATTATCATCAGATATTACTTTGTATTCAGACACACCTGAGATCTTAATTCTAAAGAAGTAATTTTTCATGCCAAGAAGTTTAACGTTACCACTCAATCTCTACTCAAAAGAATATCTATCATCATCAACCATGTAGCCATTTCTCAACATGCAGCTGAAAATCAATATTTTACATGAAGCTACTGTATCAATATTTTAAATGAAGCTACTGCCTATCTAACCTTTACATTCCAGTTTTTGGGCAACACGACAGCCCGTGGCAAGACAAGCTGTCAGACTTCGGGCATCTTACTCTTTGAAAGAAAAAAACGTTCTTCAAAGTCTCGATTGAGACAAAAATTTAAATGGATGGAATCGTCTTATCGCTTCAAAAGATGGCCACTTTTCGGTTTCGGCGACAATGACATTTCAATAGTGTTGTCTCGCTCACGCAAATCGTTCGTTTCGCGAGCTCTCTCTTTTCAGAGTAAATACTTTTTCGCGAGACCTAAGAACGGTGAGGTTTTCTAACGATTTAATTCATTGGATTGAGAAGCATCAGCAACAAACAAGCCAACGTTTGTTCAAATGATTGGAATACTTACCAACTAATAGCCAAGTTGGTACGCCATTTTGAACAAATAAACTTTTACTCTTTCAAAAGGTAAAAGGTAAAGGTATTCCAGTGAAAACAACAAAGAACAGGAATTTCTTTGAACAAGTAATCGAAGAATTGCAAATTGGAGTAAAAGTTTTTGTTGCATTTAGCGAGTTAAGAATTTTACGGGGTAAGTAATTTTTAATAAAAACTGACAAAAGTTTCGTAACCACAAGAGAACATAGATTAATTTCATTACAGTTAACTAAAAGAATTATCAGTTATTCGCTATTCCACACCTTCAGTTCTTCATTATCAGTGCCAAAAGTTACTGAAGAATTAAAAAATAAATAAAACTCGTAGTACAAATTGATAATTTTCTATCAGGCACTTAACTGAAAAAATAACCGCCTAATGTCGAACAGCCTTAAAATTATTTACTCTACTTCAAGTTATTGTACAAAACCCAAACGCAAGGACACAACTCCCTCCCCTCCACCCTCTCATTTAAACCGAAAACCATCTTCATTCTTTCCAACAACATTAATATTACCAAACAGCAATATTTCACCTTCGGAAGCACGCAATACCAATTCATCTTATTCCTTCTTACGAAACGAATAAGTCCCAAACTACGTTTGCCAAACTTCTTGGCAAACCTCCCCCCTCCTGTCAAAAGTTCGTTAACATCTGAATAATCGTAATCGAAAGATAGAATCGAATTGGCCAAAGTGAGAATCGATTCATGTAGAACCGTCAGGTGGTTACGACGGTTTGAAGGTCTAGTAGGGATGATAAAGTTTGGCTAAGTTCTTGGTTTTTTTGTGTAAATGTGGGTGGTTTCTTAGGTCCCCCAGCACGGCCTTGGGCGATGTGATTTGCGCCCAGCGACTTTCCAAGCGTGTCACTTGTTTCCTTCAGTGCCGTCGCTCCACAAACGCGTAGCGGTGGCTATCCTGCCCTTTGAGGCTAAAACTTGCAGCCAAACTATGGCGCTGCCACCGATTACGCCTGGAAGCGGCGAATTTTTGGATCAACAAATATACAATACTCCTGACACACTGACTAACTCTCTCTCACTGGACTGCCTTGTTGGTCTAGTGGTCCCAAGCGGAACTGCTGAGCACGAGATCCTGGGTTCGACTCCCGAGTCGGGCAAAGTGTTATTGGGTTTTTCCATCAGGAATCTCTCAGTAGCAGCCACGGAGTCTGGATTTGTGTCCGGTTGATGGCAATAGGCTCGCCCTCTATTACGTGGGACTTAAACATAACTGGTGAAATGTGGGCGTACTTGTTAGGTACCACTGTAATTTTCGGGAGATTATAAGGCGTGATATTATGTTATGTAAAATATAAAATACTGCCGTACCAGGGACACGAAGGAGAAGAAGAAGTGGTCACAACTCGTGGCATGCTATAAACATCCTTTTTCATTTGTTCCCTCTGCAGTGGCTGTCGCAAACCGCGTATCGCTTGAATCTGTAGATTGTGGCAAAGAGTTTAGACGTTTTTAGAGTCCAGGAGACTTGGAGTCGTTTAGTTTTTCGCCTTATAAGTTTTTGATACACATTTGGTTTTTGTAACTTGGATGGACTGTGTGTGGAATGATATGAAAGAAGAAGTAAATGATAGCGTGACGGTTGACAGGGGACAATGGAAGAAAAAACTCAATTAATATGGGACAATGGTGGGAAGATGATGATCTGTTGTTGTAACTTGAGTTGTTTGGATTAAAAGGAAGGATTGGGTGATTAAAGTATTGTGGAGACATTATTTAAAGAATTTTCATTCAAAAACTTTTTTGCAAAAAAAAACCGACTTCCAAAAAAAAAAACCCTAAAAAAGTGGGAAATAACTTTACTTTCGGAAGTCGGTGACTATTGTTTGTTTCATTGACTTTTTTGCCACCGACTTCCGAAAGTAAAGTTATTTCCCACTTTTTTAGGGTTTTTTTTTTTGGAAGTCGGTTTTTTTTTGCAAAAAAGTTTTTATTTTACCCTTTTTAGTTATCGCATCACACACAAATCCTTGTCAAGTATCAATTTCGCAATTTCTTTTACTTGGATGACATATTGTTTCCAGCTATTTTGATTTCAAAACCAAACTACTGAACCGATTTCGATGAAATTTCTATGGGACCAATCGGGAAGTAGATCCATTCAGATAAAAGAAGAATTTTTCAAATCGGTTCATAAATGACGAAGATATGAGGTAACAAACACAAAAATTTCCAGCTATTTTGATTTCAAAACCAAACTGCTGAACCGATTTTGATGAAATTTCTATGGGACCAATCGGGAAGTAGATCCATTCAGATAAAAGAAGAATTTTTCAAATCGGTTCATAAATGACGGAGATATGAGGTAACAAACACAAAAAAAAAAAAAAAAAAAAAAAAACATACAACCGAATTGAGAACCTCCTCCTTTTTTAGAAGTCGGTTGACAAAAGAGTATGATTTTTACGCCTTACAGAACATAATTAAGTCTGTTATTTTAAGAGAATTGAACATAACAACTATGGTGACTATGGTTTGTTTCATTGACTTTTTTGGCACCGACTTCCGAAAGTAATGTTATTTTCCACTTTTTTTTGTGTTTTTTTGGAAGTCGGTTATTTTTTTTGCAAAAACGTTTTTATTTTACCCTTTTTATCTATCGCATCACACACAAATCCTTATCATGTATCAATTTCGCAATTTCTTTTACTTGGATGACATATTTTTTCCAGCTATTTTGATTTAAAAACCAAACTGCTGAACCGATTTTGATGAAATTTCTAAGGGACCAATCGGGAAGTAGATCCATTCAGATAAAAGAAGAATTTTTCAAATCGGTTCATAAATGACGAAGATATGAGGTAACAAACACAAAAAAAAAAAACATACAACCGAATTGAGAACCTCCTCCTTTTTTTGAAGTCAGTTAAAAATATTAACTTGATACTAGTTATTCTTCGTAGTGTCGATGATTCCTTTAGACGAGCTTCGACCAGAACTCTGCTACGTCAACTGCGTTATCAGTGGTTTCGGCCAGTTCCCTCAAGCTGCAGGTGGAGTTGCACAAAGAGGAATACAGTGGGTGGGACATCGTTTGTGAGGATCTGCAGTCACATTAAGCTTCCTCAGAATACCCCCATCGGACTAAGTTTTACCTGAAGCGGCTACCCTGGCTTCGCAGTCGGTTAAAAGATTTCCAGGTGGACCATTTCACGAGTTACTAACTCATTCAAAAATTACTTAATGCGCCATTTTGTCGCACTGTAGCTCGATCCACCTCCGCTGTACCGCGTATGCTTACGATGCTCATCATCATCAGATCAACCCTGGATTGTACTTCTTAGCTGATGAATGGAATGGAATGGTTAGAATGTTAGTGGTTCTGTGAGAAGACCGATTAAAAAGATAACTTAGTATGAATGGCTTATGCTGTAAAAGTAATAAATAAATAATAATAAATGATACAAAACCGCTTCCTGAAACAAACTACCTTGTTAAAGCTCAGACAATAATTGTTAAACAAGCTTCCAAGAATCAAGCGACAACCAACGTAAAATTATGCATAGCCCCCGTAATTTGAGCATACATTATTAACCTGCTGAAATTAGATGAATGATCCTCGAAATTAGAAGCCATCAGTTAGAACACCCTCATAAATATACCACGTATCAGACAGCAATCACAACAAAACATGTGATCATCAAACCTGTGATACCCGAGCAGTTAGGCAGAGGTGTACCTAATAATCAGAGATCGGAGTAGGTAGAGTTTATTTGCCTAAACTTCAACGATGTAAGTCCAGTATCCACATGTTGTGGATACTGGACCATCGGAGGAAAATAACTTTACTGTCGGAAGTCGGTGGCAAAAAAGTCAATGAAACAAACAATAGTCACCGGCTTCCGATAGTAAAGTTATTTTCCACTTTTTAGTGTTTTTTTTGGAAGTCGGTTTTTTTTTGCAAAAAAGTTTTTTTTTAATAAACGTTTATAAAAAACCACACACTAGAAATTTCTCCTGTATCGTGGGTGTGTAAAAGCGAACCATTTATGGTTATTACCCTATCTCAAAAAAAAATGAAAAAAAAAATGCGAAAGTTTGTGGTGTTGGATGTTTGTTACTCTTCTACACCAAAAATACTGAACGGAAATCCGTTTAGTAGTTTTTGCGTGGAAGAGTTAGATGAAATTAGGCACACAGATAGCTTATAACCTGGAGTAACAAATAGGATACATTTTATCCCGGTAGTACGTTCCCGTGGGTCAATATAAATCAACGCCATACCCCGCTGCACAGAATATCACATCGATTTAATAATATTGTTGATTTGCGGATTGCTGGCTAGGCAATTAGTGTTGTTTCTGCTTCAGCGGTTATCGACAACGCCACAGTCTGCGCTCCGTTCTGTGAACTAGAGTTTCATTTATCGAAAAAAAAATACGTTTTTATTTAGAGAGTAGAGGTAGCCCAAGGAAACGATGGACGGACTGTGTGTTTTTACAAATAATTTTGACAAAGAGAATGTTTACCTAGAATTTACCTTTGTCATCGTCGTGAAAAGTTACAAGAAAGACAAACTGAGTTACTAACGCATATACCTACTCCTTATAAAAAAAATACCTTCGTCAGTAGGTTACAAAATAATAATGTTTCTTTCTTTTTTTTCAGATTGACATCGTTACCAGCCAAGCATTTTAGAAGTAAGTATTACTAAAAAAATATTGTTCTATTGATCCTTAAACATTTCTTCGGCATGAACAGCTTAACGTGCTTTCCGAGGCACGGAGGGGTCACGGTATGTAATGGATATTCGCCACCCACGGACCGACTTTGACAAGCATTGCTTAACTTTGAAAGTAGAATAGAATTTAGGTACAATATTGTACACCAAAATTAAAACCCAACTGTTTTACAATATTGCTAATTTTACGGTTACTATGGCAGTCTTATCGCTGATAGCGATATCTTCCAGACAACCTTTGGATGGACTGTACGAACATGAATAAAAAGGGTGTAGTCAGTGGTGTACTGCTAATATTATACAACAAATTTCTAAGATCGACCCACGCGGCTGCTATCATTTAGCCACGAGCCTCTACAGTAACTAATGATCCCATTTACCTAAATAAAAACCTTTAAAAATACATTTAAACGGCCTAGAATGGCTTTAACAAAGAAGAGAAAACTTCTTAATGAAAACTAATCGAAACAATTTCCTTTACATTACCTCGACTCTATTTGATAAAGGTTTACCATTTACTTACCTACTTACTTACGTAAATAAAGCCAATAGATAAAATGCGGACTTTCATTGGTAATGTAAGTATATTTAGCATAGTTTTTATGCTTATCAACATCATCTGCCAGCCTTTTTCCAACTATGCTGGGCTCGGCTTCCAGTCAAATTGCATAAAACTGAATACCAGTATAAAGACTGTCAAAGATCTTCAAATGATAGCCAGAACCATAGGCTTAAGGTACTTTCCGAGGTTCAGAGGAAACTCGGTTTGACTGGATGGTCACCCATCCACGTACCAAACTAGGCAAGTGCGACTTAATCTGGAGATCGACCCGAGCGGCTGTTATTATTTAGCCACGAGCTCCTGGACTCGAATGGAGTGGAATCACTGAACTGGAATAATGTGAATACGGCATAAGTACCTATCAAAAACACCTGCATTTCCTACCACACGTACCTTTAGCATAAATAACTTAATCTAAACCAAATCACGGCAGTTATAAAACATACATTTGTGCCAAATGGCTGCCATTTGGCAAAATGCCGGCCATACTGCCATATTCCGGCCATATTGGCAGTTGAGCGCTCCAGGGGTGACAAAGTTAATACCTAACATAGCATAACTGCCTCGGGTGTATTACACCTGGTTGATAGATCACATTTGTAAAAGCATATTTTAATATCTGAACATTTTAATTCAAACTAATGGGTACTAACAGTTATGTATTGCGTTGGATTGTGGGTTACATTTTGATTCAGATTTATGTATTCAAATTTTTATATTGCGTATGTAAAATATTGAAGTAAGCTTGCATTAGCATTATTATTTATATTTATTTGAAATTGCATGTGGCAGGTCGATCAAAGTGGGGTCAAATTGAGTTTTTCCATCAGGAAATTCCCAGTAGCAACCACGAAGTCCGAATTTGTGCCCGGTTGATGGCAATAAGCACGCACTCTATTACATGGGACTTAAACATAACTGGTATTAGGAACACCTCTACCTAACCCTTCGCGGATTGCTGGCTTGATGATGACGGATCAATGCTTACTCTACACAATTAAATACCCTTTCTCCCAAAAAGTGTTTCTCGCCAATATTTTGTAATATTCAACTTCTAATTTATGTAGATGAAGTGAAGTGTTGTACAACGGCCCTCAAAAGTTTCGACTTCACTGTAACTGACGTTTTGAACTTGTTGGTTGAAACTTTTGTTGCCTACCATACTTTGCTCTCATTTTGTGTTTTCGGAAGTAACGTGTTCATTGCCGTACAATGTTGAGTTAATTACCTTGTTTTGATGTGAGAAAACTGACAATGTGACTTTTTTCTCTTGGTAGTTACGATAAGTGTTAAAAGTAACCTGCTTTGTCACTGTAAGAAAATTTTCATTTTCTTTATTACAGTTTCTCCAAGGCATGACGCCATTTTCCATGGTTTTTTTTTGTTTCTTTTTCTTTATCGTGTGGTTAGTGCCTAACCTGGTGTCAGAGCTTTTATGCCGCCCATGGGCCTCTGACTTGGCTTTACATACCGTCGAGAAATATCTCTCAGGTATGCTGGTTTCCTCACGATGTTTTCCTTCACCGAAGCAAGTGATAATTATTCAATTTTTTTTTTGTTTTTAAAGGGATCTTTGACTTCAACTCTTTTCAATTTTCGAAACACTATAAATAGATAGAAAGAATTACTACTCTTTACTAAACATGGTGGTAGGGGCGCGCAAACGCTTACCACGTATTCAGTTTATTTCAGTACGTTTCATCATTAATTTAAAAAAAATTACAGCTGTTTCCTACTAAACTGCAATACCTACACGGTCAAAATGAGAGCCTAAACAAATGACAATCGTTTTCAAAAGCTATGTGTGTTCTTACAATTACTTACAATAGGATCAACCTATGCTTTTCGCTAGTCTATCCAATGTATTTAGACTATTCTAACATCTTTATTGCTGGTAAAATGTGAATTAGTCTCTTCTGGGATCTCTATGTTAAAGATACCTACAATAAGCAACGTTAAGAACATGCCAGTAAGTTTCAAATCTACATTATTAAGTACTAGCTGACCCGCACAACTTCGTCTGCGTAATATTTTTTATTGATGCTCCGCTCCTATTGGTCGCAGCGTGATGTTATATAGCCTCCTCGATAAAAGTGCTATTCAACACTAAAATAATTTTCAATTTGTAGTTCCTGAGATTAGGGTGTTCAACCAAACAAACAAACTCTCCAGCTTTATAATATATTATTATGTATTTAAACCAAAAAATGGCTTAAAACATCTCCTCCTCAACACTGCCATCAGGTTATGTGCCTAAAAGACTGGCGGCATTGCCACGTTGTATGGCAATGCCACCCCTTTTGGTAATACGTCAACTAGAAAACATTTTAAAACGTTAATTCCACTGACCTAATTACGAACGACAGGATCCGACCCGATCAGAAAGCGCTGGGATTAAGTAGGATCGCAATGAAGTATGTACTATGGTGGGTCCACAACCACAGGCCGGGCACACTAAATAGATAGGAACAGAAGTTTCGTTAAAGAATTATCAGCCTGTGATGATCCCACAACTGGGTCAAACGCCTCCTCTCAATGAGAGGGAGTGGGCAGTAATCCATCACACGAGCACACAGTGCGGGTTGGTGTATGTTACATGTTGTTGACTGGTTCAAAACATGCCCGTTTTCTTCACGACGATTTTGCTTCGCCGCTTTGAGGGCAGTGGTAATGGAATTAATTACACGAATTCTATGCGCCTGGTTGGGTTCGAACCGACAATCAGCAACTCTTAAGTTGGAGCCGTATCCACTGGGCCACTACCGATCTCAGTAACTCCAGTCCTTTTCGGGATAAAACACAGACGCATACGGTTTTCATAGACGCTCTAACGTGCGGCGATCTCAAATAAACGCCGCTTCAAAGTTCGCATGCTGTCGCTGTACGCGAAGCGTGTTGTGTGTATGTTTGCGTGGATATCTCAAACAAATGACGGTCGCAAGTGCGCTGGCACTCGCTGTATTTGAGCGTGTCTATGTGTGCGTGGATATCTCAAACAAATGACGGTCGCGAGTGCGCTTGCACTGGCTGTGCGTGAAGCGTGTTTACGTGTGTGTACGATTTTACTCGTTGTATGAAGCTGACCTTCTGGTCCAGTCAATTTTGTGCCGTATAGGTAGGTAGGACGGTTTAATACGTGTTTAATTTAATCCAGCCTAAGTCCGGGATCCTTCTCGATCTGTGGTTTTTGATTTTGGAGTTATAGGCACCTACTGTTATAAATACCTACATCTAGCGGAATAATTTGCTATATATATATAATAGATTTCGTGTGAGGAATCCTTTGGTCTCTGCGCTCGCGTCTCTCTCTGTGTTGCCATTGACACTCAAGGCATAGTCAAACATTAATTTATTTATTTATTTTTTATTTTTCGAATACTCTATCTATTGAACAGTCTGCCGGTAGGCATAAGGAGTGAAACAAATAAAAATAGTTTTAAAAATAAATTAAAAAGATATTATTTAGGTATGTGTTAAAGTGCTACCTATAATTATAATTTAGTTTTTAAGTATCTACGAAATTTAAGAATGAGTGTATAGAGACTCACCGACCTCACAATCAAACCATTACTACGATTTTGTAGGACTTAGTTTATAAGTTTACTTTAAATTGTGTGAATATAAAAAATAAAATAAATAATAATTGTGATGACGTTGGGTGTTTTCTTTTTCTGAGTGTGCTTTACACACTTATTATACCTTATATATTTATTCGTCTATACACTTTATTTATTTTTATTATTAACTGACTGTGGCATCACTTTGGGCTCTATCTTGTGACTTTTTTGATGTTACAGCACCATGCTGAGATAGGGGCCTTTTGGCCTCGTACAGAACCAGTTTAGTTAGTCTTATTTTAATTTGTTCTTAAGTTAACTTTTTTTAAATCTTGTTTGATTGTCAAGTTACCAATTTGTTTTCTCCAGTGCGAGACTAATAAATACTTTTTCTTTCTTTATTAGAATAATGAAGACACAGTTATATATATTAGCTCTGTAGCATTTTTTTTTTTCAAATTAGAGCTGATTTTTTGAAGAACATCTTACAGAAAAAAGAAAACCAGGGCTTTTTAGACAAATATGTCGCTAACAGTCACTTAAAATAAATAGGCTCAAGAACATTCTCTTTTAAACTATCGTCTGCAAGAAGCTTTCATTAAAAGAGTTTTCACTTTAAAAAACCACAAGCTTAAATAATAGTCTCGCTCATTTTCAGTCCCCAATCCCATTTTCATCGACACTTCAGAACCAGATACCGTTCACACGTACTTACTATATCTCAAAGAAACTTACAAAGCAATTTATATGCTGGACCGTTTTAAGTATGACTATAAACCTGTCTAGACGCAGTACCATCGACCACTGAACCATTGCTACTTCTCTAGGGTTACCGTTGCGAAATTAGGAGAGTCCTCACAAACAGCAGGATATTTGCAAATAAATAAATAAATAAATAAATAAATATCGCTAGACATTACACACAGCGCCATCTAGTGCCACACTAAGCAACGAGGCTTGTGTCGTGGACACTAGATAGTTGATATACTACATAGATACTTTTTGTTTGTAAATACATACTTATTATACATATAAACATCCATGACTCGGTAACAAATGTCCATGCTTAATCACACAAACACTTGCTCCTACCGGGATTCGAACCCGGAACCCTATGAACGTAAGGCAGCCTCACTACCGCTGCGCCATTCGGGTCGTCAAAAAAAAAAACACAAAAAAAAAAACAAAAAAAAATAAACAAAAAAAAAAAAAAAATAAATACATCTGGAATTACATAAAAATACGCCTATTATACCCGAGACAGAGGACTACCTAGCAGTACACTCACATTTCGACCGCTACGTTTAAGCCTCATATAACAAGGGTGATATTACTATATCACCAGAAAATAATAGAAACATTTAACAAATAACACTATTACATGCACAAATTCAGACACCTTGACTGCTACTGAGTAATTCCTGATGGAAAAAACCAGGAAATAACACTTTGGCTGACATGGGAATCGATCACTTATGGAGGACTCAGACCTCAGGACCTCATGCTCTGTTGTCGAGTTTGTAACCAACGAGGCCAGAAATGACAAGTTTGGAAAAAGTTCAGATGGGGCCTAAAAGCCGGACATGTCCAAAGAAATCCGGACGGATGGTAACCCTATCCGTGACAGCACTGTCTATCGCCTGAAAACACGGACTTTGAACTTGAGGTGTAAAATGGATTGCTTTTAAAAATGTGAAAAAAGGGAATAAAATATAAGTTGGTCATAAAAAAAACCAATAGAAATGAAATACACCAGTGACCACTTACTACATGACGAATATTCGGCCTATTTATCAGCCATGTAAAAAACCTTTTTTAGTGCCTTTCTAAAAGTTCCTTTTGTTGGATTTAACACCTGAAATTAATAACACCTCACACAATAAAGCTTCCAAAAAATATGTAGGTTACCATTCCCGAATACAATATTTTATTCAGGCTGAAAGTAAAAATATCGTTCTAAAATCCTCAGACATTACTCATAGAGCATTACTGAAATTATTCACGAGAAAATATATATTTTTTTTTAACATTCCAAGCTCATTTCTTACAATGGGAAGAAACATTAACATTTATTTCCCAGGCCTGGGAAAAAGTTGACAAAATCGTCCTATTTACAATTCTAATTTGTACAATGTCTCTAATCAAATAAATTCTTTGAACAAATTGAATGTTTCATTTGTTTTTGTAGAAAGAAAAAATAAGAAACAACTGTTTTTTTGGTCTTACAATAATTTGTGCGGCTGCCATGTGTGAGGTCTGGGTTTCAATTCCCGCGCAATTTTGTTCTTTTAAAGTGACTTCTATTAAAGGAGGAGATAGTGTATTCGGTACGTATCTTTATTTTTATACACATCGATTTCCTCGTAAGTACTGGGCCGAGTTGATTTCTTTTTCATTTAGTAGAGGGAAGCCATCGCGGTGGTTCTGTATTTTTTCGATTTTGCTTAAGTAGTTTATGAGAAATTATTAAATTACACGAATGTGTTTAGTTGTGGTATTGCACCACAACTAAAAGGGTAAAAAAGTAAGTAGTGTTTTTTTTCAATTTTTTTTTTGTCAGTAGGTTTAAGTGATTCAATACTTGGAATGGTTCCTGACCTGATAAATGGTCTTAAGGAAAATGTAGGAAGAAAGTTAACGAGGCATACCGTCATTATTTCAATTTGAACTCGCAACTGGCGTGCGAGTATGACCAAATTTTTGAACGTGGACGATGCATTAGGGGTATGTAAGGATAGGGCACGCCACGATAGTGGCGATAAGTCCCCTCTTTGAGGAGTGGCTTGAGAGGCGCCACGGCGTCCTCACCTTCCGCCTGACGCAGGTCCTCACCGGACACGGTTGTTTCGGGAGGTTCCTGCACCGAATCAGGCGGGAGGAGACGCCCGGGTGCTTCCATTGCGAGGATCGACCGGAGGACACGGTGGAGCATACGGTGGAGGTCTGCCCCGCTTGGGCGGAGCAACGCCGTGTCCTCATAGCGGCGATCGGCGGCGGCGACCTCTCGCGTCCGGCCCTGGTTCGAGCCATGGTCCGGAGCGAGACGGAATGGGAAGCCGTCACCTCCTTTTGCGAAGCAGTCATGCTAGCAAAGGAGGAGGCGGAACGTGAGAGAGAGCGTTCCTCCTCACGTCCCAGCCGCCGCGGGAGACGCACCGGGCGTCGGGGGCCACCACGTGGCCCCCGGCCACCGTAGACGCGGGCCTGTGGACGGTGAGCTAAGGGCTAGCTCGCTGTCCCTCCGTCTTAGGACGACAGGCCGTGTCGACGGCGCGTTCGTGTTCCACGCGCGCCTCAAAGAGATGTCAGCATAAGGAAGGGGCCCGCAAGGGCCGATGCCTGCCGGGTGCTGCGGGTTGTTCGAAAGAGATACCGCGGCCCCGGAACACAAAGGGCGATGAAGGAACATGGGTGGGTTTTAGTCAGTAAAAGTCTGACACACCCTCCCGCTCAGCCCAGAGCGGGAGAAGTCATTTGATGATTTCCCATCCGAAAAAAAAAAAAAAGGGGTATGTAAGGATCGTAGCAAGTAACGATCAGTAGTTTCTGTCTCCCCCATGGAGAAAAGGTGTGACTTTATGTAAGGATGCAAACATAATAAATTCAGTTACTTACACCCCATAAAATATTCTACAAAGTTATGTTTAACAAAAAGGCATATTACCATGAAAAGGAAACCTACAGTTAAATAAATAGTAATAAATATGTAAATGTCTGACATAAAATTTTACATAAAAAGAGAAGTTTCCTCAAATCGGAGAACATAAAATGGATATTTTCGTCGAATGATCAAAGTTATAAAAGAGGTTTTACATACAACGCGGACAAATGATTAAATCAGAACAAAAGCAATATATACTATAAAATAAAAAAGCACAATAGCATTTTTATTGCTTCTCATTGACTATATGAACTGAGAAAAGTTTGTAAAGGAAATAACGTAACATACGCCTGAAATCCCCGCCCGGTAAGGTAGAGCTGTACTTACAATACTCCCACATTTTGCAAGTTATGTTAAAGTCCCACATAATAGCATGCAGTTCAGCTTCATCACCTTTTGCCAAAGTATTTTGGTCTCAATTTTGAGCTTTAATAATTAGCCCCAAGCATAACATCAATAATAACAGTCAAAAATAATTGATTCGTGCTGTTTTAATATGATTGGTACGGAACAACAACCAACCAAATAATTAGAAGTCTAGCAGTAATTATAATTGTTTGTTTGTTCTATAATGCAGACCATCGCCATATTTGCAAATACCTCGTATAACAACCGCATAGTACAAACATGAAAATGTTTGGTTAAATTCAAAATAATGAATGCAACGAATTTACCAATCAACCGTATTTGGTTGATTGGTAAATTCCGTGCATTTATTACTCCTGTGCATTCCTTGAAATGGGTAATACTAAAATTAATTCACAACAATTTTCCTTCCGATAAATTGAGGCCTAAATTGGTTGTTTTGGAGAAATCTAACTTTTTCGGCAATTTTCCACCCCTCAACCGTAAGCTGTGTATTTGTGAGAAATCCACGCAGTTATGTTAAAGTGATCCTTTTCCGTTAGCTTTATTTTTTACTGTTTTTTTTTTTAAACAACTCTATATTCATGCTAAGAAACTGATAATTATATATAATTCGTCTTTTTAATTGATACCAATTTAATCTAGTCAGAATATTCGACTTAATTTGAAGCCTGAGCTTTTGCCCGCGGCTTCGTCCGCCATGGTGTGAGAAATTATCCCACGGGAACGATCCCGTGGGATCTTTGGCTACTGTTATTCGGGCCTGCGCAAAACTCATGGACGACCTGTCATCGAAATCCGTTCAGCGTGAAAAGGTTACAGAAAGGTATAGTTACTTTCCCGGGATAGATAAAAAAGGTTTCCGTTCACATTTTAAAATTAATATGAAAGCAATCTAGTTATGATATCAATTCAAAGTTTTTCAATATCTGTACTTAGCTGTTGTTCGAATTCGAATTCATAAAAACTTCGTTTATCTGTTTGTCCTACTAACGTTCGAATTCTCGAAGACTACTCTATTTCTAGTCACATGCAGTCTCGTCACTTCTTCTCTTTTTAGCAAGTCGATGGCAATCTAAATAAACCTAACATAACAACACGGGTTACGCAGAGATGTATCAATTAATACACCCATATTTCACCATTTATATTTAAATAGTTTATTCTATCCTAGTGTATTATCCCTCTATCTATTCAACAACGAAATACCAACTTCATTAAATTAAACTTCAACCTAAATAAAACACCACTCCGACTAAAACGGTTTTATTTAAATTTTCCCATTGACTACGCCGCGTGCTGCGTACTCACTGGGAAAATACGCCACAACTTTTCAGTACGCGGCGTCGCATACCAAATATTTAACTTTATAGTAACGAAGCTAGTTCGCCAAGTACGTATACAATGTTTATTCAGCATAGTGAGGAAACCGACCCGTGTTTGGAACTTCATTATGTGCCTTTTTCACGCATGGTTAGCATTTGAGTGTTAGACTTTTTAAGCCATTTTTACTGAGTCGTTTAGTGACTACACGCGATTAAGTATACTTAGTTGTTGACTGAGTAACAGACAACGCAGTGCCATCTTAAAGAGAGCAGAGTCATCGTATCTGACCGTGGCATCACTTGGGGGCCCTATCAGAATACCAGCGCTGTGACTTTTTTTGTAATGTTACAGTATCATGCTGAGATACTGGCCTTTTAGCCTCGTACAGAAGCAGATTAGTTTTAAGTTTAAGTATGCCTTTCTTTTTTGCTCACGTCTATCAGCACAATGTTTTGAGTAGGTTACATTGAGTCCTATCGTAAAAAGTGATTTTTCTTCCCAGAACAAAGTCGTTTCCCAGCAAGAATTTTTGCATTGAGTTACTTAGTTGTCGTACAGAATACTTGGTTGATGGCTTCGAGGATGGTTCGTTTACAGCTTTACACACTGTTTGCCGTACAATAAGACCAAAAAACGTTGCCATTTTACAGCCAAATAATAAATAATATAAATAAATCTTGCCACAAACTCAGAACACCTTTTACAAAAAAAAAAAAAAAACTTTAATGAGTAAAAAACTCGTCTCGTCTAAACTAATAATCTTCTTCTTCTTCATAATCTAGTTAACAAGCAACAGAGTTAACAACGTGATCAGAAAGACAACTTGATAAGTTTATAAAAGTCAAATTGCCTGAGGCGCCCGTAATTGAGTAAAGTTGCCTTTGAGTATGAATTAGACAAGGCCGACTGCTTTGTTGGTCTAGTGATCGCCAAAACGACTGCTGACCATGATGTTCTGGGTTTCGAAAGTCGGGTAAAAGTGTTAGAGAGTTTTTTCTATCAGATATTTCTCAGGAGTTTGAATTTCTCTTCCCCTATTACATGGGGCTTCAGCAGTAATAGCCTAGTAGTGTGTCCGATGGACTGCCAGGTTCTAGGTCTCGAGTTCGAACCCAAGATACGCAACTCTGAGTTTTCGGAATCATATGTGTATTGTGTAATTATCACGAAACGCTTCGGTGAAGGAAAACACCGCGAGGAAACAAGCATGCCTGAGAGATATTTCTCGACGGCATTTATAGCCAAGTCAGGGGCCCATGAGCGGTATAAAAACTCTGACACCAGGTTAGGTACTAACCACACGATAAAGAAAGAAGACATGGACATGGGTTCTACCATCGGACATCTAGACGCACTGCAGGTTACCATCCCTACCTTGTTGATATTCCGCCAATTCGCACTAAGCGTTTCCAAACGCCTTTTATTATGCGCACAGCAATGTAGTGGAACTCTCTGCCTGCGTCTGTGTTTCCGAACGCATTTAACCCTAATCTCTTCAAAGTTAGAGTAAACAGGCTTCTTCTGGGTAAGCTCGCTCCATCGTCGACTCCGTTTCTGTCACCTCTGACCTAGACTAGAGTCAAGAGCAAACCCATCTTAAATAATAAAAAAAAACATGGGACTGGAACATAACTAATAAAATGTGGGTGTACTATTTTTTAAAACCTACCTTTGACCTCAATCAAGTCCGGACGACGAGCTAACCCAAAAGAAGCCTATTACCTCGCGACTTAAATAGATTGGAGTCATTTATGAACTCGGGAACTCCGACGCAGGCAGGAAATGCCACTCCTTGGCTGTGCGCATAATAAAAGATGCAGCAAAGCGCTTCGTGCGATTCTGTGGAACATCGACCAGATATGGATGATAAGCTGCAGTACGTCTGGACTCCCGATGGAAGAAAGGAGATGGTGGAATGTGCTCGTAAAGCTCTTGGGCACACCCACCGAATTACAGTCTATAAAAGACAGACAAGCATGTAACTTATATTTAACCTCATTAAGTATAAACTCTGCATAAACTCTCGGAGGATACAGTCTGTCATGTGTGTAGTACAACATATCACGTCCACAGGACGTCTAGATAAAGTAGTTACGATTGTGGTCACGTTAGTAAAAAGTTTTTGGCAAAGAAATTGGTGTTTTAGTTTCAAAGGGATTGATTGGAAGCAATACTTTCAACTCTCTTTTGATGTTAAAACTGCGGCCAACAATTTTACAAGAATACTTTTTGTAGCATCTCAATAAAGATTGTTTTGCTGAAATATAAACTGTTAAGAAAAGTATAAATACATCAGTAACACCAACGTACAGTTTTAATTTTCATGTGGTTAGTGCTTAACCTGGTGTTCAAAGTTTTTTGTTGCCCATGAGCCTTCGACTTGGTTTTCTATGCCGTAGAAAAAATTCTCTTAGGCATGCTGGTTTCCTCACGATATTTCCTTCACGGAAGCAAGTGATAATTATACCCTGTGAATACTTGGCCCGACTGCTGAGTCCGTTCGATACAATACGCACATGAATCCGAAAAATATAGTGGAGAGTATTCTCAAATATTTTACGTATAAACCATCAACATTATTAGGCTTAAATTCTTAGTTTATTGAAGTACTTACGGTTTGCCACTTAAATTCTAGTTAAATCCTTGTTTGTTACAGAACTGTTTTCTATTTGCACAACTTTTTTTGCTGGTATGAATTATTTTGATTTCAGAACGACCAGTACTACCTATGGTGCATAAGGTACTGGGTTCGATTCCCAGGTCAGGCAAAGTGTTATTGGGTTTTTCCATCAGGAAATTCTCAGTAGCAGCCACGGAGTCTGGATTTGTGCCCAGTTGACGGCAATAGGTTCGCCCCCTTTTACATGGGACCAAAACATAACTGGCGATATGTGGGTTTACTGATGAGAACACCTCTGCGAAACCCTTCGAGGATTACAGACGTGATGTTATGTTATGTACTACCTAAAAAAATATAAAAATTAATAAAGTCGTAACTGTAGTGCAAACAGTTAAATGTACCTGCTGTAAAAGTGCGTTTGGAAACAAAATTGCACACGGCGCGGGCTTGTAGACGGCGAGCAATGGGTAGCTCGCCGTCCCATAAGGACCAGGCCCGGGTCGATGGCGCGTTGTGTTCCACGCGTGCTTCAAATAGATGTCAGCACAAACTGACGGGGTCCACTAGGACCGATGCCTACCAGGGTTGCGGATTTGTTCAAAAGAGTTACCGTGGCCCTTGGCACAGGCAACTGAAGGAACACGGGTGGGTTTTAGTCAGTAAGAGTCTGACACGACCTCCCGCTCCACCCAGAGCGGGAGAGGTCATTTGATGATTTCCTACCCCAAAAAAAAAAGTACCTATGATGTCAACTAATACAATAAAAATCACTACCTTGCCTTATTTTTAATCAAAGGTTCTTTAATTACACGGACATTAACCGACTTTCGAATAGAACTAGTAATTCTAAACATACCTTTAGTTTTTTATTTGCTTACTTTTGATGAAAAGAAAGGGTTAATTAACCAGATTTCTAAGAAATAAATTGAGATTCTGTATAACTCATATTTATTTCAATATTTTACATTTTACAAAAATAGCCCTTACTTGTTAAAGCCATTTTTTTACAGAGAAAGCCATACGTTTATTTACATAGACATTTCATCGTAAACTCATCTAAAAGCTTTATATAATACGCTGAAAATTTCATAATTACGGGATTCTAAAAATATCAGACTATTTTTTTTTCCTGGAAATCACAAAACCTTCCCGTTACCATAGCAACAGATCCAAAGCCGGAATTTCCCCTGCAATAATTGACTTCATTAAAATTAACCTCTTTACTTGTGTTCTGAAATTAAACCACATAGTATACGAACAGAAGGTTCACTTTTTCAAAGATTTTAATTGTGTTAGATTTGCTCTACTACCTCAAAAATAATTATAAACGTTTGTGTTTCATTGAAAATTATATTTAAAAAAGTACATTCATTAAATCATCAAAATATTTCCCTTATTTACTAACTAAAATACCAGCCGCGAGTGCACGGTACTCGCTGTACTTGAAGCGTGTTAAGTGTGCGTGCGTTTTCACTCTTTGTATAAACCCGACCTTCTGTTATAATGTATTTTGTGGTAAAAACCTCGTTTATCATAAATTAATGTTTACTCCGCTTAATAAGACAGCTGGTTCTAATTAATTATCTCGAACAAAGAAGTCGAATTAATGATGCTTAAATATTTTCGTAATTAATTGTTTTTGAAGCAATGCTTAGAATGGTGAGGCAGATACATACAGATTTTTTCAACTCATTTACTGAAAAATGGCTTTTATTGCACCGCTTTTAGGATCGCAATTGACTGTATTGGTCATGATCATCAGCTTAGAGCCGCCCATTTCGACAGCTCGTTTCTGGGCAACTGTCATCCAGCTGCTACCAGCCACCCTAAAATAATTCGTATTGGTACTTGCCCGGATATGAACCCACAACGTCGTGCATGAGAGGTAAAGTCTTAACCACTGGGCCATCACGCCATTATTATTTAGTACAAGTTAAATAATTAAGCACAAAGAGAACAAAGGAAAAGTGACGAAGAAAACTCTTTTAGTTTATTTATTTAACTACATTAATTTTAAAACATTTTATGATACAAAAATAACCGACTTCCAAAAAAACACTAAAAAAGTAGAAAATAACTTTACTTTCGAAGTTGGTGACTATTGTTTGTTTCATTGACAGTTTTGCCACCGACTTCCGAAAGTAAAGTTATTTTCCACTTTTAGTGTTTTTTTTTTCGGAAGTCGGTTATTTATTTGCAAAAAACTTTTTTATTTTACCCTTTTTAGTTATCGTATCACAGACAAATCTTTATCAAGTATCAATTTCGCAATTTCTTTCACTTGGATGACATATTTTGTCCAGCAATTTTGTTTTAAGAACCAAACTACTAAACCGATTTTGATGAAATTTCTATGGGACTAATTGGGAAGTATATCCTTTCAGATAAAAGAAGAATTTTTCAAATCGGTACATAAATGACGAAGATATGAGGGGAACAAACACAAAAAAAATACAACCGAATTGAGAACCTCCTCCTTTTTTTGAAGTCGGTTAAAAAGTAGATTAACAAATAACATAAGGTACCTTTCACAATAGAAAAAAAACAACGCGCGTGCATGTACCGTAACAATTACGTGAAGTTTTCTGCATAGAACTTCTAACATTCTTAGAAATGGAATAAATAAGCAGTACGTTAACTATTCATCGTAGTCATTGAATGTGTTAATAGTTTTAATGTAAAGGGTGTGCCTTTTCTTTGAATTTTAATTCAATTCAATTTCAAATATCTTTATTTACCATAAACAATAATAACAAAATGCACTTACCCTAAGCTACATTAACACACTAAAAAAATGAATTTTAATTAATTACAAGAAAATGAGCGGAAAAAAACTTTGACAAAGTTTATTAGTCGCAGTTTTTTTTTATAGTACAGCTGAAGTTATATAATTTGAGTTTATTAAAATATTTTTCATTTTATTATTTTGTCTTTTGGTTATAACAATAAGGTGAAATTATAAGGTTCTAAGTATTTTTTATTGAATATTATGAAATGTTTTAATATTTTAAAATTATTTTTCATCAAGAAAAAAGAAATAAAACATATTTATTTGACACATGCCGCAAGAAAATTATTAAAAAAACATAAATATAACAAAAAAAGATAATATTGTGTGTCTCACGGCTACGCCAAATAGGTCCAGTTCAGCAAACTGCCGAGCAATTAGTGCTAGCTAGTTGTGTGTATGTTCACTTTTGTATTTAAAAAACATATCGGCTCGTCCCTTCAGTTTGCCGTATGACATTACTTCCCAGAACTCGATCCTTATTTGCGACACTATCGAATGGTTTTTTTTTCAAAATCAACGTGTTCGCTTCCTGGCGAGGAATACTGTTTTTTTTTATTTTAAATCTAATGTTGCAGTTTTAGTTAAAATTTGACGTTTCGAGTATGTTTCGTTATTATTTATACTTTCGTTAGGCAGTAATATAAAAGTGAAAGTTCAGAACTTTTCATTCATTCAAAATCAAAAAATCTAAATCAAAGCATTTATTTCAAGTAGGCCAATTACAGGCACTATTGAAATGTCGAAACAAAGACACCAATAAAAAAAAACTTTTTTGCAAAAAATAAAACCGACTTCAAAAATACAAAAAAGTGAAAAATAACTTAGCATCAGAAGTTGGTGACTTTTGTTTTATTGATACGGTTTTTGCCACTGTTTTATTTTCCATTTTTAGTTGTAATATCCTGTACAAATATTTGCCATGCATTTATTTTACATTGATAACAATACAATGTCATGGTAGGTAATAGGCAAGGCTTATCCCTATTACAATGGAACTTAGCAGCATACCTGTAATTTGGGTGTACTGTACACATCTGCGTACCCCATCAGAGCATACAGGCGCGAATTTATGTTATGAACTGGTGTAAACAATAGACAGACATGAGATTTCAGCAATCCCAGTCCATTTGCTATCATTTATTGAGGAGTTCCGTTGCCTAGCACCGAAGTTCTTCATCAGATCTTCACCGAATTGAAATGGAACCATTCCGAGAAAGTACTCTTCCAAAAACTACCCAAATCGCTTCAAGTGTGCCTATAACATTTGAAGAGTTCTCTCTATTTCTCCAGGATCCCATCATCAGATCCTGACTTGAAGATCATGGGACCACCCGGGAGGTATACCCTTTCAAACAAAAAAAAACCTAATCGGTCCAGCCATCTTCGAGTAATCGGGGAACATACATAAAAAAAGGTTCCGACGAATTGAGAACCTCCTCCTTTTTGAAGTCGGTTAAAAATGAAGCTACAGTCCCAGTCACAAGACATAATAACTGTAAAAGTACTGCAGTTGCCCATTCCAAAGTGTAGATTTCTATGGAGAAGAATGAGCAAGAAACTCCATGGACACTCTTTTAAATCATAATGTTGTTACCAAAACCTTGGATACATCATTCTTGTTGAGATGGTATATTATGTGAAAACGATGTAGCAAGACGTGCACGTTAAAAGTGTCCAAAGTACAAACAAAAAAAGACAATTTTAAACAAAATAATTAGTTCAAATAAACCGTGGCAACTAAGAGATGACCAGTCACAACTGACAGCGCCCGTTCACGAACATGACGCATGGATCAGCCATCATTCAACTCAACCATTTTGAAGGGAACTAAATGACCCGACCCACACGCCACCATCAGCGAGACATTTGAGTGAGCATGACAAATACTCTCAACCGCCAGGGCACATTCAAGTCAAGAAAAGACGTAGGTTTCCAGTGAATGATAGCTTTCTAGTACATAGTACTCACACAATATAAGCTATGCTACTATATTTCACATTCTTCTCGTATAATTGTTTAAAAGTGTTTAATCAGAGAATGCAGACATACAGTATAAAGTAAATGAAAATATTTAAATAAGCCAACATTAAACATCCAAATGAACACACGACACCAAAAATATTAACTAATGGAAAATTAAATCTCGATAATCCACATCGTTGCCGTTATTCAATTTTAAACTTTAAACGTTGGATCGGAAAGATTTAATTCTGTTTTGCGTTTCCTACATGGCTTTCGAAAGAGATTCAGATGATCAATGCGATTTCAGTTGCTGCGGTCGAAATGCGAAATTCATTATTATAGGAAACGTGACCAATAATGTCATTATAATGTTTGACTGTAAATATTCACTGCTGGTGGACTACCATGATCAAAACCAGTTTTGCTTTAATCTTAGTCCAGAGTGGAAGGGAAATGGCGCTAGACCTCCTCTATAGCTCTGTTTCTGTCCCACACTGGAATGACATTAGAACAATACTACTTTAAGAGCGTGTACGCCGTAACGGCGTTTCATACAAATTTTCAAGTCCTTATTTTTCGATATGACTGAACCGATTTTAATGAAACTTCATACTCATAAGCAGGATACATAGGTCTAAAAAGTTAGTGAAAAACATTTTCGCAATATTGTTTTACAGTTAAATTAGACCGATTTTAAATTTTCCATAGAAACAGAAATTTCCAATTTTTTTTTTTTTTAATAAGACATTTCGAAAATGTTTTTCACTTACTTTTTAGACCTATGTATGTCGTGCTTATGTGTGTGAAGTTTCATTAAAATCGGTTCAGTCGTTTCGAAAAATAAGGACTTGAAAATTTTTTATTAAATGCCGTACGGCGTACACGCTCTTAAGACGTCATTGTAACCCTAGTGGACGTAACAAACAGGATGGGTGTAAAAATACCCTCAACGAAGTCAGAAGGCAATCGTTCTCCCTGTCAATGCGATCATTTTTTTGGTCTAGACCATACCTGGCAACTTTCTAGTTGCGGAGATATTGGGGGTCAAAGTGACCGCCTTGTTGGTCACGTGACTGCTGAGAAAGAGGCTGCCACTGAAAAATTCTCAATGAAAAAAATTAAGTACTTAACACTTTTCCTAACCCGGATATCGGCCCAAGAACCTCATGCTCAGCTTACACACTTGTGCCTATTAGACCAGGCAGTCAGCATGAAGATAAATTAATCTAAAACTCTAACGGAAAACAGTGAGCGAATAGGCAATTCAAATAATTATTTTGTTGGCAACACAATCATAAGTTCGAAAGCGCTTGTTAATGACGGGAGAATGTTTGCCTAACATGAAGATTAAATACTCTGTCCCTGTCTCCTGTACTTTGTCTCTGTTCATGTGATTCCCAACAGCCGGTAAATTGAAGAATTTTAAGTAGCAACTATTGACACTTATAACTGTTACTGCGAATGTCAGAAGTTGGTGAAACTAAAGATTCACCGGTGAATGTCGACAAACACCAAACTCGCTTTTGACTGTCCAAAATGATTGCATTAATTTACTTAAATCTTAAAAGCGATTAAAAAGTAAATGAATGTTAATGACCAACTTCGACGTAGCGGTCTGAGTCGAGAATCATCATCTGCCGAGCCATTTTGCCAACTATGTTGGGGTCGGCTTCCAGTCTAACCGTATGCAGCCAAATACCAGAATTTTACTTGAAGCGGCTGCCTATCCGACCTCTACAATCCAGTTAGTACTGGGTCATACGATACCCCTTGGTAAGATTGGTTGTCAGATTTTTAGGCCACTGACTACCTGTAACGGGTAACGATAAAATGGGTGGTCACCCATCCACGGATCAACCTAGGCAAACGCGGCTTAACCTTAAGATCGACCCGAGCGGCTGTTATTATTTAGCCACGAGCTCGTCGGTCTAAGTCGAAACTAGTCATTATTATTGTCATATCTTAATATTGTAACACTTTTTATGAAACAATATATTTTAAATTATAATTTCGTTAGTCAAATGTCAATGACAGTTGAATTTTTAAATGGCGTCGCAAAGCGTTTCAATTTAAGTTATAACTGTGTAACAGTGACTGATTTGCTTTGTTTTTAGTTTCCCATTTAAATTTGATTTAATTAAGCTTGTTTAATTGATAAAGCAAAGACCAATCAAATGTTTAAACAATTACAACTTAACGAGTAAATAGCTAGTAGGCTAGTCGCCCTGTCAATACAAGAAACTAAAACACAACTGGCGAAATCTGGGTAGTAATTTAATACATCAGTCCTTAAAATGCTTTGAGAAAAAAGTAAATAAAAAAAACTTCACTGCATAAAAAACGAACTAAAAGTATTGAAACAAGATGTGGAAAAATAAAGAGAACTTTAGGCCGTAACGCGCCAAATTCTAAGCGATGATGCGGCCTAGGGTGGAGCATGCTCGCCCAGAAGAATCTCGAAAAGATGTAAACGACATTGTAACGAGAAAACAATAAACATCTTAAAACCTTGCTCTTAAATCATTCTATGCCGTCAGAGGCAACATTAAAAATGCTGAATCCAGCTCATCGCACTATCTACTTCTGGCCTGTCTTGTCAAAATGCTGAATCCTCCCGCTCTCTTCTTTTCGGTCTGTCATGTTGACATTTCCTGTTAGTTAGGCCAACCCGTGTCCACGTCAACCTAACTTTTCTTTACTAAAAGAAAACATAACTTAATCATCATCATCTGCCCAGCCTTTTCCCAACTATGTTGGGGTCGGCTTCCAGTCTAACCGGATGCAGCTGAATACCAGTATTTTACATGGAGCGATTGCATATCTGACCTCCACAACCCAGTTAGTACCGGGTCATACGATACCCCTTGGTAAGACTGGTTGTCAGACTTTCGGGCCACTGACTACCTGTAACGGCTGTCAAAGATCTACAAATGACAGCCGGGACCAACGGCTTAACGTGCTTTCCGAGGCACGGAGGAAACTCGGCATGTAATGGGTGGTCACCCATCCACAGATCAATATAGGCAAGCGCGGCTTAACCTGAGGATAGATCTGAGCGGCAGTTATTATTTAGCCACGAGCTCCTCAAAAACATAACTTAATAAACTTGCAAATTAAGTTCATAATAAGGCCGCATCATCGCATCATATCAGGCGAGTAGTAGTATTAAAAAAATAAAGTTTCTTTCATCAACCATTTGTTTCAGAGTTTTTTGAACATTTTAATAACAGCACCAGACACCAATTAAGTATGTTTTTCAGCTCCGTTTCCATATTAATTAGGGTCGGCTTGTTTGAGCGCTCGCCAGCCATGCGACGAATAAAATGGATGACTGGCTTGACACCTGATCGCTTCTGCGCTTTGAATATCACGTACAGGGAAGTTGTTGGTGTGTTTTCAATTTAATGGTTTCATTTTTTTATGTAATTGAGAAGTATCACGCTTCGGGCTCATGGGTAAATAATACCAGCTGCTCGGTATGGTTGAAGGTTCGGCTACGCTTACCGAGGATGGTCCGCGGATGGGTGAGCATTCATTACATATCGAGATCGAGGCTTCTCGCTGCCGCGGAAAGCCATTGGTTCTGGCTGTCATTTCTAGATCTTTGACAGTCGTTACAGGTAGTCAAACTTCGAGTGAATCCGTTTCTTGGCAAGCGTGCACTCTAGGCCGCATCATCACTTCACATCAGGCGAGTTTCCGCCAAACTCAATCCTATTTAGTGTAAAAAAAAAACTATGACAAGCAGTTTGACCAAGGGATATTCTATTATCCTGGGGTTTGGAGGTCAGATAGGCAGACCCTTCATATAAAATACTGGTATGTATATACTCAGCAGCTGTAACCGGTTAGACTGGAAGCTAACACCAACATAATATAGTTAACTAGCTTCCTCACTCTTGCATACAATTTGTATGTAAGGGTTATATCCAATAAAAAAGCTTTTTGACTGTCAAAAACACTTTCTTTTACCATCCAACAACGACATTAACAACAGCTAAAGTCAGACTTATCAAAACACAAAGAGAAACTCAGTTTACCGGCTAATATCATCAGATGTTCAATGAATCCGCCATTTTGACGCGCCAAACAATTCGGGGCTGATTGAGTCGGTAGTGTTACTAGACCAATCAGAGAGTTACGTTTTGTACTTTTTATAGTACCTACGGCACAATTAGTTAGATACTGTCACGAACAAATACGGGGTGGCAGGGACACCGACGCGAAAACGGAAACCACATACTCAGTACATCATTGTAGATGTTGTAGGTGGTAATCAGCGAAGTGAAACGTGAAAAAATGTTTGAGGCGCGGATAAATTTACAAACGAGGTAAACACGTACAAGCGCACCCGCTTGCAGTGCTCCCACGGACTGAACTGCCGGCGTCTTGGGTGGGGGTCCAGCGGCCCATACATCTATAATTACATAGGTTATACATATATCTTATTACTACTCATTAAATATTGATCTAAAAACATGAGTGCGTTGCTAACAATCATTCTGAACAATCAGCTGCTCCATACATTTTGACCGTATAGGTACTGCACTTTTGTAGCAAACAGTTTATTTTTTTTCACGAATCATAAGTAGTTTTATTATAGCGTGCTACATACATATTCGGATACATAGGCCTGAATCGGTACGACCAGGCACAGCCAGGGGGCAAAATAGATACATATATTCGATTTCGCCGCCCGGTCTGTGCTTAATGGACGAAAATTTTCTTCGTTTCGTCAATGTTTCTTTTGACTGCACAACCCTAGTTAACTAGCTATCGGGTATCGATAATTGTCACTACACTCGCGATGAGCGACAAATTGGGTGGTAGTTTCTTTGCAAAGTTCTGACGGAAATTAATGTTGAAACTTGGCTTGTTTTGACAAATTAGGAACACTATTTTTAGCTTGTTATTGATGTGAATAGGGGCACGAGAGGCTAGTACATAAGTAATAACAAATGCACGGGTCGTCTTCAGGGTTAAGCACTTCTTGCCGAGGTCGATACGTGGATGGGAAGATGCAGGATTTAAAAAACCTCGCATTCAAGGTATAGTCCTTTCTCAGTTTATTTACCGCTAATTATTAAGTTGGCTAACCTGATGTTATGATTTCCCTGAAGAACATTTTTTTCTACACATTCTTAGGTTAGCCAACTTAATTCATTCAATTCAATTCATATATTTAAGAGGCGTAACAAAAAAAAACGCGAAGTTGCAAGGTGTCCTCGTTGAAAATGTATGTTTTTCCTGCGTTGCTTGGAATAACAATTACTTGTTAAAAATTGTTCGTTTTCTCTTCTACAATAATAATACAGCGAATTTTAGATAACTTATTTATTTATTCAGTAATCATCAGTGATCGGATAATCAGGCGCTTTTATACCTAAACTTCACTTTTATTCACACGAAAGTATAATATGGACATGCCTTTCAGAATCTCGGAACCCGGAATCGTTTAAAATTCTTAAGGTTGCTAAAAATGTTACCTGCATATAGGGTCACTATATACATGCATCTGACAGGCGTTCGCCGCATTTGACAAGTTAACGCCTGTCAAATGCGGCGCCTACGGCGATAAACTGAGATAGGCGTTTTTCGAAGGATGAAAATTTTTCCAAAGATATGTTTTAATTACAACTAAAGACACGTTTTTCTAAAAAATCAAGCATTTTGTGCATCCTGGACAGGTTAATTATAAATAATTTTTCATTTTCACAACGAGTTCTATCTATATTTTGTATATAGATAGAACTCGTTGTGAAAATGAAAAATTATCATTGAATAATGCTTATGTAAGCATTATTAACAACCGTCTTGAAAGTACAAGTAAGTATGTTACTCGTACTTTCAAGACGGTTGTTCCTTGTTAAACTCTTATTGTATTTTTTTAGATTTAAAAAGCCGGTTCTAATGAAACTTTTAATTTATAATGGATTTTTTATGACAACTGGTTTAATAACAGGCCAGCAGCTTTATACTACTTTTGGAAATTGGAAATGAAATAATTGTTTTTTTATGTGTAGCACCATTTATTTACGTACAAATGCAAATTATTATTATAAAGTCTTTTACAAAATTTGATTATACGTTTTACGAAGTTAGCATTTCTGTGTTAGGCTGTTGTGAACCTGAGGCAGAAACGTTAACGTCGTTATCTTCACATTCTACTTCCTTTGAAGTACTCCTACTTATGACATTCATTGAGTTAAAATAAATAATCATAATTTTCTCTAGATTTTCAATTTTTAACCTATTTCTTTTAACATTTAAAATCCACTTATATGTAGAAAATGACCTTTCAACATCCACGGAAGTAAGTGGCGCGAACTTGTAAAGATTAGTGTCACTTACTTCCATAGAGTTCAGGGATATTTCCCTGACTACGTCAAAATCGGGGTTTCTATCCATGAGTTGTTCTAATTTATCGATTAATTCATTATTTGATGTCCACTCAATTAGGGTTCTTACCTCGTCAAATATTCCAAATGCCTGGGATAGGGACAAATCATGTTTTTCTAACTTTTTTATTGCAATCTGAATAATTTTAAAATGCTCATCAATAAATTTCAGATCTCGTAACAAGTTTGTTTTAGTCAATACATTTTTAACATTTTTGATGGCTATTGCTTCATTGCTATTTAACGAAGACACAACGTTAGAAATTTCATTGAAATATTTTGCATAATAAAATGCAGCCTCCAACCAAGTACCCCATCTGGTAATAACGGGTCGTGGAGGCAACGGTAAATCAGGATACATGTCCTTTAAAATTTTTACTCTATTGGGAGATTTCAAAAAAACTTTTTTTACATTTGATATAAGCGTATCGACATCCTCGTAATCTAGACGTATTTTTTCTGTTAATCTATGCAATGCGTGAGCTAAACAAGTAAAATGCTTCATGTTAGGAAAAGTTTTCTTCAATATTTTGCCAGCAAGTATCATGTACGCTACACTATCGGTGCACATCATAACCAAGTTTTGAACTTTACATTCAAATAAGTCACCCCACAAAATTTTCAAGCATTCAATGACAAATTGAGATATTGATTGTCCATTCACAGCATCTAATGTCTTACAGGCCAACATATAAGTCTGCTTAGGTTCACCCTCAATTAATGGTTTTACTAAAAAATGGACCACATTTCGACCCTGAAAATCTGTAGTTTCATCTAATGAAATCCATAATTTACAATCATTTACATCGTCATGAATACTTTTCATTTTAGCCTGAAAAACACGGTTTAAATATGTTTTTCTCAATAAAGATTCACTAGGAATGGTACGATTTTGTTTGCAGTTACAAATGTATTTTTGAAAAAAGTTTCGAAATGTGGGATTTTCTACCTGAGACCAAGGTATATTGCAGATTATCAGAAAATTTACCAAATCAAAATAAAAATCATCTGAGGGTGTTTGAAGATTTCGATGTTTCTGCGACTTTATGTGCCGATCAACATTGGTCTTCTTTGCCTTCATAGTTGTTTCACACTTACTGCAAAATATAGTTTTACTTGCTGCGTCGTAAACCATCTCAGGAATATTCCTTATCCATGACAGTGCAATGTCTTCGACTGGAATCGGATCTGCCATTTTAATTTCACAACAAGACTCGAGAATGGTTTGTTGACAGTCAGCCAAGATGCAGTAATTGAATTGCAGACTGAAATAAAGAAAGGAAATGCAAAATCAATTCCGTTTTCATTTAGTTATGCATTATTCTAGAATATTATTTAGCACAAATGGTAAATCATCGAACTACAGGGTTAAGTAAATAACACCAGAGTAGTGATATTCTATATTTAAATTATATTATATTTACATATATCGTTTGGCTCTGCAATTTTGGCAACACTGCAATTGCATCGTAGAAAATAAAATAAGTAAACATTTCTTACCTTGTAAAAAGAGAAACAAATAACTCAAGCCAGGTCGCAGAGAGTGTCGGAGTCCGTGATTCGTAGCGTAAAGTTGTCGTTCCAAGCAAAACAGATATCCAGATCACTATGCAAATCAAAAACCGTTGGAAAGCAAAGTCGTTAGAAAAAGGAGCAAAACGCAACACAACACCCGAACGCATGAATAGACAAACAAGCGACGAATGAACCTAAATTTGCGCGGGCGCGGGATCAAACAGCCGCCCCCTCCCTACTTCAGTCCCCCGCTCACCCCTTCATAGTTCATAGCGTTTTCGTTATCGTAACCGCATTTTTGCCCGAATTACGTCATTTCTGCTGGTCGTCTAATTACGTTGGCCAGGTAATATTATTTGCTGTCTCACTCTTTGCACTTGCACGAATAGATTTTGGATAAAGTTATCTACTCTTATGTAGACTCTCGTGTATTTGTTGCTTGCTTGGAAATATCAATAATAAAAAAATACAACTGTGAACTTTATTAGCAGTTAGGGTTAGTTAGTCTTTTTACTTAGAAAAAGTTTGCAGTCGTGTTTTAATTTCTTACGGTGGTTTTTGACAATTAATCTCTAGGGGACGGCGTGGTATTTATCAATGCAATACGAAAATCCCGATGACGGCGTGGCATTTTTAAAGCCCACGCGGCCCGCGCTGTCTTTGGCCTATTATGCGTTAAATAAGACCTATTTTCGTATTAAGGTTTTTATTTTTATTTATATTATTATTTTTTCGCGAACCCGCCGGGAGTTAAGATATCCTATGTCACTCGGGATGACATTAGGATTCTAACAATACCACACACTTTTAAATCGGTTCTGGGATTTAGAAGTTTCATACATACATAAAAAATATTACACTCCTTTTCTTGGGCAGTCGTGTAATAAATACAAATAATATTTTTTAGTCTTCTGTTCCTATAAAATACAAAATTCGATCACTAATCTGTTAGATAAATAGAACAATTTCCACTACTTGACTACATTGTGTACATTATAATTTTTTATTGATATTTCATTTGTTTTGAATAAAATAAAGATACTAAATCAAAATAACCACTGCTATAATTTCATTAAGTTTGTTTGTAGTTGTTTTTACAAAGTTGTTAAATCCCGGGAACCCGGGATTATTTATTTATTCAGAAAGGAATGTCCATATTATTCTTTCGTGGGAAGAAGTTTAGTTATAAAAGCGCCCGATTATCCGATCACTGGTAATCATTCTCCCGATGCATGTTTTAGCAAAAACTCACGGAAACCTTTGGGGCTAATTTTTAGGTTCTATTGAATACATACCATCAATTTATTTTTTTCATCTCACAAATATCCTATATTTATATAATAATAGAATACATTTTCGTTATTGTGCCTTTTTAGGGAAATTGTAAAATTAGCGTTACGCTAAAATGTAAGAGAGCTCTTATGTCAAACACAACGATTCATAATTTTGTTAGTAGGTAGGTACAATTAAAAATAATGTTAGTAATTAAATAATCAGAGACAAATACACACCACACAATACTATATTAACTAAATTTAACATAAAAATAATATCTAAAATTAAATTATTACAAAAAGTGACATGATTTCAGTAAAAAAAAATGACGAACACGTTAAAAAGAAACATACGACCTCCAACTTTCACGAATTTCAATTTCAACTCTTCAATGCCCCCTGCATTGGAGAGCCTTATTTATAAAATAATACTTCTATTACTCGAGAATAGTCCAGAACATTCGATACTTAGCCTGCAAAAGTAGTTAATTACTATGCTAAAAGCGTCAGCAGTGCGAAAGATTGGCCTACAAGATGCCAGCTATACTAAACCAGGCCAATTCGCCGTCGCATTATACAGTTAGCGCGGGAAATTGCTGTTGGTATTCGTTTTGGCGCCAAAACACAGGGTTGCTAGCGTTTAATTTTCGTTTCCTGCACGAAGTTGAAAGAGGTTCTAATCTTGTTAAGTGTAGTCTGTTATTTTAGAAGCAGTATTTTTGGCAATGTTTGGTATTATGTGTGGAAGTAGTATCGTATTTTTAATTAGCAATTTTCAGAGCTGCGCAACATTGCGGAACAACTGCGAAAACATTGTGAGGAAAGTTTTCCTCGCATGTATTAAATTAAAACAAAAATCGAGGACATGTCGTTTGTTTGCATCAATAATGACATAACTGGAAAAATAAGAAATACAGGACAGCTTTTTTGTAAGTTCTAAAAATATTTTCAGTATATTGCCAATGTTTTTTTTTTTGCATAGAGTAACTTTTTATCAAAAGATTAAAGGTTTATTGTACGTATTTCGTTACTTAATTTAATACCTGCTTTCCTTAATTTTATATTCAACTACAAACAACATCGAAAAATCTAAATTTTTGAGTTATGTCATTCTTGTCGCAAACGAACGATGTGACATCTACCAACCTGCAATGGCCCCCGCGGTTGATTACGGCCAGTTCTCACTCAAAGGTGAGGTCTGTGTCCCAGCTGTGAGAAAACTATAGGCTGATCATGCTATTATCTACCATAGACCCAAGCTCAACGTCAATCGTGGAACAGAACATTAGAACAAGTTTTTTTTTTTAATTTAATTTAATTTATCATTTTCCATGCCTACCTTTCCTAACATTGACCATGCTTTTCCCCATTTATAATAATGGCATCCTAAAAAATAAGGAATAGGACATCCTAGTTAAAATACTCCGTGGCATCGAGCATAATCTAGGAGTGCTACAGCGCTTGAATTTGTGTGTACCAGACCGCTACGTGTGGAAGCGGTGGCGTCCGCCACTGCTGGCCGTGCCAACAGCTAGGACCGACTTACTTACTAAGTCACCTCTTACTCGTGCAATCCCTGTAACTAACGAACTTCACGTCAATATTGTTATATACACGTGTCATTGGAGTGAATTCGCTATGATGTTATTTATTTTATGTTATACCTAATGTATAGAACCGGGTGTAGGTTTTCCATTCTGACCAATACATGTATATGGCAAGCAACTTGTATAATTTTTTTGTAACATTTTTACATAAATATATATGTATATTTATAATGTGGTCCTAATGTTATTTTTTTAACTGTAAGTAATGTAATGTCTATGTTGATTTGAACAAAAGCCGCACTAACGCATTTGTTGTTACCGGTAATGATAGTTATAAGGGAGATTTTACTAAATAAATAAATAAAATCCCAATTTATTTGGGGTTATTTTATTTGATTCCATTCTTTTCATTAGTATAACCAGCCGTAACAAAAAAAAAATACTTCCATTCCAAAAAAAAGCTACCATTTTTTACGTTTGTAACCCTGATCCAGGGCAGTCGCTAATGACCACAGATTATACTAAACAGTTTGCGCGCCCCGCATCGATATTAGAATTTTATGACTCGACTAAACTTTACAAGATCAAGAGATTTTACAAGATTTTTTATTAATACGAGTATACTCGTATTACTGTAGATGCGTGTGTCGATGCCTGATGCGTTCATTTTTTAGAGTATAGCTTTTTAGTTAATATTCAACGAAAATAGGCTGTATCTAAAGAATTGCCAATTTTCAGAAAAGTAAAATATATTTTGTTATGAAAATAAAGATGCAGTTTAATTAAAATCCGATCACAACTCAGCACATTTTTAACCGACTTCAAAAAAAGGAGGAGGTTCTCAATTCGGTTGTATTTTTTTGTGTTTGTTACCTCGTATCTTCGTCATTTATGAACCGATTTGAAAAATTCTTGGTCCCATAGAAATTTCATCAAAATCAGTTCAGCAATTTGGTTTTTGAATCAAAATAGCTGGATAAAATAGGTCATCCAAGTAAAAGAAATTACGAAATTGATACATGACAAGGATTTGTGTGTGATGCGATAACTAAAAGGGTAAAATAAAAGCGTTTTTGCAAAAAAAAATAACAGACTTCCAAAAAAAAACACGAAAAAAAAGTGGAAAATAACATTACTTTCGGAAGTCGGTGCCAAAAAAGTTAATGAAACAAACCATAGTCGCCGACTTTTTATCATGATAGCTACATAGAATAGAGCAAGACCGATGAAACAATGGAATGGGATGGAATGGATGGACGGAATGTGTGAAAGATTGTATGGGTACAAGGGGGTGACTACTGAGATGGCGACTTATAAAGAAGTATGAAAGAAGAAGATAAGGGCAGGGAAAAATTAAAAGGAAGTCGTTTGTCTTGGTATGAACATGTCTGTAATGAAGAGGGATGAAACGCATGTGACTAAAAGAGTGATGGATTTAAATGTTGACGGATGCAGAGAGAGAGGAAGGCCAGACTAAAGATCGATGGCAGGAGTGATACACTTATATACAATATAGGTTGACGGGTGGAGAATACCTTGTGGCATTAAGTCTTCCTATGTACCACTATGGTACATGAAGTATCACTACATAGTATAAAACAAAGTCGCTTCCCGCTTTGTGTCTGTCCCTATGTATGCTTAGACCTTTAAAACTACGCAACGGATTTTGAAGCGGTTTTTTTTATAGATAGAGTGATTCAATAGGAAGTTTTATATGTATAATACATGTATTGTACGGGACAGTTTAGTTCCTGAACTGTATACTATAACTGTTCGATTGTTAAGTAGTGAGTGTGTCCAACATGTAAAACTCTTCACGTAGTAACCCAAAAGTTTATTTATTACAATTTTCGTACACCGTAATAAAGGTTGGTGATTCCTACATGTGTGTCTGTCCCGCGTGTTGGTTAGTTGCACACTGAGTAAACTGAAATATTACTGTTGTGACAAGTGAACCAGTTGATTCGCTTCGTCAGCCAGAAGTCGGTTCAATGTACGTAGACCGTACATGCATATTATAGTAGAGAAAACATTAGTATCTACATTGCACCCGTGCGAACCCGGGGCGCTAGTAAATAAATAAATAAATGTTATGAAAGAGTAAGGAGTAAATGATGCCGTGACAACACTCACGTGTAACGCGATAGAAATAACTTAGGTAAGCTGAAATTTCTGATTTCAAGACACGCTAATAACACAGTAAATTGTATGAGTTTTATAGCTGGTAATTATACAAAAAAGCCGGCCAAGTGCGAGCCGGACTCGCACACAAAAGGTTCCGTACCACCAAACAATAATAAAATAACAATATTTTTAAAGCAAAGCTAAATTTGTTTTTCATGGTATGTTAATGAAAAACAAAGTTACTGCTGCAGTTTCTTAATTTCTAATTTAGGATTTATGCGTGGAGGCTATTTTACATATACCTAATAAAATGGCGTATAGTTATACAAGCCAGGCTCCATACAAACATAAATATTCATACTCTTTCTCCTCTGGCTGCAACTCTCGCATTAAATACAGGGTGATTTTTAAAACAGGACCATGTATTATAAAAGACAAGGTTAACTTTAAACGCAGTTTAAACTTTAAACCAACCTTCAGGAACTCACGTTTCTTGACCAGGAAACCCACTTACACTTCTCCCGCGTAGCTTGTTACAACTGAGTTGAGCTTCAGTCTGTATACCTAAAGTTATCGAGCTAAGTTTGCTAACTTTGATCCTTATTGCACTTCTGAACATGGTGTAAGTGACTTGAGAGTTTGAATAACTTGCATAACATAACCTTTGGTACCGAGATTGGTACTTAAGTTTTAAAATTCGATCTTGCGTGGGGGGGATTTATGTTTCGTAGAGTTAGTTCAAAGATTTACGTTGGCTGAAGATTCATGGGCACGAATTGAATACAAGGCTTCGTTTTGGTAGCATAGTTCCTAAGTGAAGGAAATTTGTAAACTTTTTAATAACAACATCACGCCTAAAGGGGATGACAGAGACGGGATATGTGCCCGGTTGATGGCAATAGGCTAACCCCCTTATTACACGGAACTTTAATGTAATTTGCGAATTGTGGCTCTAACTCTGCCAAACCTTTAGAAGTTTACAGGCGTCGCGTTATGTTCTGTTATTTGCCTTAGAAATCAAAACTAGTTTACAAATTTTACATAGGCAATGTGTGTTTTCAATAAATAAGTATAGTGAATGCACGACGGTAAAAATGGAAAAAATGCGGATTGACAAAAACAATTTGTAACATGCGTTCAATCTATTTTTAGTCCATATTCAGTCATGCATTCAGAACTTACACATCAATAGATTCTATCGTTTTTTTCAACATGCAATTAAGAACTGAACGAGTGGGCAATAACCATTTAATTTTGAAAAACATTTTAAAATGACTATGAATGTTTCTAAAATAATTTTAAATTCAATCAGTCGTCAATTATGGAGTAAGTGGTTAGCAAATAACGTTTTATTTGATTTCAATTTTAGAATCGGTTTCAAATATTTATGAACCAGTTCTTAAGTAGGTTAGATAGAAGTTTGAATTCCAATATTAATTTGAATTTATCGTTGGACATTTAAAACTATAACAAGATCAAATAAGATCATTTTGCTATATTACTAAAAGCGCAAAAAGTTAATCCCATTAATATGTTATTTTTATAAAATAATACTTATACAAACACATAATCTAAATTCAAACGAAGTTTTGATTTGAATATTTTAATAAACCATCTAAAGTTCAAATTGAAAATAAATGGAAATAAAACTTGAATTATAATATGTTTCAGGTATAGTTTTATTCCTATTAGTTTATAGATAAATACTAGATACTATATACACATAGAGGGGCTCATAGCATAATTATATAATCTGCAAGTTTAAGCGCTTGCTGAGGTTGGTCCGAGGATGGGTTACCATTACGTACATACAGTGTTTCCTCCATGCTTCGGAACGTACATTAAAGCATTGCGTTGGTCCCGTCTGTCATTTGTGGATATTTTACAGTCGTTATCAGTCAGTAGCCCGCATCACAGTGATAGCCTAGTGTTGTTACCGGACTGCCAAGTCATAAGTCTCGAGTTCGAAGCCAAAACACGCACTTCTGATTTTTCGGATTCATGTGCGTATTTTATAATGACCACTTGCTTCGGTGAAGGAAAACATCGTGAGGTATCCCAGCTTGCCTGAGAGATATTTCTCGACGGCATGTAAAGCCAAGTCAGAGGCCCATGGGCAGTATAAACCACACGTTAGAGAAAGAAGTAGCCTGAAGGTTTTCCACCTTAGCAAGTAGGATATTAGACACTATGTCCATTAGAATTGACAAAAATAGCTAAGCTATAAATATCATAGTATTTTCTTTTTTGTTGTTGCACCTACTGTGTACTGTCTCTGCATCACCCTAAGGTAGACTGGTAGAAAATGCCCAAGGCATTAAGTCCGCCTTTGTACAGTCTTTACTTGTGCATAAAGTTTTAATAAATAAATATCAAGCCTATAGTCCGCGAAGGGTAAGGCTGAGGTGTACCTAATAGTTCACCCACTGGTAAACACCAGTTCTGTTTAAGTCCCATGTAGTAAGGGGCCCTACATGCCACTAAAACAACAATAGGCGTGATGTTATGTAAAACAACCGATTGTTGGTGACGTAACTTTCCTAGAACAAGCTGTGTTAGAACAATACTCGCTATCACTGAAATAATTCCGAATATTCCGCGCAGTTATTTCATAGAAACCGTTCATTCGTTGTTGTTCATTGTTCGTTTATGGAGTTTCTTGCCCATTCTTCTCCATAGGATCTACGCTTTCGAATGGGTAACTACAGTACTTTCACAAGTTATTATGCCCTGTGACTGGGACTGTAGCTTAGTTTATTTTTTTGTGCTTTCAAAAGTGTCTGTAATGGTCTAATTGAAATAAATGCTTTGAGTTTGATTTCGAGGAATATCGGACAAACAGAAAGAATATGAGAACACTCCAACAAAACGCACCCTTAGTAATATAAGGGCTCAAGTCAAAATTTTTATAAAGTTTGATTTTGAATGCTACGGGCACAAAACGAAATTATCTACCGGCTACCGCTAACAGAGAGAGAAAAAGAACATTAACGACTCGGTTATCTCTCTCACACTCCCCCTGCTCGTCTCCCGTTCTTACTGCAATTCAGAGTCTTTAAACACGTATTCCCAAAAAACTACTTTTTTGTTTTAAGCCTTTATAGGTATTACTAAAGGTGCGAAATGCAATCAGTTAACTTTTTAGGGTTCCGTACCTCAAAAGAAAAAAACGGAACCCTTATAAGATCACTTTGTTGTCCGTCCGTCCGTCCGTCCGTTCGTCCGTCCGTCCGTCTGTCAAGACCGTTTTTCTCAGGAACGCGTGGAGGTATCAAACTGAAATTTCTATATGATACTTAGTTCTACTGTCCCTGGAAGCTGTAGAAAAATCAACCTTCTAAGTCAACGCAATCAAAAGATACAGCCACTTAGGCCGCAAATTTCCGCAAATTTTCGAAACTCGCACGGGAATCAAAACCTACAGGGTACTTCCCGTGAACTTAGAATCTTGAAATTTTGTACGAAGTCACGTCTTATAGTACAGATATAGGAAAAATTACGAAAACCGTAAATTTTTAGTTTCGTCATATAAAAAAAAGTTATATACCCACAGGTTTGTACGGAACCCTCGGTGCGCGAGTCCAACTCGCACTTGACCGGTTTTTTTAATCATACAACGATGGAAGTTCCGAAAAAGGTTTTAAATGAAATATACATAGTTTTGCGAAGTATCTAATGGCGGAATTTTATGTTAGTTTGACTATACCTTCGTTGCCGCGCGGGCCGGACGTTCGAAAGGCTATTTAGACTTATTTTAGTTTCCATTTTTTCCCCCGTTTTAGGTTTTTTTGCTAACCGACTTCAAAAAAAGGAGGAGGTTCTCAATTCGGTTGTATGTGTTTTTTTTTTGTGTTTGTTACCTCATATCTTCGTCATTTATGAACTGATTTCAAAAATTCTTCTATTATCCGAATGGATCTACTTCCCGATTGGTCCCATAGAAATTTCATCGAAATCGGTTCAGCAGTTTGGTTTTGAAATCAAAATAGCTGGAAAAAATATGTCATCCAAGTAAAAGAAATTGCGAAATTGATACTTGACAAGGATTTGTGTGTGATGCTATAACTAAAAAGGGTAAAATAAAAACTTTTTTGCAAAAAAAAAGTCGGTTTTTTCTTGCAAAAAAGTTTTTTAGTCTCTACTCTTCCCTTAATGGGCAAAGGTCCATTCCTTCCACGAATTCTTTTCGGATACGGAAGTTATAATATTCACAACCCGTATCACCCAGAAAAGGCACTTTTAATAACTACACACTACGCATGAGGGCCTGGGTTCGTTTCCCAGGTCGGGCAAAGTGTAATTGGGTTTTTCCATCAGGAATGTCTCGGTAGCAGCCACTGTCTCTATTTGTACCCGATTGATGGCATTAAGGTCAGGCCCTGTAACATAGTATTGACTAAATTAATTGTACCGGCACCTAGGCTGCAAATGTTCAAAAACAGCCCAGAATACCGAGGCATACAAGTTTACAATAAATTGCCTGAAAATATACGGTCCACAAAACATTATGTGTGTTTAAAGCTAGATTAAGGTCGTTGCTCTTGGAAAAATGTTATTATAGTGTCCAAGAATTTGTGGAGGATAAAAAGCTGAAGTAGAGTCCAAATATATATGTATGTGTGTGTTAATTATAATATATTTCCTTTCTTCTATGTTTAAGTTAAATTTAATTTTAATGAATGTTTTAAGTTATCTTGCTGCGCCCTAACAGGGTCATGTACGCACTAGTTTTAAGCCCAGCTGTAACTCTATGCTTGTGTACATTGTGCATTAAATAAATAAATAAATAAATGTGAGTGCACTATTATGTACACCTCTGCCTAACCCTTCAGGGTTTACAGCACAGATATACCTAGATAACGCAAGAGCACCTACTTCGTGTGGATATTGTCGCAGCAAGCTTAATTTGTTTAAAACAACAAGGTCGCAACTCAAGAACTTAATTCTAGAAATTTAAAGAACAAAAATGGTATTCATCTGCATCCAAACTGGAATCCGACTCCAACATAGTTGGGAAAAGGCTAGGCAGATGACAAAAGAAAACTATATTTTACTACTTTACCTACCGTGTGCCCAAAACGTAAATGAAAACAACGATGTTCCTGCGGCTTTGAAGTTTTAATTTTCCGGGATGTAAAGTATCCAAATATGATCCTCAAAGTTACGCCAGCTTCATTAAAATCTCGCTGGTAGTAGGTACTTTTCCAGCTATTTTTAGATATAGAATTTTCCTATGTAATTTTCAAGAGTTTTTTTTTCTTCATTAGGAGGTATCATTAAATGTGAGCAAGGTTACGTAACAGCATAAAATAACCTCACGCTTGTAAGCCCTGGAGGGCAAGGCAGAGGTTTACTGACAGTATACCCACTATTTCACCTTTTATGTTTAAGTCCTCCTTCCAGTTCGCACGGAACCTGTCCAGTTCGTCCCGCCATCTCCTTCGTGGCCTGCCGCGAGCCCGCCTCACTGTGTCAGGACACCAGTTCCTGCTATTTTGGCCCACAGTTTGTCCGAAGTGGAAGGAGTGGAAGGAGGCCTTTGCCCGAGAGTGGGACAGAGCAGGCTTGTGAAAATAAAAAAATGTTTAAGTCCCATGTAATAGGGGGGCAAATCCATTGCCCCCCTATTACATAGACAAAAAACTAGACTTTGTGGCTTCTAAAAAAAACCTGGGAATGGGAAAACCCAATAATACTCTGCCCGAGCTGGGAATTGAACCCAAGAACAAATGCTTAGCAGTGGCACTCAGAGTCGCACGTTCAGACTTTTAAATCCAGGAACTATCACGAAGCTAATAAAAATCCTAGCTCAGTGCTATTCCAACAGTACTTTACACAAAGCGATTAGAGATAACTTAAGCCTAACATCAGTGTCTATGCAGTCCCCTGAATTCACTCACAAACTTGTACAACTCGTTACCATGTACCTTCTTAGGGTCCTCGCCTACGACTATTTGCAACGATACAAACGCAAAATGGCCGCGGTTTTTTTTTTCATATAGTCGCGATGCTGTGGATAGCTATTGTGACTGTTCCTAAATTACCCTAGGCTGATAAAATTTTCGTTTTTCCTAATTCATGGTAATATTAGTATGAAAGTCGGTTTCCCTGAGGGGGAAAGGGACGCGCCCCGCCTTCCGCGCGCCCCTGTGAGGTTCGTCCGCCTGACTGGATTTCCTCCCCACCGGTATAAGAAAGTGGACTGAATTCCCAATTTGGGGCTGCCCTGTCCCGACTTTGAAAGCTAGGGGACAGGGAGGGGACACAAGGTGAAGTTAGTATTGGGAATTCACTGTTAAGACACATACATGAATAATATCAAATCATATAAGACCAAACAATAATAAAATGTGACTCTAATAAGACGAGAGGGCGCAAAATATGATATATTGTAGTAAAGGAGATAATGGGAACGTTGCGCTTGTGCTTTAGAAAATATTTATTTGTCATTTACGTTACTTTATTTGATTCCAATGTACTAGATGCCGCTTTGCAAACGCAAACGATTCCATGTCACAACATGGAACCATTTTACAACGTTTGCCCGGCCTACGTGTGCTGTTAGACCTAGGTACATAGTCCTACTAAGGACGCTGCTATGAACTCTAACAGACCACGCTCCCTAAGCACTACTTACATGTCTTTCCCAATCCTAAGGCAGTGGGTTGTGAGGCCACTGCCATTGAGGAAGACACGTTTTCAGTGTTTATAATTACACGTGAACTCATGTTAACAACACCCTTACGGCAGGCTTACCCCTTTTAAACTCAACTTGCACAAGAGCACCGTAGACTCAGTCTGTAGCAGAACATATTGCGATTGTTATTGTTGGACGCCGAAGTGGTAATACTTTCGTCACTTCACATTTCCTTACTCTGCCCCATGTCGAGGTTGCGTGTCTCGCTAAATAGTGTCGATTCAGTATTTGGCGTACCATATGCCAGGGTTTATTTTAACAAGACACAGTCCCTAGCGTTCCTTAGAACGTAGCTATCAATTTAGGCTGGAATACTTGGTGAAGCCTAACCCCGCTCCCGGAAATGTGCGCCATCAATCTCAACGCAATGTTTCTGAGCTAGACCTTAATAGGAAGCAGTATTCATCAGCAGCGTTTGGTTGTTTTGTACTCCAAGTACAAGTCGGAATAACAACATTATCTGTTTTAATCAACTATGAATATTACGGTGTTGTATACACCATTGAACAATTATATTTGTTCTAATCGTAATGCGAATATTACGGTTCGGCCTCCCTTTTGTGGTGCGTCAGGTAAAAGTCTCATCGTCAATAGTCGGGTGTATTATTGTACAGTGTAATGGCGTATGTATTGAGGTGAATGTAGAGTAATGGGGCTTTCGCCGTCTCCCTATTACCAAACGCAGTTGACGGATATTTGCCAAGGGTACGGAAAGTGGATATATGTATAACACATGAGATAATAGTATACATTGTGATACAATATAGAAGCTGCTCCGTCAGCTGGAATGAATGATTATTAACAGTTCTTCTACACTACCGCCAGACTGCTTCTATGAGCTATTAGTTAATTACAGTTAACACTTACCATGTGTTCATTGAAACTAGTCACAATTCACTTACAGAATACTGCACACATTACCAGTTTTGCCTCCGCCACACCTTATCTCCTTCCACTTCATACACTGATTTTAACTAGATTTATTACTACTACTTATATTTACTTATAAAATATTAATCGCTCTCTTACAACAGTCCACTGGGACATGTGCATCTTGGTACCAAGACTACGCTAATTTCACTAGCCTAACCTAGGACGTCCTAGAACTTCGTGGTCTTAAATTCACCACCTTGACTTATTTCGACTACTCTAAGGTCTGACCCCCTCCGTGATCTCAAACTAACTTAACTTTATTCGCTTATTTCGACCGAACCCTGTAGTGGTCTAAGACCGACTGCCTCGAGTCTCCTTCTTTCCTTTCAAACACTCTAAAAAACCCACGCCTGCCTAACGCCCGTTTTTGCCATTGTTTTAAAGGTTCTCTTCGGTTCAGCCTCTAAACGTGGCTCCCAGATGTGCACTCGTATTGAGGGATGCACTTACAAACCGAATATTTTTTATCGTTTCTTAGGAATTTGTGGAAACATTACTTTTGACCTGTCATCCCTAACTCGCTTCCCATTAAATAAAGAATTTATGCGCTTACGAGTGGCAAATATTATTTTACAATTCTAAGAAGGGACGGAACGTTTTGTTATTAATTACAGTAACTTGTCAGGCTGTCAAGCCATAAAATAAAGGTTTAATATGCTTGTAAGTGTCCCGATACCGTGTGATGATGTTGAAATAAATATGGACTAAGATATTCGCTTAATAATTAGGAATACGTGACAGACAGTCACATTCCCCCCTCTGAAAATCAGACGCGTGACGCAGTACAGCGGATGAGCTTTCACACTAGGATAATCTGTGCCTTTCCATGACATTACTAGAGAGTTTGAATGTTCATATATTTGTTATGTTCACCCAATAAGAACATTATAACCGTTCTAACTGGACCATTAATCTAATAAGATGCATCATCTGCTTATAATTTTGCTTAGTTTCGCAGAAGTATCTTCAATCGTTATATAATTGCTCTATTTGAACTTATTCTCCTTCAAAATATTTTTGTCATTTACAATGTTTCAGGTTATTTCAGAAGACCTGTGCATGCTTATAATTTTAGTTTTACATACCAGAGTCTCTTCTAAGAGTATATGTGCTACCTACGCTGCTCCATCGTTATTAACTCAGCCTACCGCAGCTGCCGCTGGACAGAGGCCTTTCCCATTGCACCTCAACGCTGAGTTAGCTGCTCGCAGCTGTATCCAGGAACAGCTGAAATAGTCGGCACATAGACATATTAGACACTTTATTCCCATTAGTCACCCCCCTCCGATTCGAAGAGGAGAGAGCAGTTCTGAAATCCAACTATAGTTGGAAAGCTGTATTAGAAAATGAATGTTATGTAATTTGAGATAACGCTCACTTGTACATTTATATATAGAATAAGAGCTTATCCAACATTAAAATCACAAAGTATCTTGTGAACCTTCATTGAGCAAATATAATCTTGACCTCGGTCTTTACTTTGAAATGTAGACACCCTAGATTATCCAAACAATTATTAGCTTATATTAGGACAAGGGGTTATAACTTTCTCACTTGGAAATTAAAGTATTGGTAAGAATTTTAACCTTACGTTCCAATATTGGAACTGATTAGGTAGATTTATATAGCTCAAAACAATATATATAATTATTGTTGAGTCAACAAAATCATTCCACGTGACTACGGGAAACAATAAATAGAGTTCAATAAAAGTGGAACTTAGCTTCGTTACTGTAACAGCGTTACGGCTGCCGCAGAAGTCAGCCCATATCAGCTGAATTTGATGGAACTTTGACCCAAGCGCCACGCACAACCCAAAGGTTTAGGCAAAGTGTAGAGACAGCCAAGCGAAGTTTGAAATATCCTGGAATTCGAAATAAGGCCACACGAGTATCTATGCAATTATTTGACACACGCTACTACAGCGTCGGGAAGTTTCAGATTAACTTCCAATGATAATAGTTTAATGAATCTCTTAGTTAACTAATCGACTAAGATCTAAGTACTAATAATATAAAGTTTACTCATAGTTGAGAGCGTGTCTTATTTCTATGTTCACTCTCTCACGCACTCATACTCGTACAAATACAAACCGTGCAATTGCAAACATATGTCAAAATCTTGCTGTGTAGGTACTATCTAACACGAAACTTTCATCTATAGGGAATCGAACCCATCATTTAAGGTGCACTGAAACACAAGCAACCATCTTACAAACTGTTATTCACTAAAGAGTATCTATAACGTGCGGGAATCGAACCCACTTTAACTAGTATCGGAACCAAAGCCTTTTAAATCAATAGAACGTGTAGTAATCGAACCCAAAAACCGTAACACAGGAATCTGATTACTTATCAACTATTGCGTCAGACGGGAATCGAACCCAAAATACGTGACAATGGAATGGAAGTATATAAACTGATAAATTATGCGGGATTTGAACCCGCTACCAGTGGTTGAAGAATTCACCCACGATAACCAAACCGTTTTCTAATAATAATATGTTATTATAGCCGTCGTAACTCTAGCAGTCTCTCACAAACTCTAGATCCATAAAATTACGTTGTGTTATTATTGTAGTAACCCATAAATTGTCCTTTCTCGTTGCACTGAAGTGAATCAGTACATTTAATGACGAGAATCCTGGTCACGGCACCACATGTGACTGTTCCTAAATTACCCTAGGCTGATAAAATTTTCGTTTTTCCTAATTCATGGTAATATTAGTATGAAAGTCGGTTTCCCTGAGGGGGAAAGGGACGCGCCCCGCCTTCCGCGCGCCCCTGTGAGGTTCGTCCGCCTGACTGGATTTCCTCCCCACCGGTATAAGAAAGTGGACTGAATTCCCAATTTGGGGCTGCCCTGTCCCGACTTTGAAAGCTAGGGGACAGGGAGGGGACACAAGGTGAAGTTAGTATTGGGAATTCACTGTTAAGACACATACATGAATAATATCAAATCATATAAGACCAAACAATAATAAAATGTGACTCTAATAAGACGAGAGGGCGCAAAATATGATATATTGTAGTAAAGGAGATAATGGGAACGTTGCGCTTGTGCTTTAGAAAATATTTATTTGTCATTTACGTTACTTTATTTGATTCCAATGTACTAGATGCCGCTTTGCAAACGCAAACGATTCCATGTCACAACATGGAACCATTTTACAACGTTTGCCCGGCCTACGTGTGCTGTTAGACCTAGGTACATAGTCCTACTAAGGACGCTGCTATGAACTCTAACAGACCACGCTCCCTAAGCACTACTTACATGTCTTTCCCAATCCTAAGGCAGTGGGTTGTGAGGCCACTGCCATTTCAGTGTTTATAATTACACGTGAACTCATGTTAACAACACCCTTACGGCAGGCTTACCCCTTTTAAACTCAACTTGCACAAGAGCACCGTAGACTCAGTCTGTAGCAGAACATATTGCGATTGTTATTGTTGGACGCCGAAGTGGTAATACTTTCGTCACTTCACATTTCCTTACTCTGCCCCATGTCGAGGTTGCGTGTCTCGCTAAATAGTGTCGATTCAGTATTTGGCGTACCATATGCCAGGGTTTATTTTAACAAGACACAGTCCCTAGCGTTCCTTAGAACGTAGCTATCAATTTAGGCTGGAATACTTGGTGAAGCCTAACCCCGCTCCCGGAAATGTGCGCCATCAATCTCAACGCAATGTTTCTGAGCTAGACCTTAATAGGAAGCAGTATTCATCAGCAGCGTTTGGTTGTTTTGTACTCCAAGTACAAGTCGGAATAACAACATTATCTGTTTTAATCAACTATGAATATTACGGTGTTGTATACACCATTGAACAATTATATTTGTTCTAATCGTAATGCGAATATTACGGTTCGGCCTCCCTTTTGTGGTGCGTCAGGTAAAAGTCTCATCGTCAATAGTCGGGTGTATTATTGTTCAGTGTAATGGCGTATGTATTGAGGTGAATGTAGAGTAATGGGGCTTTCGCCGTCTCCCTATTACCAAACGCAGTTGACGGATATTTGCCAAGGGTACGGAAAGTGGATATATGTATAACACATGAGATAATAGTATACATTGTGATACAATATAGAAGCTGCTCCGTCAGCTGGAATGAATGATTATTAACAGTTCTTCTACACTACCGCCAGACTGCTTCTATGAGCTATTAGTTAATTACAGTTAACACTTACCATGTGTTCATTGAAACTAGTCACAATTCACTTACAGAATACTGCACACATTACCAGTTTTGCCTCCGCCACACCTTATCTCCTTCCACTTCATACACTGATTTTAACTAGATTTATTACTACTACTTATATTTACTTATAAAATATTAATCGCTCTCTTACAACAGTCCACTGGGACATGTGCATCTTGGTACCAAGACTACGCTAATTTCACTAGCCTAACCTAGGACGTCCTAGAACTTCGTGGTCTTAAATTCACCACCTTGACTTATTTCGACTACTCTAAGGTCTGACCCCCTCCGTGATCTCAAACTAACTTAACTTTATTCGCTTATTTCGACCGAACCCTGTAGTGGTCTAAGACCGACTGCCTCGAGTCTCCTTCTTTCCTTTCAAACACTCTAAAAAACCCACGCCTGCCTAACGCCCGTTTTTGCCATTGTTTTAAAGGTTCTCTTCGGTTCAGCCTCTAAACGTGGCTCCCAGATGTGCACTCGTATTGAGGGATGCACTTACAAACCGAATATTTTTTATCGTTTCTTAGGAATTTGTGGAAACATTACTTTTGACCTGTCAGCCCGGCATTCATCCCTAACTCGCTTCCCATTAAATAAAGAATTTATGCGCTTACGAGTGGCAAATATTATTTTACAATTCTAAGAAGGGACGGAACGTTTTGTTATTAATTACAGTAACTTGTCAGGCTGTCAAGCCATAAAATAAAGGTTTAATATGCTTGTAAGTGTCCCGATACCGTGTGATGATGTTGAAATAAATATGGACTAAGATATTCGCTTAATAATTAGGAATACGTGACAGACAGTCACACTATGTTCCTTTGCCCACGTAAGCACAATTTTGTATCTTGATGCTATGCTGAAGCGAGCTGATATTACGGAATAACCACAAAATGGAGTCGTGTCGTCTCCATTTTGTGCTTGTGATGAGTTCATGACAAACAGATAAAAAAAAGATTGCATGCAGCAGAGATGCGAATGTTTAGATGGATGAGTGGAGTGACTTAAATGGATAAAGTAAGAGATGAGCATTTAAGAGGGAGTTTAAAGTGGCGCCTGCTCCAGAAAAGATGAAAGGGAGTCGTCTATTTTGGTATGTACATGTGATGAGGAGGGATAGAACACATGTGACTAAAAGAGTGATGAAAATAAAAGTTGATGGATGGAGAGTGAGAGGAATGATATGCAAAAAGAAGTAAATGATAGCGTGACGATTGACAGGGGAGAATGGAAGAAAAAAATGTGTTGAGCCGACCCCAAATAACATAGGACAAAGGCATGAAGATGACGATGAGTTCAAGACAACAACGTTGCCTGTTCTTGTCACACAGACGCGGCAGCCTCCCTCCATTCTTCAATGTTTGTTTCCTCGATTTCGTCAGAAACAATCACTCTTTTGTATATATACAGTAGCGTTGCTGATGAGGGTTCGCATCACTTTCGACGCGCGCTGCAAATGCGACTTACGCGCAATAGCGCCTAGCATTATTCCCAAACTATGTTGTGGTCGGCTTCCAGTCTAACCGGATGCTGCTGAGTACCACTACCTATGTGTATTAAATGGGGTGACTGCCTATCTGACCTCCGCATACGATACTCTTTGGTAACACTGCTTGTCAGATTTTGGGGCGTCTAACTACTCGTAACGACTGTCAAAGATCTACAAACAACAGCCGGGACCAACGGCTTAAGCAAAAAGTCAATGTGGACATCCAATACAAGGTAAAGTAGTGCCTTTTAAAATTGCATTATTTATTTAACTTGACAATCTTGCGTTTTAGTACTGCAGTGAGTTTGTAAAGGGAAGTGCTCATGAATGAAGCACTTTGCTTCAATGTGTGCTCAGAATACGTGCGGTTTGTAAACGGGCGAACATGCAATTTGTACAGCTAGAATTTTCTGGTTTCTGTAGCTATTTGCAGGAAAGCATGGTGTTCCTTTTTTTAATAAAAAGAAGCCTGAAAGTGGCGATAGATGGACTGTGTGAAGGATGGAATGGTTATAAAGAAATAACTGCTGAGATGACTAGTAATAGAGAAGTATGGAAGAAGAAGACATGCTGCACCGACCCCAAATAAATTGGAATAAGGGCAGGAGAATGATGATATTGATAATGAAGCCGAAGTGGCGCCGGTGACAGAACGATGAGTGGTAATCGGATGTCGTGGTACGGGCATGTGATGCGGAGAAATGAGGAAAATGTCGTTCAGAAAGTTTTTGAGTATGAAATGTGGATGGCAAGTAGGAGAAGACCACATAGATTTTCTTAGAACCTATGAACTTTGTATATTATGATAACCGTTTGTTAACATAATACATTTAAGCGTTTACATTTTGTATTTTACGGTCTCGTAAGCGAAGCCGCGGGCACAGCTAGTATTGCATATGTACAAAACTTATGCCAGCAACACACATGATGTTAAAAATAAAAGCAAAACACGCAACATTTTCTTAAAACCGCCCAAAGCCCAACTTCAAAAGCTCACAACAGAATCCGTTCAAAAGCATCAACTTCTCTTTAAAATATTCATGCAAGTGTACAAACTATGTATAAAACTGTGTTGCCAGATAACATTTACCTACGTGTGAAACTTTACGCCACAAAGTTACGTATAAAGGATGGCAACACTCCACTATCTGGCTTCCAACTTCAAATTCCCAAGCGTGAAATGGAATGTTGGGGCATAGACTATAGAATGCCATTTCAATGGCGGGAAGTTTTCGTTTTGTTACATATTGCTGGCTTTTAAAGGTTTTAAGTGTAGTAGAGCATTTACCTATTTATGAGAAATTATTTCCGAATTTGCTGGTTTCGGTTTGTCCTCTCAGAGCTTAGAGTAAGTGAAACTTCAGTCACAACTGGAACAGGCGTTAATTTGACAAAATGTAAGATTTTGTCTTGTAAGTCCAAATTACTGACTATAAACGACTGTCAAAGATCTACAATTGAGCCGGGACCGACAGCGTAAGGAGCTTTCCGAAGCATGGAGGAAACTCGGTATGTAATGGGTGGTCACCCATCCACGGACCAACCCAGGCAAGGCGGCTTCACCTGAAAATCGACCCGAGCAGCTGTTATTATGTAGCCACGAACATTCGTCGAACATAATTATGGTGACCCTCCAATTCCCTGAAAAACTTGTAGCACTGTTGTAGACACATTGCTAAAATTAGTAGCTAGTTTTTTTTTTAACCGACTTCAAAAAAAGGATGAGGTTCTCAATTCGGTTGTATGTTTTTTTTTTTTTTTTGTGTTTGTTACCGCATATCTCCGTCATTTATGAACCGATTTGAAAAATTCTTCTTGTATCTGAATGGATTTACTTCCCGATTGGTCCCATAGAAATTTCATCAAAATCGGTTCAGCAGTTTGGTTTTGAAATCAAAATAACTGGAAAAAATGTCATCCAAGTAAACCAAATTGCGAAATTGATACTTGACAAAGATTTGTGTGTGATACGATAACTAAAAAGGGTAAAATAAAAACTTTTTTGCAAAAAAAGTTTTTTAATTCGGTTATTCGGTAAAAAGTCGCAGAACTGTTCAAATTAATGCTTAAAAATCATCAGAATAAGGACACCGACTCCAATCACGAGATTACCCCCGATTTAAAGCCCTGACCCAGAAACAAAACTATCCGAGCGAAGTGAAGATATTTTTCTTAGAAAACAACAAATTAAACTGCTTTATATTCTGAGACAGTCTCGAGCCATTTCGAGCCATGTTTCAGGCCTAGGAGGATTGATGTGCTCGACTTTCTATTAGCTACGTTGCCTGTGAATATTGTTGGACCTATTTTTGTCTTGACGTGAGTTTTGAATTTGACACTTGTGCACTTTTAAAATTTCTGATTAAATTCTAGAATACAATAAACTATCAAAAAACTCCAATGTGACGGAAAGGGTCTTCGTGGTGGAGGTAATGAAACTGCGAAGACACGTAAACATAAAAATATATTCATAAAAAGAAGGGGGTAGGTAGGTCTATGGTCACGACCTTTCTCCAAGAACACTTGGGTGTTGCACGGTACTCTCCTGGCTCAGGCCGGTGTGAAGATGACCATAGCGGTATCCCAGGCTGCAGACGCCAGGAGGGGTGACGGCCGGCAGAAGCTCGCGCCGACCCGCAGATTCTCGATGCGGCCACGCGGGTAAAAAAAAGGTACCCGATGCGGAGCTCGCGGATAGCCCGGAACGCCCGAACTTTTGATGGCGGAGCCGAAACTTGAAGGGCGTGACGCAAGCTAAGGGCTGTTAAGTCAGCCGGAACCTTGTTCGGTAAAATACTGTCTGTACTGTCTGTCGACTGGTAATGTCTCCGGGGTTGTATGATTACTTACTTTAGATTATTTAATTTTTTAAAGTATATAATATTATCTCAGCATTTAAAATTTACGTCTCTGCCTCAACCTTCGGGGATTACAGGCGCGATGTTATATAAAATAAAAACAGTTTTATTAGGCTGAAAAGGCGAAACAGTTTTATGAAGTGTGTCACCCCACTCACTGGCGAGCGGTCTACGGAAAGACTAAAGCTGTGGCGAGGTAGTGCATCCTTACCCGACCCATTCGTTCCACCTGCTGAAAATCTCCCACCTGGACATGAGGTGCCATGGCTGACCTGGAAGTCTTTAAATAGACTCCGGACCCAGGTTGGTCGCAGCAAGGAAAACCTGCTCAGGTGGAGATTCATTAATGACTCTGCCCTGGACTGTAAATGTGGCGCTGTTCCACAAACGATGGGGCACTTAATATCGTGCCCTGCGTGTCCTGATGGTTGTTCGCTACAGGAACTGATGGACGCTACTGAAGGCGCCAAACTAGTGGCTCAATTCTGGGCTGACACAATTTAGATTGCCATCGACACGCTAAGAAGAAGACAGTTTTATTTTATATAACATATTTTATTTTGGTAACAAATTAATGGGTAAAAGCTCCGAAAGGTTAGGCCGAGGTGTACTTTACAGTACATCCACATTTCGTCAGTTATGTTTAAGTCCCATGTAATAAGCGAGCCTATTGCCGCTACTGAGCGCTCCTGATGGAAAAACTGAATAACACATTGCCCGACCTGGAAATCGAAACCGCGGACCCCATGCTCAACAGTCGCGCGTTGCGAGCACGAGACCAACCGTCGAAATTATACTTTTTGAATACACTTCCTCGAAAACTGGCTCTTATCGCACTACGCTTAGGTTCAACATGCTATGGATTTCACCCTCGTGGTTTTCTTCTTATATTCCCGCACTATAGTGCGGAGATAGAAGTTCCACACGTGGTGAGGCGGCTCGCCCCCACACGCATTTTTATTTTTCATTTTTTTTTCTATTACATTGAATAAATTTGGACTTTGAACAAATTTGGACTAAAAACTAATACCAAAAAATTAAAAGTGTATTTAAAAACGTCGTTTGATACACGTGGGCATTTGTTACTGCAGTTCTCGGCTCCATAACACCCTCGCCTGCGGCTCGTGTGCGTATTTCGCCTCGGCCGCAATAACAAACTTTCCCCACTTATATCAAAATGTACTATTTTATAGTTTGATTCTATTATTTATTAAGAGTTTCATTCTTTCTTTTTCATTTTTCCATTCAAAACAAGCCGAACTTTCAGTTATGTAACCTATCCCAAGAGCAAATGAAAGGGGCCGGGACATTTATTGAATGACGTAACATAAAGTTTGCAACTAATATAAAAATTGGGTTACTACCTGCGTTACTGCTCATTTTGTAGTCGAGGAGTCAGCGAGTTCAAATATTTATGTTCTATTGCAATCTTCAACATACATAACATAAAAGGTAACGACAGAACGTGACGAGAAACTCTAAGTATATAGTCAAAGAGTCGGGTAAGTTTTCGAACAAAAGAAAGGAAAATATAGAATACTTTTTTTGCTTTTTACATGAGGATAGAAAAGTATTTAGTATTGCTATCCCTATATGTATGTGAAGAGGTTTCTGCAGTAGTTTTGAAAGAAACTTGTTATTGTGTTAATATACTCTTTTTAAACATCAAACAATAAAACGCCATAAAAAAATGCGTGAATAAATTCATGCGTAAAGTTTCGTATGAATACATTAATTCTTTTCCCTCGCTTAAAAGTTACCTACAGAACATACAGTTTCGACCAAAGTTTCTTCATGAACAATATTTTTAATTCATTGGATATTGTGAGACTCGTACTTTGGGGGAGCTCGTGGCTAAATAATAACAGTCGTTCGGGTCGATCGTCAGGGTAAGCCGCGCTTGCCTGGGTTGGTCCGTGGATGGGTAACCACCCACTACATACCGAGTTTCCTCCGTGCCTCGGAAACCACGTTAAGCCGTTGGTTGGCCGGCTGCCAATTGTAGATCTTTGATAATCGTTACGGGTAGTCAGTGGCCAAAAAGTATGACAACCAGTCTTACCAAGGGGTATCGTATTACCCAGTACTAACTGGGTTGTGGAGGTCATAGGTAGGCGATAACGATGGCGATTAGCGATAGGCAGGCGCTCCATGTAAAATACTGGTATTCAGCTGCATCCGGTTAGACTGAAAGCCGACCCCAACATAGTTGGGAAAAGGCTAGGCAGATGATGTATATTGTGAAACTTGTTAAAGGAAATAAACCACGCAGTGCAGTATTATATCGCGTTCTGGGTGCTGGCGGGGCTGTAGTACTCGTATATTTGTAGCTGCAATGTGTTTGTTTTTGCAGCACTTCGGGGATGTTTGATCGTGTAGGTATTGCAGTTTTGTAGGAAACAGTTGTTTTTTTTTTAATAACCGACGAAAAATTTCTATGTTGTCTATGAATACGTGGGAATCGTTTTCGCGTCGGCGTGCCTTCCACCCTGTATACTATACTATTTTGTCTATGATAGACACAGTTTATGGTTCGCCATCTTCCCACTTCAAAACATACACTCACCTAAAGCCCTGTTACACGACACACATTGCCAACAAACCAGCTGCGTCACGCATCCCAAATTTTAAGCTACCGTGACGAAATTGAGAGCATTTTGCAACTGTTCAGAATTTCAGATGAGCTCAAACGATTTGGGGTGAGTTCACTTGCCCGTGTGAAGGATATCTTGCTAAGTGATGAAGTTTTGTGAAGTATAAAATATGCCGGGGTAATGTATTGGATGCGATTTTGTTTTGTTTTTTCTTCTATTTATTTATGTTTTTTTTTTATTTAATTCACAAATGCCGCTAGAAATAAAATGTTTTCTTTCGTATACTATCAGCGAGCAATGAAGCGCAGTATTCAAGGAGTAACTAATCGTATTAGGAACTCGATACTACGTGCCATAGGCCACACGGCTGCCAAGCTCAAATGGAACTGTGCTTGCTACATGACGGAGGAGCTATGGGCTGAAATAACCACACATTGTTTCCCAAACAGCAGCAAACGGAAACGCGACAGACCCAGACGGAGATGATACGACGGAGGGACGAGCTTTAAAAAAAAATTGCCAATAACAGCAATAGATAGGGACACGTGGACGGAGTAATCTCCGGAACGGCTGGACCGATTTTGACGAAAATTTTACGGGAATGGAACGTCCTTTCAATGTGACCCACTCCTGATCGGCGAGGAGGCTTCTATATCAGTATTGGGAACGTCATTGGCTTCTAATGCATTGAGCTACGTTTCCTAACTTACACTTCTGCCGAACCCTTCAGGCTACCAAATAACTCAACTGAACAATTTCTCAAAATAAACTCCTTTTTTTGCTTTTATAAAACCTATTACCTACTTGCGCCAAACACGAAAAGACGAGTTGATGCCCCCAAGGCAAACCCAATCGGAACGTTAATAAAGTTATAACCAGCTTCAAAAAGATCAATCTCCCTTAATACAAAAGTACAGTCACCCCCACAAATCACACATTCATAATTTCAGAAGCGAATCTTAAAGCGTATCGTAATAGGGGTTAAAGTATGAAATTGCCGTTTTATAGTCATTTGAATTGACATTAAACCTTTATGGTGTGAGATAATCGAGTGAAACTTTTTTTACATTCGATTTTCGAATTTCAGTTGGTTTTTTTTTGTTCAGCTTAGACGGAAAAGATGGATACTTCGAAAATCTGAGTATTTTTTGAATATGAGTTTGGACGCGGATGTACCGCGGCAAAACGGCTCGCAATAATAATGCTGCGTTTGAAAAGGAGACTGTGCGTTTTTGGTTTAAATGCTTTCGTAATGGAAACTTCGACTTGAAGAACGAACCACGTGGAAGATCGCACACCCACAGGTGAATAACGCTGAATTGAAGGAGGTGGTGGAAGTCGATCCGAGTCAAACTACCCAGGAATTAGCAGCATGGTTTAACATTACCTTACCTACAATATTGACGCATTTGCATCAAATCAATAAGATAAAAATATATGAAAAATGGGTGCCTCATGATATGACTGATCTGCAGAAAGAAACGCGTGTTGAAACTTGCGCTGCCTTGTTGAATCGGTACAGAAATGAAGGAATTGGATCGAATTGTGACATGTGACGAAAAGTGGATTCTTTAAGATAACCGTAAGCGAAAAATGCAATGGTTGACCCCATGTCAAACGCCGCAACAGTGCCATAAAGCAAAGCTTACCAAAGAAAAGATAAAGGTAACTATTTGGTGGTCTCTTCATGGTGTTATTCACTATAGCTTTCTCAGGTCTGGTCAAGTAATATCAGCAGATGTTTACTGTGCCGAACTTCGAACAATGATGGCGAAACTGGTAGTGAAACAGCCCCAACACTGTTGTAACTCTACAGAAGCTGCAGTTAGAAACCATACGTCATCCTCCGTACTCGCCAGACCTTGCTCCAACTGACCATCATTTTTTTCGTGATTTGGATAATTTTCTACGTGGAAAAAAAAATCCCAGGAGGCGTAAAGGCATAAATGAACTTCCGATTAGATGGCAGCAATGTATCGATAATGAGGGTAAATATTTTGATTACATAAATATGTTACATCTTGGAAAAAAAATAGTTTTAATTTTGCAGCATAAATCGGCAATTTCATGCTTTAACCCCTAATATTTAGTTTCGTATATTTAGTATATCGACTACAACTTTTAAATATGACCTATTTAATAATAAAAAAACCGACTTCCAAAAAAAACACTAAAAAAGTGGAAAATAACTTTACTTTCGGAAGTCGGTGACTATTGTTTGTTTCATTGACTTTTTTGCCACCGAATTCCGAAAGTAATTTTCCACTTTTTTAGTGTTTTTTTTTTTAGTTTTTATTTTACCCTTTTTAATTATCGCATCACTCACAGATCCTTGTCAAGTATCAATTTCGCAATTTCTTTTACTTGGATGACATATTTTTTCCAGCTATTTTGATTTCAAAACCAAACTGCTGAACCGATTTCGATGAAATTTCTATGGAACCAATCGGGAAGTAGATCCATTCAGACAAAAGAAGAATTTTTGAAATCGGTTCATAAATGACGAAGATATGAGGTAACAAACACAAAAAAAAGAAACATACAACCGAATTGAGAACCTCCTCCTTTTTTTGAAGTCGGTTAGCATGTCTTCTTCTTCCATACTTCTATTTTACTCGTCAACTTATCTTAGTTTATGTATTACTCTGTCTTTTGTAGCATGTTACTGTTTTTTGTCCTCGACAATAATAGTACATTTTGATATAAGTGGGGAAAGTTTGTTATTGCGGCCGAGGCGAAATACACACGTGTATCAAACGAATGAACGTGTATCAAATGCCCACGTGTATCAAACGACGTTTTTCAATACAGTTTTAGTTTTTTTTTGTTTTAGTTTACCAAACTGATTCAATGGAATAGAAAAAAAATGAAAAATAAAATTGACTGGTGGGGGCGAGCCGCCGCACCACGTGTGGAACTTTTATTTCCGCATTTATTTGCATTTATTTGTGCGGGGATATAAAAAGAAAACCACTAGGGTGAAATCCATAGCATGTTGAACCTAATCGTAGTGCGTTAGCAGCCAGTTTTCGAGGAAGTGTATTGAAAATAAATAAACTTATCAGAAACCGCCTTTCTTGCCATATCATCCTTCACACAGTCCATCCATCGTTTCTTTGATCACCAAGTGTTCTCTACGTCAATCAAACTAAATAAATAACACGCACAAAAATTATTGCGGGGGCGCAATTTTAATTTTTGATGTCAACTATCACATTCAAACACTTTGCTAATTGATACATTGGATAGTACAAAGATCATGGTTCTATGTTATGTAAAGGTACAATATTTAAAACTTGTATTTTAAAAAACACCTCTGCCAAATCTCTATTGTGATAAAATTGATGTTACGTCACTGTAGAATGAAATCAGTTAGAAAAGTTCTCCCGTCGTCATAATGTTCAAGTGTATTCATATTGGTGCTCATGACTGTATTCGAATTTATCAGAATATTCGTAAATACGTTCATTTTATTGCTATACATGTAAGTACATTGGAAGACGCCATCTTGAATACTGATCATAGAGTTCTGAAGCATACTCTCAGATTTATTATTAAAAAGATTCTCGAACATTCCCAATATACTTTTATGTAGGTATACATAATATGTATTGGTTACATTTATAGATGATATCTTCAGCCAACTTATTGATATTTCTGTTATAAATAAAAAGACTTTTATAATAAAGGTTGGCTGGTAGAGAATGCCTTGTGGCATTAAGTCCGCCTATGTACCACTATTGTACATGATGTTTAAATAAATAAATAAATTAATTTGATTTGATGAGTCCTAGCAAAAAAAATCGTATCATAAATAATTACCTTTCCCAAGTAATCACTTTGACTTGATTATAGATACCGCTGTTATACTTTATTAGTAATGGCCTAATGTTATGTATGTCGATTAATAAAATCGCAATTCTTTTTACCCGACAACGGCTATTTCCAAAGGAGGGTAATGTTTTTATTGTGAAAGGATCGTATTCCCCAGTATCCTTATTGCGCGACCAATCAAATAATCATAAACTTCCCATCCCGTCCGTTTAATGTTTCCTCTAGTTTATTATTGATAACGGTAGACAAGGAAACTACATTTCCCATTTTTTGGCTATCCCCAATTCAGATAAAAGCTATCTGTCAAAATATGAGATGAGAGTTATTATTACTGTATACATTGCTTTTCCCATTGTCCACTGTGGTTGTCCACGTGGACATATAATATTGATGTATTCAATAATCATATATTATGTATGCGTGTCTTTAGCATAAAAATCCATACATACATAAACATTTCTTCCATGGGGGTAGACAGAAACTACGTGCCCCACCTTCCCCTCTACCATCTATGACTTACATACCCTTTCGCCACGGCCACGTTCATACGCTCTTGATGATATGTGGCAATTAAATTGATTTAATTTTTATAGAAATCTCGCGCTGACTGGTCGACACTTCGCGTGACCGACCACAGGCTGGCCCTTTCTTTGGCCAAAGAATTAGCATTGCCATTCATCGTGGCAACGCTGCCAGTCTTCTGGGCACGTTCCCGGATTACATTATGACTTTTCTAGTCTAGTCTAGTGACTTAATTTTGTATAATTATTTTAATTCTATTTTTAGTTTGTTTATAAGATGTAGTTTTGCATCCTCGTCAAAATTCAGAAGGTTGTCATAAAAGGCGTAAATAATAAATTTAAATTACAGTACCTAGTCAATAATATTAAACGCTAGAAAGTGGCAAAGGGCGGTCGTTTTGGGGCGCTGTATTGTGTAATAACGTGCGTTCTAAAAGTGCTGATTTTCAGCCTAGTTTGAATAAATGACTTGATTTCACCAATAAGGTCAGTGTGTGTCCTACAAGGGCGTCCCCTCCCGGGGTTGCCAGACATCTGCCATGTCCTACCTTTTGTCAGTCATTTTTCACTCATCCTCACAACATGACCAAACCATCTAAGCACACTCTCATTTCAATTTTTGACACCACTTCTTTTTTAACTGCAAAATAAGGCAATTTATTATTTTATGTGTAATCCCTACAGAACATTTAATTGATGAAGCAATCATCACTCGATTTTCTAATTGCACCTCCACACCACCCTAATTGCAGTAGTAACATACTCGTATTTTTGTGATATTACAGCGAAATTTTCATTTTTATTTATTTTATTATAATATTAAATATAATATTATAATATCAATATCAAAATTTCGTTGTAAATAATAATGATACCACTCAAAACTCCAGCCTACCATCCAATTACAGCTTCCCTGAATTAATCAAACTTATAGGTTCAATTCCGAACAAAAGCTCGAATAAAAATCCTCGTTCATTACAACTTTTCCCAACTATGGGAATAAAATTTTACTGCATTCCCATTAGCTACGCGTCGTATTGGAAAAAAAAAGTTGGATGCCCAATGGTTTGGAAAATGAATGGAGCCAGTGTCTCATAACTTTCGTAGTTCATTCATTCATTCGTTGATCGTATGATGGGTTTTATGATCTAAAATTGAATTTTATCTTGTATAGACTAAGACTTTGTTTGCTGTAGTCATTTTCTGTGAAAAATAGTGTCACGTCTTAAGGTGGCTGTACACTCTAGCCGAGACACTCCAAGGCAGGGCGAGTGCGAGAGAGTTTAAAGCGTGTACCATTAAGGTGTGGTGAAATTAGAGAAAACAAATTTTCCCAGATATGAGACCTAGCTAGATCGGCATGTGATGCGAAGGAATGAGGAAAATGTCGTGAGGAAAGTTTGGAGTATGAATATGGATGGTTAAAAGAGTAGAGGAAGACTGAAGAAACTATAGATGGACTGTGTGAAGGATGACATGGCAATATAGGGCGAATGCGAGTGTTTACAGCGTGTACCATAAAGGTGTGGTCATAGATTAGAGTGTGATTCAGACGATCAAACTGAGCAACGTTCCCAATGGGACCACCATCGGAATTGCGAAAAAAAATATGCTGTCCACTTGTCCAGTGCGAACTTCAATACCTACTCGACCTAAAATGTGAGACAGCGGATTTGTTTTTTTGGTGGTCCCATGGAAAATGTGGTTCAGTATGACGGTCTGAATCACACCCTCAAATATGATCAGACCGGTGTATTCCCGCTGTCCCCACATCCATGTCCCCACTGGTGGGGACAACGGGAATGATCAAAAATGTCGTTTCATGGTCCCCACTGCCCCACCCCACTAATCGCAATATGGATTTAGTTGTGTGAGATTCCTATTTTAGGGGTGAGGTGGCATGAAGTACTAGGATACCAGATAAATTATGGAATGAAATAAAAGACTATTTAATAAAAATAGATATATGTACTAAGTGTAATATCGATAGTACCTTCATAATAAGAAATATATTATGTCTATGATATTGGTAATGCTTCGTTGATCTAGTTGTAAGGCTAAACATGAGGTCCTGGGTTCGATTAACGAGTCGGGCAAAGAGATATTGGGTATTTCCATCAAGAATTTCACAGTAGTAGCCACTAAGTCTGCATTTGTGCCCGGCTGATGGCAAAATGCTTACCCCATACAACATGAAACTTAAACATAACTGGTGAAATGTTGGGTGTACTATTAAGTACGCCTCTGTCTAACCCTGCGAGAATTACAGGCGTGTATCTTATTTTATCTATGATATTGGTAATGCAATCTGAATATTCCCAGTAGTTTTAAACTTATCTTAAATACCAACGGGTGTTGTTAAATCGTCAAACAACATTAATGAACTCAGAGATAACTTTTATTAAAGCTTTGAGGAGTTTCTCGGGAAGAAAATATGGTTCGCAAGAAGTGCTTGCATTTCCTTGGATAGCTGTCATTCGTTTAAATTTTTACTTTGTAAAGTCTTTGCCGGAGGTATTTAATATTGTTGAGAAATTTAAAGTAGCTGTAAAGGACATCAATTCTATAACAAAGAATGAAAATATATTTTAAGAAATTGCAATGTATTGCCTACCAGTTTATCACTTTTAGGGTCGCCTTGTGAGCCTGATTCCTCCTTTCTGCAGAGAGGGCCTTTCTGCCTATGTCTCAGCAGTGGTAATATTACGGGCTGATTACGCTGTTTATGCTGCGATTACCCCATTGGTAGACAATGGTTTCCCTTGCACCAAAATTTGGTATAGACAATCAAATTATACCACTTTTTCCATGGGCCAATATCATAATCGCGAAAAAAAAACAGCTGTTTCATAAAAACCAACAATTTTACTCGACCCAAATGTATGAGACAGTAGAATTTTTCGCGATTACAATTTGGGGCCCTAACAAAAAGTTGTTCAGATTGATGATCTGTACCTTCGCTTCGAGCTTTAATACGATCAAACCTTTCTGATACTTACAGTATAAGGTAAAAACTAGACCAAAATACTTACACATCTATAGGTAGAGCTATAAGGTGGAAAATGCCTCGTCTCATTTGTAATAGCTAATAGAAATAAACTTTTATCTTTCCCATTGACTACGCTTCTAATAGAAAAGTTCAGCGTAGTCTATGGGAAATATGGGAATAGTTATTGTGGCCTTAACAAAAGAATCTCGGTGTTTTATTAGTATGTGAAGAAAAGATACCGTTTCTACAACACAGTGAATATAATATGTACTTACGTAGACCATACATTATTCCACTGTCATTATTTATAATTATCTAGATTCAGACTTAATAATAAAAATATATAAATTATTAAAAAATAAAAAAGATGATCAATAGAATATGGGACATTACGATATTATATATTGCGATAACTTTAGAGCAAAAAAAAAAACTTTACAGTACAAGGTTTGTTTAAAAAACATTTTTTTTTTTAAATAACCTAACCAAGACTGCTTCTACGTTTTACCGGGAAAGTTGAACAAAAATAAAATAAAAAATAAAAATATTCAAAATCACCAAATCATTTATTTATTTAACAATCCATATAATACGTCAGCTCAATAAATATAAGGAGAACACACATCAGTTCACTGTTGCAACAAGTTACACATAAATTTTTTTAGTCTAATTTCGTAAGATTTAAGTATTAAGAGCGTTTACGTCTATCGCGCGAAGTCAAGTTTAGGTAATTCAATGCATTTTTTACGCACACAAAAGCGCGCGTGCCTGTGTGCATAGCGCTGGCGCGTTCTCTTGCGCTATAGTCAAACTAACACATTATGATCCGTTCGAGTGCAAATGTTGTAGTAAAATTTAATTTGAATTTGAATTTGAACGTACACGGATTACTAAAGTACGAGTGCATAAAATAAGTATTCAATAATATATTGCAAGTATAGCTATAATTATGATTAATATTAAAGTCGTTTTTTAGTTATTCAAACATGAATTTGTTGATCTAAACTTTAGAAAGAAACCGAACTTCGTTAATTATTTATTGATTTGTGACTGATTAATAAATATTTCTTATTCTATTCAAATAAATCACTTTATACGGATTTACTTACGTTTATTTTATATTATATTTTAACCTGACGCGATGTTCCTCTTAGTGACACCTCTTATGAGGGAAATACAATAGGTTTGCGTTAACTTTAAAAACAATTTATGTTCTTATTTACAAAAAAATAAGTAAAACTTTTAATAAATAAAATTCGTAGGTAAAAAAATAGGGTAGATATTGGTTGTCACTAAAAATATTGTCAGTCATCGAAATAATAATAAAAAAATTTAATCATCAAAGTACCAAGATTTTTTAATCACACTATAAACGTCCGCTATCCTTCCAAGTACGACTAAGGTCAACTCGGGTCAGGCAGAGCGCCGAGCGACATGTCCTCTCTCTAGAAAGCCTCGCGGCGGACTGATTTGAAATTGCTCGCGCGCAGTGATTTATAGTAGTTTTCAAATATTTATAGAAAAATAATCACTGTAAATTATTTGAAATTTTAAATTGGATGTTTTAAAGCATATGTTCTTCTATTATATTATGCTATTATTATATTAAATCAAGTAAGATATATCGGTGAAAAAATCATTTTAATTCCTTAATATTTCACATTGTTTGAACTTTAATTTCTTATATAAAGAAACCTAAATCAAAAAATTTTCTTCTCCAACTATATTCCTTAGGATCTTAGCAATAGGTAAAAAAAAATCTAATTAGGTTTGCCAGTTGGTTTCCTATAATTAGAGCGTCGAAACTGACGCTAAAAGGGAAATTAAGAAAACCTCTGTTGAGTTATCTTGATAGAATTTACCAATACTCTATTAATTGAAATATTTTTCTCTCCAACTATAGAGACAACGAAATTTCCTAAAGTTATTAGTAATTATCATTTTTGTAAAATAAAGGGTTGATGGTATTAAAGGGTTTGAAAAGTACTGTTTTGGAGTCAAACAGCGCATGGACGGCGTAAACGCTCTTAAGTAAGATTTTTAAATTTTCTTCCGCAGCCCTAGACAGATTCAAACGAGATGGCCTTGCTCTCAAGTCCCCGTACCTCGCGAATATTGCGTAATCTATGTATTTTTTTACATATTTATGAAAATACCCGCAGCTACAAGCTATATTCTTTATAAAAAAATGTGCAACTTAAGCCGCCAAGGTTGCCGGTAACTCGTGCGTCACACTCAGCTGCGTGCGGCGCAGTGTGATGCTACGGACTAGCGATGGTGTGTTTAAAAATGGTTGATACCGGTATTTAAATAGTCTTGTAGTTGTTATTCCGCCGTTACCATAATTTTATTTTATTTTTATTTGTTACTAGCTGACCGGCGCAACTTTTTCTGCATAACATTTTTGATCAATGCTCCGCTCCTATTGCTCGCAGCGTGATGTTTTATAACCTATAGCCTTCCCCGATAAATGGGCTATTCAACACTACAAGATTTTTTCAATTCGAACCAGCAGTTCTTGAGATTAGCACGTTCATCCAAACAAACAAACTCTTCAGCTATATAATATTAGGATAGATTATCATATCTTTCACAATATTTATTTATATTATTATTGAAACCTATTGACACCCGCACACTCACCATATAGGTTCGGTTGAAAACCAGCGTCAGGCACTAGTTGTCCGGCATTTTGCTGAACTGGGCCTAATTGTCGCAGCCGTGAGTCACACAATATTTCTTGGTCAGTTTTAAATTTTATTTTAATATATGCTTTTTTATATTGTGTAGGTACTTGTGGCGTGTGCCAACACGTTTTTCTTTCTTTCCATATTCAAAACCGAAAACCTCATATCCTCTCTCTCTTTCTCCTTGATAATTATAGTCAACCAATCTTTGAACGCGTTGCGGATCAAGTGATTGCGAAAAATGTGTTTCACCTACGAGTATTTCAGGACATAACTTTATTGTATTTTTATCAAAATTCTTCAAGACTGTTTTGTTCCTAATCATCTCGTATTTCACTTTTTCCTCGTATATTTTCCAATTCTTCTTAGACATGAGGTCACCCCAGTAATTGAACTCCTCATTCCAGTATTCTTCTTTCGTTTCAAGCTCCCGTAGATAATCAGGGATATACTGCAGTTGAACAGTTTCTAGGTCAGCTTCGGGTACCTTCGCTTCGTATTCGTCTCGATTTGTTATCTCGCTCGTTGCATCATCTTCGTCTTTATCAATAACAGCTGATTTCTATTCTTCTTTAACGTATCCTAGACTGATCGTTGCCCACTTTATTCGAGCGAAAACATACATTTTCAATTTACTTTGACAAGGTTCGATCCCACTCCGATAGCAGCTTATATGTACGTCATCCTATCACACGCCATCTAACTTAGTGCCAACATTAAATTACTCGGGACCGATTCCGACCCGGGACCGAATCGGAAGCAACCCGAATTCCGAGCGCGGCGAAACTTACCTCATAAAAGCTCACTCATAAATTAGATTCTGTGTATCGGAACTTATATTTATATTGATTTAACGGTTGCTCGAGTATGTTCTGATGAAATTCCTAATTCTGATAATATGGTGTTTCAACCAGCGTGCCGTCTAGTAAATAAAACTTTGAAGACATTTTTTGTGATATTGATAAATTATCAATATTTGTATTTCACCCCGCCTCAAAAATGTTAGATTTTCTTTTTGACCATTAAACAGTGCGGTAGGATAAAAGAGTACTTGTATCAAGTAAATACGGGGTGGCAGGCTAGAAAATAAACGGTGGCGTCTGCCCCTCTCAGCTTGCGGACCGGGGCCATGACCTAGCCTAACAAATGACAGCCGGGACCAACGGCTTAACGTGCTTTCCGAGGCACGGAGGGAGCCCTCCGTGCCTATATGTCCGTGCCGGTATGTAATGCGTGGTCACCCATCCACGGACCATAACATAACATCACCCCTGTAATCCCAGAAGGGTTAGACAGAGGTGTACCTAATGGTAAACCCACATTTCACCAGTTTTGTTTAAGGTCCACCAACCAACCGGGCACAAATCCAGACTCCATAGCTGCTACTGAGAAATTCTTCATAATAATCATACAAAATGCATTGCCTGCTTGGGTTCGAGCTCACGTCTTACCACTCGTAAGTCGTTGGGCCTGACCACTGAGCCATCGCTGCTACGTCAAAAAATCTTATTTCACCTACATGTACGAATAATGTTTTATTTTGTTACAGGAACGAGATTGAAACGAACCCGCCACTAATTCGTAAGTATTTTAAAACATTTCCACAATTTTCAATCTGACTTTAATTTTCATTTTCCACGTTTATAAAACATAATAACGCCCAAAAATAGCGAATTAAAAACAGATTTCGCCAAAATCATTCAGCAAGTCAACTAAAAAAATCTAAATTTTATTACCAATATCCAATTAACAGACCACTTCACATCGAAATCTAAATAACAAATTCCAAGAAAAAACAAATTCCCATCGCACCGAAAGATCTAAAAGCCACAGACTAGAAAAGTTCGGCAGTAAACGAGCATTTTCAAGCAGTTACCGTAATTTATGAGGTTCCCCAAAAGAATTCCAAATAAAATATTTACAATCTGTCTGTCAGTGAGCTCGTAAAACTAGTGAAATCGGCAAGAAAACGAAATTAGAAAAACCAAGGTACACTAATTTAGTAAGAGAAGATTTATAGATCGGTTTTATGTATATACTGGTTTGTCAGTTTATATTGTAGTCGCTGTTTAAAGATGGTTTTTTTTAAATAGATTAGCGTTTTAAGTTTTTGGCGGCTCGAGTGGGGTAAATAAAGTCGGTGTGAGCTTTGTTGCTGATATAAGAAGCACTTAACAGCTTTGTTCAGCATCCGCTACTGATAAAATAAAGTTTTAACGCGTGGTTTTTGAACGGTAATCGACATTTAAATACGAACTGTCACACTCACGGAGAGTGACTTTACTGTATACCAGCTTTTGCTCGCGGCTTCGCTCCCGTTATGTACGGAAATTAACAAACGGGAACATTTTAAATGTAACCTATACCCACCTCACCTACCTCTGGGATAATGTAGCTTTCGATTAGTGAAATAATTTTTGGAATTGGATCAGTAATTTCGAAGATTACCCCCTACATACAAACTTACAAACAAATACCGTTTTATCTACACTAATATTATAAAGAGGAAAACTTTGTTTGTATGTTTGTTTGTTTGTACTGAATAGGCTCAAAAACTACTGGACCGATTTTAAAAATTCTTTCACCATTCGAAAGCTACATTATCCACGAGTAACATAGGCTATATTTTATTTTGGAAAAAAATAGGGTTCCGTAAGATATTTGGGTTTTTCGGACACAAGGTGTAAAAAATCAACCAGAAAAGTTACTTATTTTGCGTACGCTGCCTAAACTATAAAAGATAGAACCATAAAATGTTCTAATTAATTGTAGATCTTATAAATATCTACAAAAAAGTCCGCGACACACTATATCCATCTATGTCGAGTGAGGCACAGCAACCATTTTTTTATTTAAAAATCTTGAATTTTTTTTGGACTACATTTAAACGCGTTTATTTTACTCATGCTATTAATCCTTATCAAAATAAATGATTTCATCACTAAGAACAGTTTATGGAGATAATATTTGGTCTTTGAATGATTAAAATTGGACGTTTGGTTTTGAAGTTATGGCGAAATTAAAATATTACGATTTCTGCTGCACGGCCCGTTGCGAAGTGGGCGTCACCAAGGCGGGGGTGCGCGTGCGGGAGGGGAGTTTAGATCTATGAGTAAGGTACCCGCGCGGCTCAGTCGCGAGGTCGGCTCCCTACGCAGCGGTCGTGCGCGAAGTCTAATAATTTTCGTGCGATTTTTTTTAGATTTCGTTCTTAAAACTACACCTACGCAAAAGTTCTTCTCAGAGCTAAACAAAAGTTCTTTTCAGGGCTAACCAACAGTTCTTTTCAGGGCTAAACAACAGTTCTTTTCAGAGCTAGACTATTACACGCTATTAACATTTTCTTAAACATTTGAAAATGCCTAAGAGAGCCAGGTCTCAACTTTCTAAACATAGTTCTCAAGCACGGGCAGCAAGAATACGTCGTATGGGAGAATCTTCACCTGAACGTTCACAACGCCTTGCTGAACAAAATCAGAGAAACTCTCAGGTACGCGCACCAGAGTCGAGTGTCGAACGTTCGCAACGCCTTGCACAACAAAATCTGAGAACCTCTGAGTTACGTGCACGAGAGTCGAGGCTGGAGCGTTCCCAACGTCTTCATGAACAAAATGTAAGGACCTCTGACTTACGCGAACGAGAGTCAAGTGTCGAGCGTTCGCAACGCCTTGCCGAACAAAGTCTGAGAACCTCCGAGCTACGCGCTCAAGAGTCGAGGCTGGAGCGTTCCCAACGTCTTCATGAACAAAATATAAGGACCTCTCAGTTGCGCGAAAGAGAGTCGAGTGTCGAGCGTTTGCAGCGACTTAGAGCTCAAGCAGAGAGACAGCAGTTGTCCACAAACACAGTTCGCAATCGAATTTTAGCTAACAGCAACAGACTGGCTTTCAGATATGATCCGCAGGTTGATTATGCACAACAAGCGTCCGTCCAAATCGGAGTCATGAATAAGATCTGCTCTAACTGCTCTGCCAAGAAATGGACAGACGAACCTAATGGTATGTGCTGTGCTTCAGGTAAAATTTGTCTTCCTAACCTTCAGGAGCCACCACAACCAATAAAAAATCTTTTAACTAATAACCATCCCTTATCTGGTCATTTTTTAACAAACATACGTAGATACAATAGTCTTTTTCAAATGACTTCGTTTGGCGCAAAAGAAATCAGGGAAGGAAATTTTATGCCCACTTTTAAAATTGAAGGACAGGTGTATCATCTCATTGGTAGCCTTTTACCACCGTCAGGCCAAAACCCACAGTTCTTGCAAATATATTTTATTTCGGATGCAGACCAGTTATCGTTGCGATCAAGCATCGCACCAACCTTAAAAATGGATTTAATTCGTGAATTACAGACCGCTTTGAATAATCATAACGTGTATATACGAAGTTTTAAACAAAACTTAGAACTTAACTCCTCAGATAATTTAAAGTTAATTATTCATTCAGATCGCACTCCACAGACAGCACACAGAGGCAGATATAATGCTCCTACTGTAAACGAGGTAGCCGTTCTCTTGGTCGATGAAGACAAAGGTCCCAGGGATATAGTCTTACACGGTAGAGACGGACAGCTCAAAAGAGTTTCTGAGCTACATCGGTCCTATGATCCACTACAGTATCCTATAATGTTTGCGATAGGAGAAGACGGTTATTATTTGACTATCCCTCAGCAGGGTTCTGCGCGTAATAAAACTGTTTCGTGCATGCAATTTTATGCACAACAAAATCAGGATAACACTTTACCCTTCACTGAAGTCATTTATAATGAAGGATTAATCGAAATAGAAAACAAACTTCTAGAATTAAACGACAAAAATTTAAGTGATTTTGGATTACCTTCTCCCGTTCGTACCCAGAATAATACTATTGACACAATGGTACAACAGTATAACAGAAATGATCTAACAGCGTTTGTTAATGACAATGTGCCAAAATTAGTGGACAGCGTGAACAATAACATGGGGAGATTATTTTTTTTGGACGCACCAGGAGGCACCGGAAAGACTTTTCTCGCAAATTTGATACTTGCTAAGATACGGCAATCAGGGAAGATAGCGATTGCAGTTGCTTCGTCAGGAATTGCTGCAACTCTCTTGAACGAAGGAAAAACTGCTCACTCTACGTTTAAACTCCCGCTATCCGTATCTTTAGATCAACGGTCTACGTGCTCTATTCGGAAAAATGGGCCTCTTGGTAAGTTGCTGCAAGACGCGTCGTTGGTAATATGGGATGAATGCACCATGAGTCATAGAGCTCATGTGGAGGCCGTGGACCGTACTTTAAAAGACCTCCGAAGCTCTGCTAATGTCATGGGTGGTATCACTTTTGTATTTGCTGGAGATTTCCGACAAACGCTTCCAGTCGTCAACAGAGGTACGCGAGCAGATATTATGAAGGCATGTTTAAAATCGTCTCACCTTTGGACATCTGTTCAACATTTGAATTTGCGCACCAATATGAGAGCTCATCTACATGGAAATACGCATAGCAATTTTCCACAACAGCTGCTGAAACTTGGAGAAGGAATTTTTCCATCTTTAAATTTGGGCACCGATTATGCGGTTACTTTGGATGAGTCTCTAGGCCAAATAGTCCATAATTTAGATAGTCTGATAGATGCTATATATCCTGACATCGAAAACTTACATCAAAATGATTTTCGTTGGCTGTGTTGTAGAGCAATAGTTTCTCCCAGGAATGAAACAGTCAACGAAATAAACAGTTTAATTATGCAGAAAGTACCGGGTGAAGTTAAGTGCTATAAATCCATAGACACCGTCACTAACATCGAGGACGCTGTGCACTACCCCCAGGAATTTTTAAATTCTCTGAACCCCGCTGGGCTACCACCTCATGAACTGTCGTTAAAAGTTGGCACGCCGATGCTTCTCAGAAATTTAAGCCCCCCCAACATGTGTAATGGCACGAGACTTCTTATAAAGGAGCTAAAAGATAATTTAATAGTAGCGAAGATTATCACCGGCCCTGCAGCTGGTGAATTAGCTCATATACCAAGAATACCCATGATCCCTACTGATTTGCCTATACCCTTCAAAAGGCTCCAATTTCCAGTAAAAATTTCTTTCGCACTAACGATAAACAAATCCCAGGGCCAAACATTCAAATTAGTAGGAATTGATTTACGAAAAGAATGTTTTACGCATGGGCAACTTTACGTTGCCCTATCACGGGTCGGGGCTCCCGACCATCAGTATATTTTGTTACCTGAAAATAATTTAACGTCAAATGTTGTTTATAGAGAAGCTCTACAATAATCGCTTTAGTTATCTATCCTTAAACAACGGGTTGCGCTCCGGGACTGCCGGCAGAAGTGAAAACTTAGTATTAATTACATTTAAATATTTTCATCATTAACAACTTAACATACACAGAAAGACAATCTGTGCAGCCTGCGGATAATGACTGCGTCGTCAATGTTACTGTCGGTGTCTGTGAATTGACCTGGGAATCATTTTGCTGACCGTGTCTTTCCTGGGTAGGCTTTTTGCAGCGGTAACCGACATCCACGCGGGCGGAGCCGCGGGCGACCGCTAGTAATAGTATATAAGTATAGATTTTATTCTCATAAACGGAGTGATGTGTTAATGTGTATATCGTTAACTAACGTCAAAGATATTAAATGCCCAATGACATATCACCACCATTGAGCATAGATTAAAAGAAAATCCTCCTCGTTGCTTTGTCATTGGTCCTAGTGGTGGCAAGCTTAACTATCTGCTTTGGGTTCGATTCTCAGGTCCGGCGAAGTGTAATCGGGTTTTCCCATTAGAATTTTATGCCCGGTTGGTGTCAATAGGTTTGCTCGCAATTACATAGGACTTGAACATAAAAGTCAAAAAATGAGAGTACCTACTAATGGCTACAGTAACGACTGCAATAAAATGTAAAAACTCAGCTAAATTAAAACGAGATTTTCTCTTAAAAAAAAACGGCTTCTTCTTTTAGATAGGACCTATTTTGTAATAGTATGGCTTTCATAACACAATGTTTGTGATAACGTAAAACGTTAATCAAAGGTGAAAACAGCTTTTGAATTTTGCTAAGTCACTTACCGTACATGCCACAGATGGGCCCACGGACGAATATTCATGCCTGCGTATGCCTATTATGCCCCGCATATGACCATTTTACCCCAGACACGGGGCAAAACAGGCAGCTTCTGTTTTTTTTTTTAAGTTCCATTAGCACCAAAGACTGGTAGACTAAGATAATTATTTTACGTTAATTTTAAAGAACATTCATGAGACTAATAAATGGCTGTTGATTTTTTACATAATTTTGTTTTTCTAAGATTTTATTCAAGATTTCCCTTAAGGGGCCCACATTGCCCCGGTTTCCCCTAATATTGATTTTCATTGCTCGTGTCTGTAGACCTGTCTGTCACTTTAGGGATTAAAGGCTTGATGGTATGTTTGTTAGGAATCTTTTCCGTGGGCACGATAACATAGATAGATTATATCTGACATAATAAAACCGCGTTCCACGAAAATTCGAGACCGGTCCAAAGGATGGCCGAACAACAAATTAATTTGTGAACATTCCAGATTAGATCCACAAATTCGATTGAATCCGATTTTATCAGAAGTTTTCTATCCAATTCTCAATTTTAATGTGTTTTATAACATTTTGACAAGGCTTTCGTTTTTCATAGAATTTTCAGTACCATTGAAGTTTTAATGCTACACTTTAAATTTTAAAAACCACTTTAGAATTTATTTTTTAGAATTAAATTTGGCTTCAGAATCTTTTTCAAAAGCTTATTGCATATTTCGTTAGGTCACATTATTGAAAATATTTTTTTTATATACTTAAGTCAGGTGCGTAGTAAGAAAACACGTTACGACAGAAAATTCACTCACATGTCCATTAATATTCAAATACATATCGCAACACAAAACACATAAGGATATGATATCACACGGCCTAAAAATAAACCGGGATTCTGCCAAAATGGTAGACTATTTCCACATTCGTTCCATTGCTTCTATAAATTTTAAAACGGTTTAATAACTATCTGAGGAGATATTTGAAAGAATTTATAGACAATTAGGGACTTTATCATTCGTTGAACAGCTTTTTATTATTATTATGACTTCAGCCCGTGTGTATTCACCTGTTCCCGCATAACTTCTAAACACCTTTTCATAATTCGATAAATGAGGTCTTTAGGGCAACTATCATCTGCCTAGCCTTTTCCCAACTATGTTGGGGTCGGCTTCCAGTCTAACCGGATGCAGCTGAATACCAGTATTTTACATGGAGCGACTGCCTGTCTGATCTTCACAACCCAGTTAGTACTAGGTAATACGATACCCCTTGGTAAAACTGGTTGTCAGACTTTCGGGTCACTGACTACCTGTAACGACTGTCAAAGATCCATAATTGACAGCCGGGACCAACGGCTTAACGTGCTTTCCGAGGCACGGAGGAAAGTCGGTATGTATGGGTGGTCACCCATCCACGGACCAACCCAGGCAAGCATGGCTTAACCTGGCGATCGACCCGAGCGGCTGTTGTTATTTAGCCACGAGCTCTTCCCTTTAGGGCCACTAATGTGACACTAAATTCAATATGGCGCCCACTAGAGGACATACATTAAAAAAAAAACAGTTGAAAGGTCTTAGAAATCTAATACAAGGGCATTTAGCGCTAGCTGAAGACAGTTAGGTACATGTTCGAGTATAAATGTGTTTAAACCAGGTGGCGACGACAATACGACAATAAATGGAAACACTGATAATTGTTCAAAGGAACATTTTTAAAATAACAAATAAATTCTAACTAAATAGCATAAAACAGTGAACGAAATAGAACCACATTTACAAAGATTAGTTCACTAACCTTAGGTATAATTTACACTAATTCGCATAATTATAAAAATAAAATGCCCACTAAAATTAAAAAAAAAACGTCCCGAAAATCTGAGTACCAGTCTTACAAAGAGTTATCGTTTTACCAAGTACTAACTGAGGAGGTATTCCGTGAAGCACACCCATATAAAGTATTCCACTTAGCACACCCGTATGTGGGCTTCAAATAAAAATTTAAAATAATTAATTTCCTATTCCACGAAGCACACCTACGAATATCACTCGCATAGTGCCCACTAAGAAATAAAAATGTCAATAGAAGAAAATATTTATTATTTAAAAGACTAACTTAAATTTCTAACATCATTCAGTTTCATTATAATAATGTGACACAATATTTGGCTTTTAAATAATAAATATTTTCTTCTATCGACATTTTTATTTCTTAGTCCCCGCACTATGCGAGTGATATTCGTAGGTGTGCTTCGTTTCGTGGAATAGGAAATTAATTATTTTAAATTTTTATTTGAAGCCCACCTACGGGTGTGCTAAATGGAATACTTTAGGTGTGCTTCATCTGGGTGTGCTTCACGGAATACCTCTAACTGAGTTGTGGAGGTTAGATAAACAGCCGCTCCGTGTAAAATACTGGTATTTAGCTGCATCCGGTTAGTCTGGAAGCCGACCCCAACACAGTTGGCTAGGCAGACAGTAATGATGATGACCTGTAATTACAAAAAAAAATGTAACGAACTTTTTGAAGACTTTTCAAAATTATAAAACAAGACGAAAGACAATACAAGAAGACTAACTCTCTGGACTAGCTCTGAAATAATTTCAAAACAAACTTTTACGAAGATTTAGACTTTGAAATACGACAAGTTGAACTAAAACTAGTTTGAAAGCTCTATCTAAACTTCCTCCGTCTTTCTCATTCCAATCTCTGTAGTAAGAGATGACAAAACTAAGGGTTGATTTAGACATGCAGTACGTGACAGAGTCATTGTTACTGAACGCGGTGATTCTCTACCAAATACTAACACCCGTATCTATAAACATGTCAAAGTGATTACATGAGTAAAAGCAATTATTTCATAAATAATGGTAACGATACGATTTTTTATTCTGTCGTTTAGTAATTACTTGAAGTTACAAATGACAACTATTAGAATTACTCACGCGTACAAGATGCTTTAACCTTTTGACCGCCATGGTCGGCTATAGCCGACAGATGAAAACTACTTGAAAAATGTCGTTTTCTTGTCGGCTATAGCCGACGGTGGCATGTTGAGCACTTTTTCGCTTGTCGGCTATAGCCGACCGTGGCGGTCAAAAGGTTAATATTGCGCAGCATAACATTATAATCAGACTATTTGTTTCCCACTGCATCGTTAGTCTAGTGATCGTATCCGCGACTGCTGAACATGAGGTACTGGGTTTGATTCCCGGGTCGGGCAAAGTGATATTGGGTTTTTACATCAGGAATTTCTCAGTAGCAGCCATGGAGTCTGGATTTGTGCCCGGTTGATGGCAATATTCTCGCCCCCTATTATTTGGGACTTAAACATAACTGGCGAAATGAGGGTGTACTATTAGATACACCTCTGCTTAACCCTTCTGGGATGGCTTATGTTATGTGACTTTGTTTTAACTGAAATGGGTGGTCACTCATCCTCTGACCAACCTAAGCAAGCGCAGCTTAACCTGAAGATCGACCCGAGCGGCTGTTATTATTTAGCCTCGAGCTCATCCGTTTATGAAGAAATACGTTTCTTCATAAACTGAGCTCGTGTTTTAAAGGGGGTGTAGGATACGTCCTACACCCCTTTAAAATCCACATTACGTCTCAGCCAGACCAAGAGCAAGCCTTACCTCCATACGCCATATTGTTATCTAAAAGCAAAGGTATTATTTTATTATTCCACAGTTGTCAGACTCAGGGCTGTTCTTCCGACCCTCTTTTGTTTTCTGTATACCTGGTACTTTATTAATTCAAGCTGGAGGATAAAGCTTCGCGAAGTTATGTTTCGTGAACTAGATTCATGGTAAATGATATTTTACAAGCTTTTTAGAAGAAAATATTTTCAGTATATGTTTGTCTAGCTTTTGCTCATGTTTATGTCGGGGATAAAACGGAACACGACGAGGTTGGCATAGGGTATATCTTTAAACACCACGGGAACGTTTAAGATATGACACTAAAAGATAATGTAGCTTTATTTTTTATGTTTAGTGAAACAAAAAACGGAATTGGATCTGTAGTTCCATAGATTACCCCTACTTCCAAACGTACTAATTTATAATTTCAGTAAAGATTGATTTAGAAAATGAAATAACACAAGAAAGTGAAATAACACAAACAAGCACTTTGTACTAGATAAACATAACCGACCAGAATTTGTGTAAAATTATCCACCAAATAATTTAGGCATAATTTAACATTTATTTCTACATTATTTGGTGGATAATTTGCTGAAACTGGAAACGTCAGGTGGATGTACTCGATAAAATGGAACCACCCTTTGTCCCATTGTTTGTAAGATAAACAACATTTATTTATTGAGCACTATGTTCAATAAATATTATATTTAGATTATTCCAATGACCGTTTACTGTAGTGGTTTAAGAATAATATTTATATAATGCCACAAAGTCTACGAGGCTTGGATTAGACTGGGGTCACGTTTATAAGATGAAGATGGACATCTATTATATAGGCAATGATAGTCACACAGTCGGTGCCTGAAGACGGCCGTCGTAACCGAGACAGCTCCAAGAAACGCTGGTGTGACGATCCGGAGTCATTATTAACGGATTGCTCGGAGAAGGCAAATGATAAATAAAGTTGGAAAGACATGGGGGAGCCCTTCGTCCAGCAGCGACAGAATAGACTGACGTATAAAATAGTCTGTACACAGTGCAGCAAGATTCTTTGATTGGTATACATTTTGTGAAATGTCATCATCTGCCTAGCCTTTTCCCAACTTTGTTGGGGTCGGCTTCCAGTCTAACTGGGTGCAGCTGAATACTAGTATTTCACATGAAGCGACTGCCTATCTGACCTCCACAACCCAGTTCGTACTGGGTAATAGGATACCCCTTGTTAAAACTGGTTGTCAGACTTTCGGGCCACTGAATACTTGTAACGACTGTCAAAGATCTACAAATGACAGCAAAGACCAACGGCTTAACGTGTTTTCCGAGGCACGGGGGAAACTCGGTATGTTATGGGTGGTCACCCATCCACGGACCAACCTAAGCAAGCGCGGCTTAACCTGACGATCGACCCGAGCGGCTGTTATTATTTAGCCACGAGCTCCTCCTTTGTGAAATGTATTGAACAAAAAAAATGGCGTCGTTAGTTCCGCTTTAAGCCGCGCGCCAATCTTTTGGCGCTAGTAATAGATAGATATGGCCAAAACAAATTCCAACGTAATCATAATTGTTTAAGCCCCAGTAAACGACAAAACTATCTACAAAGCTACCTTTACGCTTACTTAACCAAACTAATTTAATAATGTCGGCATAGTACAAAGCGAAAGTAACTATTGACGACAAAAAGATTACTTCGGCTTAAGTTATACTTAAATAGCAAACTAGTTATTAGAAAAGTTACCATGGCAACTAGGTTTATCGTATTGGGGAAAAGGCCGTCCGCAAAATACGCGCTTTGAACGTGGAGTTGCGGACACATTATTGTACAATACAAATATACAATACAAGGCATCTGCCAAGCGTTTTCCTAAAGGAGCTTGGGTAAAAGTGCGATGTTTTTTTAAACCTGCGGCCACTGATGAAAAGTATTTCATTAGAATGACCATAATAAAACATAAATTTTCTTCTAAAACCATTTTTTTCTAAAATGCATCGGAGCCGAGATATTTAAAGAAAAAAAAATCATATCGTCATTTATTATAATTGTGCCTATTTATTGAATATATTCATTTGTTCACTGCTATTTCTGTCAATAACTCGCAATTAGTGGTTAGAAGGAGCTCGTGGTTAAATAATCCAGCCGCACAGGTGGATCTTCAAGGTTAAGCCGCACTTGCCTAGATCGGTCTGTGGACGGGTGACCATCATAACATACCGGGTTTCCTCCGTGCCTCGGAAAGCACGGTAAGCCGTTGGTCTTTGCTGTCATTTGTAAATCTTTGACAGTCGTTACAGGTTTTTTATTTAAATATTTCGGCTCCGATGCATTTTGGAAATAATTGTTTATAGAAAAAAATAAACGTCTTATTGTGTTCTTTCTAACGAAATACTTTTCATCAGTGGCCGCAGACATAAAAAATCATGCCAATGGTCCATACAAAATTGCCCAAACCCCTTTATTTTAAGGTAATTTTTATTAAGCGGTGAAAAATGCCTGACGCATAGCGCACCGTTCGGGGAGACGGTTTTGTTATGTAGGCCTTGCACCCACTAAAAAACACCGTCGTGAACCTACTGTCGTCTTGGCGGATGAGCCGCGAGAACTGCTACGCATGACGTTCACCAAACTCCGTGAGGGCCGTGCAATGAGACGACGATACACGTGTATATATTGAGAACTACTCCAACCGCATACAGATAAATATCAGTATTTTACATGGAGCTGCTTAATCTGACCTTCACAACCCAGTAACTAGGTGACGACACCTCTTATCAGACTAGTTCAAGAACTTTCTGGCTTCTCAATGACAGCCAGAACCAACGGCTTAACGTGCTTTCCGAGACAGGGAGAGAATTCTGTGTACCATCCCATCCACGGACCGACCTCAGCTAGCACCGCTTAACCTTGAAGATCGACCCTTACGGCCGTTATCATTTAACCACAAACCCCACTAGCTTCTTGTACTCTCTGAGATTAAAATTAAACAAACGAAGAAAGGCTTTATTAAAGAAATGTTTTTTTCATCAAAAGTTTTTCCACCATCTATTGAAGGCTTATCTCTTAAGCAAATTATGGTCCTATACCCCATAAATCCAAAATTACGATCGGTATTTGATAAAAAGGCCCCGACCCACATCGTGCAGGGGCTACTCGGTCGCCAGATGCAAGTAATCGTTACTGAGACGCTCTAAGTATATAAATTATTAGGAAGGGTCAAATGGGATGAGGGACAGATGGGAAGAGGGACAGATGGGAGGAGGCCGTAGTCTGGAGACAGTATTTTGTTTTAATAAAGTTCACAGAATTTACTTACCAAAGTTTCCTTGATCCTTTGTAATACTTTGTAAGTAGGTACTAATGCTTAATCTTTCTGCCATCCGGTACCTTTCTTTATGACCTTCCTATCTGGCTTGTATTGCTTTTGAGAAGAATCCTGCGATGTCTTTTTGTCATGTTTTTTTTTACAATTTGAACAAAAACCTAACCTCACTTCACGGCCTTGGGCGATGCGACCTGGGCAACTTGTTTCGCAAGTCGCGTCTTACACCCGTATCTATAAACAAGTTAAAGTGTTTACTTGAGTAAATGTATTTTTTAAGATATGATTTTTATTAATTAGTTTAGTAATTGTTTGAAGTTAGAACTGTAAATAGTTAGAATTCTTAGCTTTGCTTTCTTTGACGGTTCTTACTTCGTTTAAATTCTTGTCTATTGCATAAAAATGTTTGCAGTAATTACTTAAGCTCAAGTAATTACTTTAACTTGACTATAGATACGGGTGTCAGTAGCTCGTGGCATGCTATCAAAAACTTATTTACTTTGTTTTCTCTTCAGTCGTTACAGCAACACGCGTTTTGACATGTAGCTTCCGAACAAGCAGTTAGTCTACATTCCAATTTAATTTCATCTCCAAATAATCTTTATTACTTTTCCGCCATCATCATCACCCAGTGTGGCGGGGCCAAGCTCAAAAGGCTTTTCACAATTCCCAGGGCACACCACGGAACTTCTTCATCAACTAGAGCCATCAATCTATTGCCAACAGTCGTCCTGTATAACCATTATCCAATTGGGTCGGTCAGAGTGTTAATTGGTTTTTCTATCACAAATATCTCAGTAGCAGCCGCGGAGTCTGGTCTTACACCCGTATCTATAGTCAAGTTAAAATAATTTTTTGGGCTTAAGTAATTACTTGTACAATTTTTTTTATGCAATAGTCATGAATTTAAACGAAGTATGAACCGTCAGAGAAAGCAAAGGTAAGAATTCTATCTTCTTACAGTTCTAACTTCAAGCAATTATTAAACTACATAATAAAATCGTATCTTAAATAATGACATTTACTCAAGTAGAAACTTTGACTTGTTTATAGATACGGGGGTTAGTAACACTGTCGCTCCCCATTACATTAGACTTAAAACATAACTGTCGAAATGTGGGTGTCCTATTAAATATACCTCTGCCCAACCTTTCGGGGATTAAAAGCGTGATCTTATGTTTTGTGATTTATATATAGACCTCCAATCAACCACCATTAAGGTCATTAACTAATCACGTCCATCCATGACCAGTCTTCATGTATAATATCTTGCAGCAGGAATTATGAAAATTAAGTCGTTCCCCATCTATACGGATTCTGTAATCCGACTATCGCCATGTACATATAAATTATGAATCCCCGAAAATCCTGGAGAGCGCCGAGATGTAAGTCGTGTGTGTAAATATGATTGATGACTACAAACGTGTGTAAGACTAGTCGGATACCTTGGAGACGCTTGCGGTAATTCTTTTTTGGGAAGAAGAAGACGTTGGGAATGTCAGCGTGGAAAATTGAACCGTATTTTTCATTTACATACTAGGTTCGAAGAGCGTGAGGAGTATTCGCTCGGGTCGATCTTCAGGTTAACCTGCGCTTACCTATGTTGGTCCGTGGATGGGTGACCGCCCATTACTTAGCGAGTTTCCTCCGTGCCTCGTAAAGCACGTTACCTTTCCCGGCTGTCAATTGTAAATCTTTGTCAGTCGTTACAGGTAGTCAGCGGCCCGTAAGATTGACAACCAAGGTGTATCGTATTACCCCAATACTAACTGGGTTGTGGAGGTCAGATAGGCAGTCGCTCCATGTGAAATAGAAGTCTGTCCCTAAGACGACCCACTGACAGAGGTATTCGAGCAGCATCCGGTGTGGTCTGGAAGCCGAGTTGGGAAAAGACAGGCAGATGAACCTGTGCCTACTATTCTCCGTATACATATTAAAAATGGTTGTGGAGATCAGATAGGCAGTCGCTCCATGTAAAATACTGGTATCCAGCTGCATCCAGTTAGACTGGAAGCGATTGCTTATCTGAGACCTTCATCTCGTTTACTGGGTAATACGATACCCCTGATAACAAAACTCTTCACAAGCAATAACATTTAAAACTTTCCTTTAGAGTCTGCTAAAATCGATCCATGGTTGGTCTTCAAGGTATAGCTACGCTGGCCAAGGTCGGTCTGTGGATGGGTGATCATTCATTACATACCTAGTTCCTTCGTGCCTCAAGATCGTATATCCCATTACCAACTGGGATGTGAAGGTCAGATAGGCAGTCGCTCCATGTAAAATACTGGTATTCAGCTGCATCCGGTTAGACTGTAAGCCGACCCCAACATAGTTGGGAAAAGGCTAGGCAGGTGACGATGACCATCGAGACTGGCATAATAAAAACTTTATCTTTTAGACTCGGAGAATAAACAACAGAACAATCTAATTTCTTCCAAGTTTACTCAAAGACTTAACCGAAACAGACTGATATTACACGAAGACAGACGTATTACCAACATAATTACGTACATACATACCAATATGTATACATACAAGAGCTCGAGAAACACATCAACACGTACACGTGATGAATAAATGTACGGTGCCGCTATTTTAGACGTCTCGGAGTTATTTTAAGATAAAGTAACGCGAATATACTACGGTTTATTACCCTAGGGAGATTTCTAGTTTATTTTCGTTTGAACTTTTTCTAAAAACATAACATCAAGCCTGTATTCCCCAGATAAGGCATAGTACAGCCACATTTCGCCAGTTATGTTTAATTCCGATGTAATAGGGGGCAAGCCTATTGCCTATGGCTCAAATCCACGCTCCGTGACTGCTACTGAGATCTTCCTGATGGAAAAACCCCGCAACACTGCACGACCTTGAAATCGAACCCAGGACGGCGGCATGCTTGGTAGTCGCGCTTGCGGCCACTTGACCACGAGGCAGTATTCATATTTCTTACTGCAATGTGTCGGATATTTCAGGAACAGAAATAATACTGCGCTCACTCTGAAACCGCGGTTATGTAGGTAAATAAACGGGGAAAATGAGACGTACATCAAATCAAATCATTTATTCCTTTGCAAATCCCATATTTGCATCCCAAATGCAAATATTTGCAAATAAATAATAGGTACATAGATGTTCTTTTATAACGAGGTTCTCCATATTTTACCGTCATTTGGGCATGCAAATATAAAAGTATAAATGTGTTAAACTACCGCCTGCTAATGTAGAATAACGGATTAATTAAATATGAAGTCGTACCCGTGTAGTAAGAGCACACGAGTTGTGGGTCGTGAAATCGAACCCAAGCACTTTCAAACTCAGACTCATACTCAAAGCATTTATTTCAAATATACCCGTGACAGGCACTTTTGCATAGTCAAAAATAAACTAACACTCCAGTCACAGGCATAACAGCAGTGATTGGACTGTAGTTGCGCATTCCAAAATCGTAGATCTGTTGCTTCTACATTAGGGTGATACTAGCTTATGCCAGCGGCTTCGCCCGCGTGAAGTTCGATACTTGACCCACAGGATCGCCCCACCGGGATGAAAAGTAGCCTATGTGCTTTTCCAAACTATAATCTACCTCTGTGCCAAATTTCATGCGGATCCGTTCAGACGTTCTGGCGTGATTGAGTAACAAACATCCATCCACCATCCATCCATCGAAACTTTCACATTTATAATATTATATTAAGTATAGATGAGCACTATGTAGAAATAGAAGAAAAAAGACAATTGAATTTTACAGATAAGGATAAGATCTACATGGAACTCACAATTACAACAACAACAGAAATGCTTCTAATGTATATGAACTTTACTTTGTGTAAACTGTTTCATCACCGCCACGCGCCGCTCTCAAAACGGTGAAGACAAACATCGATCGTGCGGAAAATTTAAACTTCATGTACAGTGGTACATAGGCTGAATGAAAGCCACAAGGCATTTTCTACCAGCACCAAATAGGGTTAAAAGTACAACATTGTGATACGTTACAAAATAACGTCAAAAATCAAAACGGCGGCAAAAAAAGTCAATGAAACAAACAACAGTCAGCGACTTCCGAAAGTAAAATTATTTTCCATTTTTTTGCGTTTTTTTTTTTGGAAGTCGGTTATTTTTTTGCAAAAAAGTTTTTAATTATACTCATTTAGGGCAATACATTTATATAAATTGTCATACAAACACCGGATGACCCAATTAATTTGCAGAACTGCAAACTAGCTTTGTGGCCTATTCAGGTCTGGACCAATGAAGCGACCCGCTTGATCCGTTTCTAACTAATTGGAGGTATCAGCTACCTTGAGATATAATTGGAGGCACAATATTAACACTAATTAGGTTATAACATAAGCCTGTATTCTCCAAAGGGACACCTAATCAGATCTCTGTAATTCACCTACTAAGTAAATCACACTCGTACCCTGGTCCTGTGCAACTTGGGGTCAGTGTCAATCCAATACTTTTCTGTTTTTGCCATCGTTGTTTATCGTTGACAGGTATGAACCTGTGATGAGAAAGATAAGTAAAATGATATCTATAGGAGTAGGCAAAGACCAAAAGAAAAATGGATGAACTGTATGAAGGATCATAGATATGAAGGATCTAGACGCCTAATATAGAAGTATGGAGAAAGAACACATGCTGTCTCGACCCCAGATAAATTGGGAACCACCATCATTCTCCTGCCCCTGAGAATGGTGATGGTAATCGCTGACAGATTTCCAATTTAAGTCTGGTTACCTATCTTAAACGAAATTTTCAGGAACTACACTTGGGTAAACTGTAAATGAAAGCTTTTAGTACATTACAGCCGCGGTCCATAATGACTACTTTGCTGGTCGCGCTGATGATGGCCGACAGCGCAGCGTAGCGCAGCGTAGCGCAGCGTAGCGCAGCATAGCGCAGCTCCAGGCCGACACAGCGCGGTCAGCGTGCAGCACTTGACGGACAAGCTGAGATAAAGGCCGAGGCCGTAGGTTGAGGCCTTTACAGCGAGGACAGCAAGGGCTGCAATGATGGCCAAGCTAGAAGGCCTAGAGCGTAGCTAGGCTAGCTCGAGGCAATCATAGCGTGACCAGCGAAGTAGTCATAGTGGGCCAAGGCTTGTATAGTGCTTTACTCAAAAATGCAAGTATCTAATCTAAATAAACCAGCAAATAATTTAAATAAAATATATATTAATTAACTAGAAAATTAATTAAAATGACAATTATGAAAAGTACAGTTACTAAAATGCAACACCGACTTTCTGTTACAGAGTTTCGCGGTATTAAATTTTCAACCACTAATTTAGTTTCATCTTTAATGTCTGGCGGTGTTAAACACATTGAATCGGAAGAATTTTCGCTTCGAGAGCTCATTTTTAGCAAAAAAATCACTAAATAAAAATAAAATTTTCGCTGAACCGCGCTTTTGTTACTTCTTTGTTTTTTTTTTAGCAATGGTAGTTGGAACTATACAGCCAAATATGGAATAAAATATTTTTGTACCTATGTCTATAAATACAAACAGCTGTGTTTTAAATAAAATCTTTAGGCATTTGATTTTTTAAAACGTTGAAACGTCAAAATAGCGGCCGGCAATGTTTTGCCGGCCTGTTAGAGTGACCTGCAAAACTTTGCCGGCCGCTCCTTGAAACAGAACGGCAAGGTCGACTTTGCTCAAACAAGGTTGTCAAAATAATGACCACATTACATGCATTTTTGAGTAAAACAAGATCATAAATAACACGAATATTTGAAAAATATAAACTTTCTAACGGCCGCGATCAATCTTCTTAAACTTAGTACATAAATAAAGTAAAGATTTATTTAAAGATATGAAGCTTTGGTCAAACTAAGGCGAATCCCGCGCGGTACGCGGGACGACATTAATTCACGCCGACTGTGTCATCTAGCATGTCAAGTGTTATTCTGTGTAATTATTTATCATGATAGTATTTATTATAGATTGTTTAAATAATATACAGAATAACAAATAAAACGATAATTGCCTTACCACCACCACGTACCATTGAAAAATCTGACAAAGTCGAAGAAACAGACCTTTTCAGATTAGAACATGTCGCGAATCGGATATTCCTAGAATATGACTTCTTTTTCAACCCGACATTTAGAAAATCGGGCATGCCGCGTCAAAATCCATTTAACTTGTATGAAAGTGTTCAAACTAGCGCGAATGGTTACGTTACTTCCTAATCATTGAAACAATGGACGCACGCATTCAAGTCCCGCGCGGGGTTCGCCTCTATTGGACCATACCTTTAATTCTAGGTAACATTGTAAGATCTACTACTGCATAATTTATTATTTTACCGCGACATTTCTTTTATCTTGCTTAATACTTTGTAATTTATTCAGCTTTAGGACCATTTTTCTGCGGACCAGCATATTATTAAAAGCAGAATAGGTATAAGGCTTTGGTCCAAGGTTTAAGCTAAGAAGCCTTGGTGTTTTCTTATGAAACATTTAAATATAGCTCTCAAGACCTGGTTTTTAAAGTTTAATTTATTTGTATCATTTATCTTGGAATGTTTTATACTTGATCTTAATTTCTTGTGCCTGATTGATGGCAATAGGCTCGCCACTAATTACATGGGACCTAAACATAACTGGCGAAATGTGAGTGTACTGTAAACACACATTTACATATTACTTTAGTTACAACTCTTCCTAACCCATCGGAGCACATCTGGCGTGAAGTTATATACATATGTTAATCTATTGTGGAACATATTTTCTATACATATAATCTTTTGCACAAATTTTGCTAAAAAAAAAAATTGTACATATGATAGGACTTTGAAAACAGCCAACCCATACCCAACAATTGTTGTCCGAACGTGTGAAATTTCAGTATTAAAATCCAATTAACCATAGATTTACAACCTCTTCCTCTATAAATTTGTAATATTAGTCTAATTTTTGATCTCATGTTTGTTTAATTTTACATAATATACTCGTATATACATATATATTTTAGTTAAGTATGATTGTAACTTGTTATTTTGTTTATATAGTCTATTTCCACTTAATATTTAGTTCATTAATTTAGTTGTTAAAAACAGCAGTTGGTTCACCTGTTATTGGCAACTGTATAAGCCTATTACTCATTACCACTTTATTTTATAATTTATGTACAGAAGCTGTTGGTGTACCTTTTTATTAATAAATAATAAATAAATAAATAACTCTAGTCATCAAATAAACATTAAACAATTATGAATCATGGTAATCAATCCAATCAAGCGTTTCCTGTTTATGTTGAAGTACGTTCCCGAAATATTTGAATTTTAAATAATCTACACTAATCAGCAATAGACTATTATAAAGAGGTATTCAAAGAAAGAAAGAAAGAAAAAGTATTTATTAGTCTCGCACTGAACAAAACAAAGTGGTATTTTGACAATAAAACGAAGATTAAAAAAAAGAAAACTATTCGTAAGTATGATGTAGTAATCTTCGGAACTACTGGTCCGATTTCGAAAATTCTTTCACTAATAGGAAGATTCACTATCCCCGAGTGTCATAACTCTTAAGTTATGTTTAAAGCGGTCCTGTGGGATTAATTCCGTCCAAAAGTTAGTAATCCACAAAGTAACTTTGTCCATTTCAGACGGCTGAACAAATTTCGATGAAAATTAGCACACAGGTGGACGAGGACCGGGATAGGACTTAGGACACGACATAGTTTAATCCCGGTAGTACTTTCCTGTTGACAAATACCGGGCGAAGCTGCGGTCAAAAGTACCTTATATTCCTTATATTAGAATTTCTTCAAATCTTCATCACGCCTGCTGTTACTCCCTAAGGGTTAAGCAGAGGTGTACCTAATAGTGCGGCCACATTTCACCTGTTATTTTTTTAAGTTACATGCAAATTGGGGCGAGCCTATTGCCAACAACCGGGCACAAATCCAGACTCCGTGCCTGATACCAAAGAAATCCTGACGAAAAAACCCAATAACACTTTGCCCGACCTAACACAGGGCCTCATGCTCAGCAGCCGTGCTTGCGTCCACTAGGTAGAACAACGAGGCTTCAGAAATTCAGAAATCATTTCTGGTTTTTCGAAACCCAAATATCGAAACATAATTCAGCAGATGTCACTTCGACATTATTAAAGTTACTCAAAAGACCAATAGTAAGGTATGCCATTCGTAAGTTTGTGATCTTCGACCATCGAATACCTTTACGGCAATTTCGGGGAATGAAAACCCTTCATTTCCTTTACCATCCGTTGCCATGACAACCGTCTTGACAACGATTCTGAGGAATGCGATTGGTTATTCATTTTCGGATGCCTACAGTCCTTTAAGTTATTCAACCTCCGCTCTTCCATTGTGTCAAAATCACAGAGATCATTAAAGTCGTAGTAATAAGGTTGTTATTACGAGGCTGTCAATGTCGGTGAAAATTCTGTCAAAATTATAGTACTTAATCTTTTATGTTCGTGACAAAAAGGTTGCTTTTGGAATGGACCTGTCAGAGATTAAAATAATAACTGTGTACACTTTAAGTTGAACAAGGAACCAAGGGGTATCGTATTACCTAGTACTAACTGGGTTGTGGAGGTCAGATAGGCAGTCGCACCATGTAAAATACTGGTATTCAGCTGCATCCGTTTGGACTGGGAGCCGACCCCAACATAGTTGGGAAAAGGCTAGACAGATTATGATGACTTTAACTTGAACAAATATTTCAGTGCGCTACGATTAGCGGAATTAAGGCTGCCATCTTGTTTTTACAAGCTTTTATTTAACTTGCAATGTTTGTATGATCGTTTGTTTGTTTAGGTCAAATCTTGCATCTCAATTTTAAGACAGTTATCCCCAACTGATGAGAAGAAATTTTCCATACACATTTAGTTTGGATGACAACGCAATTTTTTTTACTCTAAGCTCTTGCTATATGATTCTACAAAATACCTAGGTCTTCACTCGCGACTATATCGTCATATATATATCGTATTCGTGTTGTATAAACGATTAACATAATTCGCATGTCCTCTAAAAAACTGTCATAACACAAAAATTTTAGGTTTTTAGATAACACCCCTCTCAATGTCAATTCTCCTTGATCTATAATTGAAAAAAAAACTCCAAAAGTGTAGGTTCTGCGAAAATTATTAAATCACAGAATGACACACGCGAATGTTTTTTACGGATATCATCGGCGGGACACAAAAAAACTTTAAAATATAATATCTCAAAACTGATTTTTTTGTGTTACGACGGTTTTTTTGAGGACGTGCGATATTCAAATAAAAACAAGTGCAAAATTGCTGCTTAAATTCTTACATTTCTACCAGCATACATTTACATACTTTTTTCAATATTCCGTTCACTTCAGCAAACAAAAAAAGAAAAGATATTCTTTCTTTCTGACAATTATAAACTCATCAATTAACTTTATACGTCTGCTAGAAATGATTCATGAATGTTTTTGCAAACTTTTCATACTTTATTTTGGTACTGCAAAAATGTTTTTTTTGCGGGTACTTTGATATTCAGACGATGAAGGACAGTAAGTGGTGGTCACGTTACGATTTTGAACAAATCTTCGAATAGATTCGACGGAAGCGTTTTAGGTACAGATTTTTGAGGGATTTGGTTTAATAAGTGGGTGACCTTTTAGCAGATTAGTGTCTAGATTTTGAACTTTTGGACAAATCTTCAAATAGATTCGACGGAAGCGTTTTAGGTACAGATTTTTGAGGAATTTTGTTTATTATGTGGATGACCTTTAGCAGATTATTTAGTGTCTATGTTTTGTGAGGTTTATGTTTTTAGAAAATAACAATATTTTTTGGTCTATTTTATCGTGCAATGCATGTTCCTTTTTTTAGGTCAGGCTTTTTTGGGAAGTTTCGTTTATAAGGATGAAAGAGATTTAAAACAGTTAAATATTTGGATGTCTTTGATATGCATGATGTTTTATCTAATAAGTGTCTATTGTTATTTTAGCATTTTATGTCAATAACTCAATTAGTGAAATTGAGTGAATACGAAGTTTACTTTTTTTTTAAAGCTTGTGCGGATCGATTTTGTTTATACATATCTATGCTTCTGTTCTAACATTACAATGAGCTAAGCTTTCTATCGTTGGATGTAAAATGCTGAATCTTCCCATCAAAAACTACATTATTACCAAGTACCAGTAAACACGTTCTCGAAAACGGCTCCTACGATTTCGATAAAACTTTAATATAGTGATTTACGGGGGCGAATAATCGATCAAGCTAGGTCTCATATCTGGGAAAATTCATTTTCTCAGGTACTAGATATCTAATTTATGTCTAAGACTTATAATAAAATCCCAAAATACTTTTTTACAGGGAATCACTTTACATTGTAATAATTAAAATGACTAAAATAAACTAACTACAAACTATAAAAGGGCATCAAAAAACTCCTCCTCAACGCTGTCAGCCGGTAATGTGCCCAAGAGACTGGCGGCGTTGCCACGCTGTATGGCAACACTTAGCCTCCGGCCAAGGTAAAAGCCAGCCCATGGGTCACGGGAAGCGTCAACTAGGCGTTTGGAAATTTCCTTAAAAAGAAAATACTTAGAAGAAACAAAATCTATTCAAACAAAATTGTTCACTTATTTGAACCAGAAGTGCTACTACACATTGCTAGAGCTTTTTGAAGAAAAAAAATTTAAATCAATAATAATTATAGAATGAGTAAATATATTATAGACTCACCATTATTTGTAAGGCAACGTAGGCACATGTCGAATTTATTTGAATTATTTTTATTTTTATTTTATTACGATTTTATTTTTATTTTATTTTGATTTGACATGATTTTTATACATAATATAATAATTCGTATTTGTGTAAAATGTCACATGTTAATTATTATGAAATGTATTGAATTGTAGTTTATTTGTTTTGCAGTGCCCTTACAGGGTGCATGTTTGAAACTTTTAATTTAACCTTGTTCCAACCCCTCTACAACATGTTTGCAATAAACTGATTTGATTTTGATTTTTGATTTTATTTATTATTGGTACCTACGAATAATTAAGTTATTACAAGACAAACGTAAACACAAAACGTAGGCCTTAAAAGTCTCGATGGCGCGTTGTGTTCCACGCACGCCTCAAAGAGATGTCAGCACAAACTGACGGGGTCCATTAGGACCGATGCTTGCCAGGGTTGCGGATTTGTTCGAAAGAGTTACCTTGGCCCTTGGCACCATGGCACAAAAAAAAGCCTTAAAAGTCTCCGTAACCTAATTTTACTCCTTAACATTTTTAGCTCAAATGCTGCTTGTGATAAAAAGGGCTCTAATTTATATTATTATATTCCAAAGATACGTAAACCAAGACACAGACTGAGTACCTCTTGAACTTCTTTTATTCTATAAAAGTGAAGTTATTTGCTTGCGACTTAGGCAAAGTTTCTGATATTTTCAACTGATAAAACAGAATACTTAAGTACACCGGTGTTCTGCCGTTTTCTTTGTCTACTTGCTTATAAATATTTTTCCTCGGAAAAAGGGTTTTCTAGACTTGGACAAGCATCATTATTTTGTCCCGTTTATAATATTGTCCAGTCGGTCTGGGGGTTGCAAGCGCTACTGCTTATCTGGGGGTGCTTACTGGGTTTGATTGTTTAGGTGCAAATAAAGCTCTTTAATTATTTTTTCTATATCGAGCCTTACATTAATAAATATAAGGAAAAACACAAAGATAAATTACATTGTACCATTCAAAAGCTTATTTGTAAAGCTTTGATTAAAATATTATCCTCATCACCTATTTGGACAAGATTATTTTTATTATGTTGGAGTCATAAACAAACCGATTTTCCTTATAAAACTATGGAATATAACTAAGGCAACAACAACATTTATTTTGTAAGTATTATTAATTTTATTTGATTAGTGTGAATGTAAGGACACTGTGGGTCATTTTTATGTTTTTTGTTTGTTTTTACTATTGTCTGGCAGTTTGAGTACTATAAGCGACCTACACAAATGTCCTTTCTTTGGTATTGTTCGTCGTTTCTTTGAGCTCCTTGAGTTATGAGTCGAGCTACACGATAACTGACAAATGCTTGCACTGGCTGGACAGGTCCACTCAAATCTGTGTGGATCTTTCTTCAAAAGACCATCTCAGACACTCATCTGCATAGACCTCATGTGAGTTTATCAAGATTGTCTGGACCTTAAAAGAGACTATGACCTCTGAGTTTGTTTCGGCTGTTTCTTCTCAGAGTAGTCAGGTACGAAACACCGGCCTCATCTATGTAGTTTTAAAAGAGAAGACGTGTAAAAGTGTTTGTAAAAACCTTTTTGCAAAATAAACATCATTTATCATAAGAACATCAAATGAAAAACTTCAATTTTTTCTATGAAAGGAACATGAAACATCACTATATTTATTTGAAACACGTAAGGGCTCTTCCAAATAGACACAACCTGATTATCATTTATGGGTGGCCTACTACTTTTGACTATTAGCAGTTGAACTAAAATTATGCCATAATATCTTACTTTAAGAAAGTGTGGATGGATGGATGTTTGTAACTTAATCACGCCACAACGGCTAAACGGATCTGGATGAAATTTGGCACAAAGATAGAATATGGACTGAATCGTCTTTTTACCAGAAGTACGATCCCGCGGGAAGTTCCCGAACTACACGCGAGCGATGCCGCGGGCATTAGCTAGTACTTAATAATAATAAGCTAGTTACAAAATGTTAGAGTTTGTGAGAATGGATGGATGGATGTTTGTTACTCTTACACGCAAAAACTACTGAACCCAATTTAGTTGAAAAGCACACAGATAGTTTATAATCTGGATAAACCAATAGGTTGCTGTATCCCGTGGGACAATAACCGAACTCCACTCCAGCGAAGCCGCGGGCAGTACCTAAAGCTAAATATACCTTGGACTCAAGAAGTTTTTCTACGTCACGAATGGAATGTCAGAAAAAACGAGGCTTTGGACTCTCCAGTCTCGAGTCAGTGGCTCACCAGTGCGCTTAGCCCGTCAAGCGGTGACTTACATTTATTGATTTTAAATTTACTGTGGTTTCTAGTGAGTACATTTTTCTTAAGCACGGTCGCCGGTTCATAAAACATTTTTCGGGTTGACCGTTAGTACATTTTCTAAACAAACTGTGTTCTACATACTTACATATTTCGGAAGTTCGGACAATACTGTTTCACGATTCTTATACAAAGTGTTTGTGTGTCCTGCGTATGTGTCACGATGGGACTGAAATGATGTACGTATTTAAACCTTCATTAAAAATATAGAATGAAAAACAATAACCAACTTCCAAAAAAAACACGAAAACAAAATGGAAAATAATTTTACTTTCGGAAGTCGGTGACTATTATTTGTTTCATTGTCTTTTTTGCCACCGACTTCGGAAAGTAAAGTTATTTTCCATTTTTTTGTTTTTTTTTTTGAAGTCGGTTATTTTTTTGCAAAAAAGTTTTTATTTTACCCTTTTTAGTTATCGTTTCACACACAAATCCTTGTCAAATATCAATTAAGCAATTCTTTTACTTGGATGACATAATTTTTCCAGATATTTTGATTTAAAAACCAAACTACTAAACAGATTTAGATGAAATTTCTATGGGACCAATCGGGTAGTATATCCTTTCAGATAAATGAAAAATTATTCAAATCGATCCATAAATGACGAAGATATGAGGTAAAAAACACAAAAAAAAAACAACCAAATTGAGAACCTCCTCCTTTTTTTGAAGTCTTTAACCGACTTCAAAAAAAGGAGTAGGTAAGGAGGGAGAAAATAAAGGATCCTCATGCATCTCCATTTTACAAAGTTGCATGTCGGGTATCAAATACTTAGCACCTTTGTGACAGAACCCATATTTATTGGTACGTAGAATATTGTGATCAATTCTTTTCTTTCTTTCTGTGCAACTGGCAATATACTGGTCGGGTACTGTTTGAGTCCACCGACACGCAAAGAAGAAGAATTCTTTTCTTTTCAACGAAATTATGGGCTCAAAGCAAGTGCCATCAAAATCTTTATTGGCACTTCAAGGCAATATTTAATCTCATTAGTACTTTCTTAGTAAATCCGTTGAGTTATTTTTGCTGCACGAACTGTTTACAAAATAAGAAAAAGCGCATTGCGATTTGCCACGATCTAAACTTGTAGCGGCGTGCATTGATGAGTCAGACGTAAATAATAATTGGGCCTCAGACGGAAAAACAATAACTATAACACATTTTTTGGGAAATATAAAAGACTTATCAAGATTAATGTTAGAACTTTTATTATAAAAATAGTCTAATCTTAAAAGTCTCCAAACAGAAAAGGTAATTATTAAAATTTTCTCATTGTATCTTTTTTCTTGGAAAAGTTAACTCACAAGTGTTACAAAAACATCACACTATTCGCATTTGACTATAGTGGAAGCCCTGGATTGACCGTGACTTATAAAAAATTGGGACGTAGGTTCAAACCCAGACAACACAACGCCACTCATTACCACTGCTCGCAAAACGGGGGAGGAAAACATCGTGAGGAAACCGACATATTCTAGAAACCAAATACATTCAAATATTTACGATTTAGACGGGACAAGACGAACAATATCGTAATCAAAAACTTGTTATAACTTGAATGGTAACAAATCGTTCTGTCTAGTGTCATACGCCCGCTTGTCAAGTATCATTCGGGTGTCAAAATCGAAAATGTTCGGGATCAAAATTTTTGTATGAAAAATGAAAATATTCCACGTGTCCGTTCTATATTAGTATTTTAAATCTCTTTGCTAGAAACAAAATTCGAAAACATTTAACCCGCACTGGGGTCACGTAGTGGATTACAGCTTACTCCCTCTCAAAGATAGGAGGAGGAGCAGCGAGAAAATTATAATATAACATAACATCACTCCTGTTTTTACCGAAGGGTTAGACAGAGGTGGACCTAATAGTACACCCACAGTTGTCCAATTATGTTTAAGTCTCATGTAGACGATGTTGTTGAGATGTTAGACGGCGAGCTTATTGCCAGCAACCGGGCACAAATCCAGACTCAGGGACTGCTACCGAGAAATTCCTAACAGAAAAACCCAATAGAACTTTGCCCGACCCGGTAAATGAACCCAGGACCTCATGTTCAGCAATCGCGCTTGCCGCCACAAAACCAACGAGGCAGTCAAAATAAAATATAAATCGGCTAATTAAGCTAGACGTTCCACATCAACCCATTGGTCCCGGCTGGCAGTCGTAGATCGTTGACAGTCTTCACAGGTACTCGAAGTCTGATAACCAGTCTTAACAAAGGGGTATCGTATTAGGCAGAACTATTTGGAATATGAAGGCCGGATAGGCAGTCGCTACTTGTAAAATACCAGTATTCAGCTGCGTCCAGTGCCTGGAAGCTGACCCCGACATAGTTGGAAAAAGGCGAACCTATGAAGCTAGAGGTTCAACAAAAGTGTATATTGGATATTTTCTTATTGTAACGCTTTTCCTGATAAAAACAAGTCATTATTGTTCTAAAAACACCTATCGCGAAATAATATGACAATGGCAGTTAATTAAAAGCCGGTATACATGGAAAAGTAACAAAAAAAACTGTCTCTTCTATGGTTTTTGTTTGTGAAAACCTTTGTGTTCTCTTTTCCGTTAAGTTACGGAGTTTTTTCGTGGCCTGCAGATATAACCCGAACGTTCAGAGTAAACGTAACGTATATTCGAACAGTTGTTCGAATTAACGTTAGGTTTACTCAGCCATGATACTATTTTGTATTTAATACAAAATACTATGCTATATAGCATTTAGGTTTGAAATATGATTTCTTAGGTAATGTCTTTTGTGAAACGTGCCATAAAGGTCTTCATTTTATTTAACCAGTAAAGTAAAAAAAATCGTTTCTTGTTTCTCCTTTGAATTTTTAACTTTACCAGTTGAGGCCCGTGGCTTCGTCCACGTGGACTTGGGTAATTGGTGGGTAATTGTCCCACGGAATTGTCCTACAGGGATAAGAAGTATCGTGTGTTAATCCAGTTTATAAACTATCCCGTGTTCCGAATTTCATCCAAATTCGTTCACAAGTTTTTGCGTGAAAAAGCAACTAACATCCATCCATCCTTATAAACTTTGACGTATATATTTTTGTAGTTAGGCTTTTAATATATGCATCAAATCAAATAAAAACATTAAATAATCTAACAACAAACTATAAAAGGACATCAAAAAACTCCTCATCAACGCTGTCAGCTGGTAATGTGCCCAAGAGACTGGCGGCGTTGCCACATTAAATACCACGATGATTCGTATACTATTTAATGCATCCATCAGCACAATGTTTTGAGTGCGTTACATTGAGCTTTACCGTAAAACGTGATTTTTCACCCCAAAAAAAAAAGTCGTGTTCCAGCAATATTTTTTGCGTAGGGTTACTTAGTTTGATATTTTCAGAATGCTTGGTTGACGGCTTCGTGAAGGGTCCGTTAACGCATTGTATACATACTTTTACATACAAATAAATAAAATTGAAGTATATGTTTGTTTTTCAAAATAACGGGTTTTTTACTGAATGCCTAAGAAAGTGAATACGGTACTTTTAACAAAAAAAAACTGTCTGTCGGTTTGTTCCGGCTAATCGGCTATAGGTACCGGAGTAACCTGGGCTACTTTTATTTATAACTAGCGACCCGCCCCGGCTTCGCACGGGTGCAATGTAAATACTAATGTTTTCTCTACTATAATATGCATGCATTATACATACAAACCTCCCTCTTGAATCACTCTATTAAAAAAAACCGCATCAAAATCCGTTGCGTAGTTTTAAAGATCTAAGCATACATAGGGACAGACAGCGGGAAGCGACCTTGTTTTATACTACATATGTAGTGCTAATGAAAACGTTTAGGGTTCCGTGCAAAAAAGAAACGAAAACCCATAAAATTGTTAACAAAATCCGAGTCAAATAGGGAAGTAATATTTTTTATAATAATGTCACGTGGACGACGGTCGCAGGCAACCGCTAGTATTCTATAAATATCAAGTTATCAACTCGTGCACTGCGCCCAAGTTAACGTAACTACCCTGTTATGTGTTTACCGACGCTTTGAGGGTTAAAGGGGTAAGTAACCCTATTACCATCTCTTGGTGCTTTATGACGTGGCTGATACAATTTTCCTTGTGAAGCTATTTTGTTCAGGTATTCTAAAAGAAAATGTATGGGTGGATGCGAGAAAATGCCGTCATTTTGGTTAAGTGGAGGTTTTTTGTCTCTGCTTTTTCTAATTTATGTTGATTATTTACGTCTTGTATGACAACCTCCTGAATTTTGACGAGGACGCAAAGCAACACCTTGTATAGTACAGCTTCATTTGGTTAACCTGGCAACCGACCCAACATACTTAGGAAAGGTCTAGACAGACAGACTGTACCACTTTCAGACTTCTATTTGTCTGAAAGTGGTACAGTCTTATCTACGTCAGTAAGCTGTAGGTATAATAATAATATTTTGAGTGAGCTAATAATGTAGGTTTTGGGTGTGAACCCTACGTAATATTAAATAAGAAATACTTGTTTCCGGAAGTGCTTGCTACTTAGCCATAAATAATTAATTTTAACAAACAATGACATAATGTCTTTGTTTCCTCAAAGTGTTAAAAGCACCTCTGTATCTATCTCTCGTTAACTAGACCCTGATTTCGCCAATTATGTTTAAGTCCCATAATTATAATAAAGGACAAGCCTATTGATATCAACCTGCTGCAAATCCTGACTCGGAATAACAGTGCCAGAACGACCCGAATGGCGCAGCGGTAGTGAGGCTGCCTTACGTTCATAGGGTTCCGGGTTCGAATCCCGGTAGGAGCAAGTGTTTGTGTGATGAGCATGGACATTTGTTTCCGAGTCATGGATGTTTATATAAGTATGTATTTACAAACAAAAAGTATCTATGTAGTATATCAACTATCTGGTGTCCACGACACAAGCCTCGTTGCTTAGTGTGGCACTAGATGGCGCTGTGTGTAATGTCCAGCGATATATATTTATTTATTTATTTTATTTATTTATTTAGATCTGGGAATCGAAGAAAGTAGCTCATGTTCATCAGTCGCGTTTGCAACCACTAGATCGACGAGGGAGCCAGCTATTTATTATACCAAAATAGCATCAGCACAAATTCGTTTTTGGGGATGTTCATTTAATTGCGAAACTCAATTTTTAAACCCTCTTCCACGCTGTCCAATTTGTGTTTAAGTAGATTAAAATCATGGCATCAAATATGGTAACGGTTTTAAAAGTAATAAAATTATGGGATGGCCCAATTGGTGAGGCTCGTTTTTCTGACGAATCTTTGGGTAAGTATCAGTCTGACAGCCAATCTTACCAAAGGGTATCGTATTACCCAGCAGCTGCTGGGTTGTGAATGTTTACAAGCGATTGCCTGTCTGACCTCAGGCAGGCCATCGCTCCATGTAAAATACTGATATTCACGTGCATCCGGTTAAACAGAAAGCCGAGTTTAACTTAGTTGGGTAAAGGCTAGGCAGATGATTATTATGTTTAAGACAATATCAAAGAACAATAAGACCCACCGCTCTGAAAACGGTGAAGGAAATATTTGAAAACTTGTCACATCAAGCGATGGACTGTGTGAAAATAGTACATTTTGATATAAGTGGGGAAAGTTTGTTATTGCGGCCGAGGCGAAACACGCACACGAGCCGCAGGCGAGGGTGTTATGGAGCCGAGAACTGCAGTAACAAATGCCCACGTGTATCAAACGACGTTTGTCAATACACTTTTAGTTTTTTGGTTTTAGTTTTAGTCCAAATTTGTTCAAAGTCTAAATTGATTCAATGTAATAGAAAAAAAAAAAAAAAAAAAATAATTAGTGTGGGGGCGAGCCGCCTCACCACGTGTGGAATTTTTATTTCCGCACTATAGTGCGGGAATATAAGAAGAAAACCACAAGGGTGAAATCCATAGCATGTTGAACCTAATCGTAGTGCGATAACAGCCAGTTTTCGAGGAAGTGTATTGAAAATCATTTATCTAGAACAGGGGTGACTCATGAAGTGACACCTAATAAAGAAGTATGGAAGAAGAAGATATGCTGCGCCGACCCCAAATAAACTGGGATAAGGGCAGGAGAATGATGATTAATTTATTCAGAGATTGGGGTATAATTGGCATTTAGGACTGTCTGAATAAATAGGCATCTAATAAAGCGATATAGACCCTTTTTAATCGACTTCAAAAAAACCGAGGAGGTTCTCAATTCGGTTGCGTTTTTTTTTTTTGTTTTTGTGTTTTTTACCTCATATTTTCGTCATTTATGAAGCGATTTGAAAAATTCTTTTATCTGTAAGTATACACTTTTCGATTGGTCCCTTAGAAATTCCATCGAAATCATTTCAGTAGTTTGGTTTTTAAAGCTAACTATGGTTTTTAAATAGAAAAAATATGTCATCCAAGTAAAAGAAATTGGAAAATTGATACTTGACAAGGATTTGCGTGTGATAAGATAACTAAAAAGGGTAAAATATTTTTTTTACAAAAAAATAACCGACTTCCAAAAAAAAAATACAAAAAAAAATGGAAAATAACTTTACTTTCGGAAGTCGGTGCCAAAAAAGTCAGTGAAACAAACAATAGTTACCGACTTCCGAAAGTAAAGTAAGTATTTTTCACTTTTTTTTGTGTTATTTTTTTCCAAAACAGTTTTTTCTTTTGTACCACTCCTGGGCAAAGGTTTGTGCTTCTTTTCGCCAATTAATGAGGAAGTCATCCAAAGCATCCCGCCATCTCCTCCTCGGTCTGCTTCGACCTCGTCTAGCTGTCTTAGGGTTCCAGTCTTGCGATATTTGGGACCACTGCTGTGCCGGCCATCCGGCAGACATGATCTAATAGGTGAATACTGAAAGTAAATATTAAAAAAGATAGAAACACTTTAAAAATCGTGTTAAAATCTACATTCATATTTAAATAGATATCCTTTATTTACGCCGCTTTTTGGTCTAAGTGGATTTATCCTGGTACGTAATGTTTCTAACAGCTTATTTATTAATACTAATGACTGTTTTAATTCTGTGTTATTACATTTTTGAGCAAAACCAGGCTAAGATAACGATGTTATAACACACTTTCGGGCTCAAAGATAATGGTCTGTCTCTCCTTTTGTATATCGTTGCTGTTTGCCGGTTTATCTGTTTGACTGTTATTTGATGATAATGCATGGTTAGCTAAGTGAACATATTTATAGCCAAAATAATAGGTAATAATGTAACTTCCCATATGTGAAAGAATTTTCAAAATCGGTTAAGTAGTTCCGAAGATTAGCCCCTACATCCATAATTACAAACACACAAACTTTACGTCTATACATGTATAATATGAAGGATTACTGAATGATCTCAATAGTGCTATCTCTAAACTATTATATTTTATTTAAAGAAGATTTACTTCACAAACAAATTAGTTTTTAAGTGTAGAAAAAGTTTGAAGTGACCTTAACAAACCCTCCACACTCTACATTCACTCTTACTAAAAGAAGCAATTAAACTGTTAACTTAATTAAAATAGGTATCTAAAAAAATCCCCACTCGAAACAAGAAAATTTGTAAGAAAGCTTGTAAACAAAATGTTTCCCTCCTTAAAAAACTTTGGTGAATTTTTAGGGTTACGTCTATAAAATGGAAGCTTTATAAATCTACTGAAGTTTGCGAACAGCTGTGACGAGCCCCGATTCGGTTTTAGAAAACTTTAGCAAAAAGGAGTTTACTTAAAAAATATTGTAAAAATAAACTTCGAACAGCGTTTGAAAAAAAAAGTTAAAAAGTAATTTGCGACATATTTGACAGTAGCCGCCATTAAAAATGAGGTTTGATAATTTAAAAAAAAGTACAGCCAGGTCTGTCTTGTGGTCGCAATTGCTATTGCGAGCTCAGGTCCTGGTTTTGGTTCCCCGGTCGTTCATAGTCCAAAGTCTTTTGCCATTTATATGTTTATTGTGTTAAATATGTTTCAATAGAATTTTAATATGCACTAAAAAGATAACAGGAATAAGCGCTTATGAAATACTCCTTTTAGGCTTCGTCACAGTAGGGTAAAATGAGTCCTTTTTTCCATCATAATTGTTAACTACCATTATTATTACTTACATTAAATTACCTCGATTATATTTTTAATTAACAATAAAACAAAATTAATAGCGGTTAAAAAAAACATTACTAAATCAACAATTTTATTATTAATTTAACCCCAAAAGAGTAACAATTCCGACCCAGCATTTTAAAAGTGTTATATCAAAAAAAGTTATCAAAACGAAAATGTAATAAAGGGACATTTTTATATTAAAATCGTTTTTGATAAATGAGGTTTATAAAAAATGTCGCTTAATGTTTCATGAAGGATTCGTTGTGAGGATAAGATCGAGACAGCTTTCATCACTGACAGTGATATGATGAGTAGGCTGGAGCGGCAACACGTGCAGACGAACCGACTCGATAAGATGGAAGAGTTTACGAGATCGAGGGACGTTGCGGTCAAATGGATTTGTGTTGAAGTCACCCGTGATGCTGCACACTCTGAACTCAAAGATTCAAGCACTGATTTGAATTCAGTGAAGCAGTCAACAGTGGAAGAATAACCAATAACTGTTTTGGCTCCTTTTACAAACACTTCAAGGACAATAAACTCAGCAGAAGCAGAATAATGTAAAGACGAACTGGCAAGTATTTTAAATGAAACCAAATGTAAACGTGATCACTTTTTCCAAATCTTTAGTAAAATTTTGGATTTAGGAACGTCTGTACTGTTTTTCACACATACCCTTGAAATAAAACATTTTGACTTTTGCTGATCGTGTTATGAAATATTGAGTTGTAAACCATAGTGTAAAATACATTTATACTAAAGTTTATAGAGGTATGGATTCATCGATAATAATCTATATAAACTAACCTAAATTACAATCACACAGTTTAATGGGGGCTATCGCGCATAAATTCGCCACTAGAGGCGTTCGTGTAGAGTAAGGTCTTCAGAAATGTCAAATGTCATAGTGTTCGCGCCTTGCGCGCGTTTTATCATGTTTTATACTAATATTCTAATGATTGTGGTCTAGATTGAGCCATTCCTTATTAATATTACGGTTTGAAGATTTTAATTATCAAGTAAGGATCTAATTTGTTAATACTTTGAGGAAGAATGCTTTTTAAATGTTTCATTCTTCCTAATTTAGGGACAATACTGTGAATATGTATCTGAAGTTTACACTAGGTCGTTAAACGCAGTAACATAAACCTTTTATGAAGTTATTAGTACTTTAAAATTAAAAATTGAATGACAGGACCTTACTCGCCAGTGGCGCTATCTGGTGAGCTCAAAAACGGTAGCCCTCATTGTGTACACCTCTACATACTTAACCCTTCAGGTAGTACAGCTGTGATGTTTAGTGGTACAACAACACAAAACAATTTCGCTAGTCTTATTTCACATGATATACCGAAACTTCACCATTACGTGACGGCCTGATTCTAAATTCTCCATACCTAGCACAAGTTGCATAAATTATATAAAAAGTATGGGTAAAATCTATTTTCGTGCCGTGAACGGAATCCTCATTTAACATTTCAAGTATTATATTATCATTACATTCATTATCCTTGATTCGAGAAACTAAAGCTTCAACGCGTTCAGGATCGAGGGATTCCGAAAAATAATTTATGTCATTCGTATTCCGTACGAACAATAATCTCATTTGGTCCAAATTCTTCAACATTATCTTGTGTTTTCTGATCTCTTCTTGCAGCTGTTGCGCGCATGCTCTCAAATTTTTCAAAGATATAGCGTCGTGCCATTTGCGATATTCCTTCCCCCAATAGACCTTTTTATTTCTAAGGTCTCGAATATAAGCGGGAATGTATCTAAGCCGCACCTTTTCGAGCTCAGATTCTGCTATTTTCTTTGAGAGGACAAATCTGAAGAATTTCTCGTGTTTGACGTCATATTCCAAGTCATCATAATCAGATGCTAAAAACTCCATGATCTTTGAACTTTTTAGTAAGGGACTTCGTTAATGGTAAGTTAACTTCACTGCCTAGCAAACCGACGAACACTTTCAAAGACTTAACGGATACTGTTCAAAAATAAACACGAGCTGTCAAATTTTATACGCTGCCAGGAGCTGTATTGTGAGAAAGGGACGGTGCTATTCGTCCAGTATCAATCCGTCTCTTTTAAGCTAAAGGACAATGGTTCACAGTTCCGGAGGGCCCAATTATAAGCAACTGGTTTTAAAAATAATAATAGAAAACAATACGAATACGGGATATTCAATATAGGTTGCCATATAAATACCCATTGTCATCTAATTGGGTATTAGTTTAATTTATTGCCGAATAACTAGAAAAAACAATAATATTTTATTGATGTAATCCGTACCTTCCGTGAGTATATTTTAAGTGTTAAATAATTAGGTTTTCTAATACCGTACCTACTTATTAATATTTTAATGCTTAAGTAAACTAAGAATGTCCGTCATATCGTCACGGCTTAACGAATTCGGATGAAAATGGCACGGATTTACCATGTTTTAAGTTAAAAGCAAGGACACTTTTATTCGGTAGTAGGTACGCTCACGTAAGATAATTTCCTCTAGTTTATACTTATAAAGCGAAGCTTTTGTCCTGCTTTTTAATGTTATTTTCTGTGTCAGTATATTAATATCGACGGCGAAGTGCCAATAACACCTAACTGACAAAATCAAAATTTTGTACAAACTGAAAAAATTAAAATAATTTCTTGTGAAGTTAAAAATTAGTTAGTTTATTTATTTATTTTGAATAATAATCATGTGGGATTTATATATTATGCTGAATTCGTATATTGTATGATAGTGTAGTAGGTATTCGGTTAGATAGGAGGTTTAAACTTTGTGCTTATTCTTTTTATGTGAAAATGTTGTGATATTTCGAAGATTATGGGTTTAACAAAACACCAATACACAGGAGATTTCACTGAAACATGCGAATAACACTTTTAAATTTGAAAACGATAAAAAAGTGTATTTTTCGAAAAATGTCAGTTAGGTGGTATTGGCACTTCGCCGTCGATATTTATTTTAATACCTTTGATGTTCTTTTCTCTTTTTCTTTTTCTGGCTCCTGAAATACAGGTATTCTAACCTAGCTCTGGAGCCAGGGTCTCACATTTTTCTGCAACCTGTTTTTATGGCAATAAAGAATTTTTTCTTATTTTTTTTATCAGTAGTATTGTGTAGTTCACTCTTTTTTCACTATTCTGTTTTTATACGTCATAAATTCGACATGTTTAATAATCTGTATTTGATGTTCCACTCTTGGGTAACAGGCCTACCCTCTCCTACGAGCATTAAATCAACCACGCGGGTCCAGTAAAGGTTGGTAGATGATCTACCACCTGGTGGCACGTCTTCGAATTTTCGGTTCTAACACCCGTATCTACAAACAAGTCAAACTGTTTACTTGAGTAAATGTCTTTGTTTAAGATGCGATTTTTATTATTTAGTTTAGTAATTGCTTGAAGTTGGAACTGTAAAAAGTTAGAATTCTTAGCTTTGCTTTCTTTTACGGTACTTCGTTTAAATTCTTGTGTATTGCGTAAAAAAAAATTGCACAAGTAATTACTTAAGCTCAAGTAATTACTTTAACTTGACTATAGATACGGGTGTGAGACATGCCGGTTCCCTCACGATATTATTTTGCCTTCCTGGTTTTGAGATCAAAGAAAAAGTATTTATTTGTCTCGCACAATTCGAAACAAAATGATTAAAATTAAGAATAAAACAAAATTATATAAAAAATAGACAAAAAAAAAAACTAATAAATGAGAGATACATAATACTAAAATTAGTCCTGTACGCGACCAAAAAACAAAAATAACATTTAAAACAAATATCACAGCGCTGGTATTCTGAGCAGTAGGTAGACATGAAATAAATTACATAAAGTGCCTATTTGAATTTAAACCAGGTGGCCTAATCATGACCAATCCTATCATGTCCCTACATTTCTACAGCCCTGCAAGTCCTACAACTCAAAAGTCAGCGCCGATACCACTGGGCCATCATTCCTCCTCGATTATTTTAAAATTCAATTGACGTCGCTAAGTTTTCAAGTTTCATCTCAAAGTCTACAGGGTGATGTTAAAAGGGTTTCGTTCTCAGTCTAAAATGAATTGCTTTAATTGAAATCAAATAAGGCTTAAAGCGAAAGCGTTAAGTGGTACCTATATAATTTGGTTAGTCACTTTTAGTTGAGCGATTTTAAACTTTCAAATTTTGCCAAAAGGGGGAGACAAGTACCTACCTAATTTAAATACTGGTAATTAAATGCCAATGAAGGTGTTGTATATATTTCTTTTTATCTACAACTGTTTATATGTATAAGATAGTACAAACTAAACTTCACCAATCACCAGCAAACGGGTAAACTTTAGCAATTGTAAAAAAAAAAAAAAAAATATTTTTCTTTTTTTTTTGCTAACCTGTCAAATGTCCCACTGCTGGGCAAATGCCTCCCCTTTCTTCTTTCAAACCCCTCTCTCTTGTGCGCTATCTCGCCATTTTCGTCTCGCACAACAAGATGGTCACCCTACCTTCGCGGTCTACCTCGGCGGCGATTTCCTCCATCAAGTGTACAGTGAGTGACGATCCGTTGCCAGCCCACTCCCACTTTAGCACGGCGGTTTATTCCCAAACATCTGCAACCTTAGTTTTGGAGCCCAGGGGTGGGTGGTGTTTCTAACGCGATCCTTGGGCTCACCATGATTTCTCAACGCAGATATGTTTTATTTCTATTCCGAGAGTGGGAACATGAAGTGATCATGTTAACCCACCTGTTCGCTTAACACCTATTATGCTGCACTTTTTCATAATACCTACGTTCCATTAATAGCGTCCGTGGCAATTTAGCATGTACGCAAGTCGTTGTTGGTGTGAAGATTCCAAAACACATGAACCAAATGCTTCCATGTTATTCCAAGCCTGTTATTGTTTCTTTACAACTAACAAAACCAGTGCAAGCATCATCTGCCTAGCCTTTTCCCAACTATGTTGGGGTCGGCTTCCTGTCTAACCGGGCGCTATATTATATTAAATTAACAAGTAACTATCTTTAATTTCTCTACCTCAAACATTTTTTGCGTAGCTCTGAGAGCTAAAAAAATAAAATGAAACAAAAAACATATGTATGTTTGGACATGCATCTTTATTTCATTTTATTTTATTTATTTGGGAAAACAAACGGTTACACCCTACAGTATTACACAGAATTACAGCTCGAGTTTGAGTAAATGTATAAAACAATTAGTTATAAAAACAATGCGATGTGCGCTTACAATTCAATGCGTACTATAAAACTACATTTAATGTGTTATTCGTTCATGTCTGACAGTTTAGATTCTTTTATCTGGCTCGCTCTCTATTACATGAGACTTTAACATTAGGTACTAACAAATTGTGTGGGTACTGTTAGGTATAATAACCTCTGCCTGACCCTTTGGGGATCTCAGGCGTGATAATGGGTTCTTTTATAAGTATTTAAACAAAATATTCTTCTTTCCCGCCATACTTAGCTAAGTAAGCTGTCTTGGGAACGTTTTAAGCTGTTTCAGGAAAAAAGCTAATAAATAACCTTTAGCTTAAACTTTCTAGAACGAAGCAGCTTAAGTCCTCGAGAACTAAGCAATTAGTTTAAAAAAGTACTTAATTAAAATAGTTTCCACTAGGTGGCTTAATTTTTTTGCACTTTTTTGAGTAGGTTTCTGATTTGATCGGGTTCTGTTTATCGTTTATTGCAACACCAGCTGTGCCCCGCGGTTTCACCCGGCTACGGCCCGCGACCCAACGCGTCGTATAGCCCGCCCGCTTTATTAGTTTGTTTTCGCTTACCGTTTTTCTGGGGAACCGATCACTTTTCCGATTTTTTTTTGTTCGAATTTTATTTCACCGAAAACTATTGACCGACGTCTTTTTTGCTATATGCATTATTCGACATATTTTTAAGTGATCGAAGTATCATGTGTCATAGGTATTATTTTACCGAACTATAAAATCACTTTGTGCTATTGACTGAAGCCTCTTTTGAACTTTTTTAATTTACCAATTATTTTTTTTGCCATATTTTCACCACACCGAAACAACATTTTACGGAATATTATTTGGTCCCAAATATACGGGGTGGATGGGACACCGACGTGAAAACGAAAACCACATACTCAGTACATCATTCTGAACCCCCCACATTGAAATTTTTCGTCTGTTATTAAAAAAAAACAGCTAAATTAAATAAAGCTATAAGTACTATAGATTGTAATATTATTTTTCACAAATCTAAACAGGGTACTGTTAATAAAAAATATTGAAACAATTTTAATTAATTATTTACTTCTGCCTCCGCATTGTTCTGAAGTGTTTGTTTACGTTGTTATAATTCTTTCAGTCAGTTGTTTACATTGTTTTCGTTTTTGAAGAGATTATCAAAAATGCCAAAGACTTAGGGATGCTAGTACCTATGAGTTATCTTATAGGTAATTATGACTAAGTTAATTTTTGAATTTGCCCTGGCGGTTGAGAGAATGTCATGCTCACTCAAATGTCTCGCTGATGGTGGCGCGTGTGTCGGGTCGTTTAGTTCCCTCCAAAATGGTTGAGTTGAATGATGGCTGATCCATGCGTCATGTTCGTGAACGGGCGCTGTCAGTTGTGACTGGTCATCTCGCAGCTGCCATGGATTATTGTATTTTTGAATTGTTAATTTTATCTTTTTTATTCTGGACGCTCTTACTCGCACGTCTTTCTACATCGTTCTCACATGTATGTTTAATCTCGACATGAATGATGTAACCGAGACTTTGTAACAACAATGATTTAAAAGAGTGTCCATGGAGTTTCTTGCCCATTCTTCTCCATAGAGATCTACGCTTTCGAATGGGCAACTACAGTACTTTCACAAGTTATTATGCCCTGTGACTGGGACTGTAGCTTAGTTTATTTTTTTGTGTTTTGACATTCAAAAGTGCCTGTAATGGTCTAATTGAAATAAATGCTTTGAGTTTGAGTTTGATTGGAAACCATCATCAGCCCAGTCTTGTCCTAACTATGTTGGGATCGGCTTCCAGTCTAACCTGATGAAGCTGAATACCAGTATTTTTCATGGAGCAACTGGATATCCGACCTCCACAAAACAGTTACAGAAAGACATTTGCGCTTCAGACTTCTCATAATGACTGTCAAATGACAAATTTACAAATGACAGCCACGATCAACTGGTTAACGTGCTTTCCGAATCACCGAGGGAACTCAGTACGTGATGGTCACCCATCCACGGACAAGCACTGGTTAACCTTAAAGATCATCATTATCATATTATCAAACCTGTTATCACCGAAGGATAAAGAAGAGATGTGTACCTTCAAACACTGTTTTGTCTACCAGTCCACCCGCACCCATATTTCAGCGGTTATGCTCAAGTCCCAAGTAATACGGGGCGACCCAGGAGTTCATACTCAACAGTAACTTGCGACGACTAGACAAACGAAGCAAAACCTTGAAGACCGACGTTATTATTTAGCCCCGGGCCTCTCATACAACTCGTATGAACTCATTATCGTATTCATATCTACTAAAAACACACAAGCTTTTCCTAATTAAAACATTTGTACAACTTGATGCTTAATTAGAAGATATTACCCGCGAGCATTACTTTTTGCCGCTGTACCCCGGAAATGGGCTCCAATTAACCAATATACTGAGCTAAATTATAATGATTCCGGCGGATGAAATGTTTCCGATGTTATGCCGCAGTGGAAATATGAAGCAGTGTTTCAACTGGGATTTTTGAACTGGCAACCAAAAACAGTGTCGCTGGCATCGATTGAAATTATATATTTAACCGTACGTATGTCACGCGAAAAAGTATTTATGCTATCGGTCAAACCTGACAAGTTTGTCTTAGGCCAATGTTGCTCATGTGGATTTGTTCGAAAGAGTTACCGTGGCCCTTGGCACCTTGGAACAGGCAACTGAAGGAACACGGGCGGGTTCTGATTTCCCACCCAAAAAAAAAAGGCCAATGTTGAAACTCCGACTAAATAGGTTAGGTTAACGTAGAACTGTCCAACCCAACTAACACTTCAACCTGAATTTCAAAGCTCGCATTGGGAAAATTAGTACCGTTGATTGAACCTGCTATCTTACTAAATCAAATCATGAAATATCGGTAGTATTGGTACTATAATAAATTGCTTAGTAACTTATTCGAGCAAATTATTTGGCGGGATATTTTTAAATATAGCCCATGATACTTAGGGATTATGTAACATCCCATTAATGAAAGAAATTTTCGGAATCAGGTCAGTAGTTCCGAAGATTACCCACTACATCAAAACTTACAAATGTTACCTTTTATAATAATACTAGCTGTTGCCCGCGACTTTCGTCCGTGTGAAATTATTATAAAATCTTTTTGAATAGAATTTTGTCAACAGTTTAATGTTTTTCATTTCTTTTGTACGGAACCCTAATCTTTTTTCTAAAATAAAAAATAGCCTAAATTACTCTTTATAACATCAGCTATCTGCCAGTAAAAGTCCCGCCAAAATCGGTGCAGCCGTTTCGGACATTAGCCAGAACAAACAAACAGACAGATAGATAAAAATGGAAAAATATTTTTTTTGCTTTAAGTATATTCCTCCATATACATTAAGTAAAAAGCTGTTATTTTAAAATTACAAACAGACATTTCAATTTTATTTATTTGTACAGACAAGGCGTTTGTTCCTCGTTACCCTACTGATTATTCGATGTACTGTGGTTAAGACAAAAGTGTGACGAGCAATAATTGCCTTACCAGTTCTGAGAATTAATCTGAAGTAAGTAATCATATTAATCTAGAAATTTCTAGAGATATGGTATTAAGAAAAATGGTTATTACATTTCGATGAGTTCTAGGAATTGTGTATGTGGGTGTAAGTTTAATTTTTGTGCTATGGTTTTGTGATAATGTTTGTAAAAGCTTTCAGGGAAATAGTTTCTATTATCTTTATAACCGACTTCAAAAAAAGGAGGAGGTTCCCAATTTGGTTGTATTGTTTTTTTTTTGTTTTTGTTTCCTATCTTATCTTATCTTCGTCATTTATAAACCAATTTGAAAAAATCTTCTTTTATCTGAAAGGATATAATTTCTGATTGGTCCCATTGAATTTTATGAAAATTGGTTCAGTAGTTTGGTTTTTAAATCAAAATAGTTGAAAAAAATATGTCATCCAAGTATAAGAAATTGCGAAATTGATACTTGACAAGGATTTGTGTGTGATACGAAAACTAAAATAAGGGTAAAATTAAAACATTTTTTTTTTTCAAAAAAAATACCAACTTCCAAAAAAAAAAACACAAAAAAATAGTGGAAAATAACTTTACAATAACCACAACAAACAATAATCACCGACTTTCGAAAGTAAAGTTATTTTCCACTATTTTTGTGTTTTTTTTTTATGTAGACGAGTGTGTTTTTGAATTTTTATTGCTTAGAAGTATCCTGCCCATTGTGTAAAAATATGCGAAAAAAACTGCAGCGTGTAAAATTGTGGGTGAAGATTGATGTTTCAGTAAACTAATAATTGATAGTCACATTATCGAATTAGGTCTTACAACTATAAATATAACACAACACCACGCCTGTAATACCCAAACGGTTACGCAGAGGTGTACCTACTAGTACACCCACATGTCGGCAGTTATGTTGCCTCATGTAATAGGGGGTGAGCCTATAGCCACAAATTCCGACTCCGTGGCTGCTGTAACTAAGTAAGTGTAGTAGGTGAATTGTACACATCTGCGCACCGCATCGAGAAATACATTTGCTATGCTGAACTTAGTCCAGAAGGTTACTTAACAGGAAAAAAAGTAATGGACAGCCCATATTAATTCCTCTTGTCTTTTAATTAAAAATGCAGCTTCTAGGAAAATGTGGTATAGAGAGGTATCCAATAACATATCGTACGGAGTTAATTTATAAGAATTCTTCACATAAAGAACTTTCTTGCAAAAAAAACCGACTTCCATTTTTTATTTTTACCCTTATTTTAGTTTTCGTATCACACACAAATCCTTGTCAAGTATCAATTTCGCAATTTCTTTTACTTGCATGACATATTTTTTCCAACTATTTTGATTTAAAAACCAAACTACTGAACCTATTTTGATAAAATTTCAATGGGACCAATCGGGAAGAATCGGGACTTTCAGATAAAAGAAGAATTTTTCTTATCGGTTCATAAATGACGAAGATATAAGGTAACATACATAAAAAATAGTAAAAAAACGTTCCGACGAATTGAGAACCTCCTCCTTTTTGAAGTCGGTTAAAAATGTTGTTACTGTTGCTAAAAGGAAGGATTGCTCTTAAATACGGGGTAGAAGGGACACCGGTTCATTCAGTTGTTTCCTACAAACTGCAATACCTACACGGTGAAAAGGTATGGAACAGCTGTTTTTTAAAAATTACCGTTGAAAAATTTCTATGTGGGGGGGTTCAGAATGATGTGCTGAGTATGTGGTTTCCGTTTTCGCGTCGCTGTCCCTTCCACCCCGTATAATGTCTATGAAATGTATTTAGCCAAGAATTCTGCTCCAAATATTCTCCATAACTTTTTCTTTGTTATTTTAGCCCATAAATTATCAGGTAAAGACCTGCGTATTAAATATTCAGGGTTTTCAAGACATAATTAATTAATTCTTTAAATATTCACCTCCAGGACTCTGTCGCCAGAGTTTGGGGTAGGGCTGCCTCTAAGCGCCGGATACTTAATTTATTAATTCACGACCACATTCCTACTGACACTCCTACTTTATGGAAAAAAAAACGAAGTCGATTTGTGGAAGAGGAAGACGATTTATTTTTTGTAAAAAACGTTTTTTATTTTACCCTTTTTAGATGTTAGTATTCAACATAATTTTACATTGTAACTAAAAGTTATTACGGGACTATCATGTCATCATCATAGGCCAAAAAAAAACGTATTAAAAGCAATAACTCATTAACTACTCAAACAAAGTTAATAAATAGGACCACCGCGCGGGCTTCCTACCAAATGAAATAAGAATCACGTAAATCGTCCTAATAATCACGGAGTAATCGGTGTGCATACATGAAAAAAAAGATAGTCTGTTAAAGAAAACCATCTTCATCTGCCTGGCGTTTTCCAAAAATATTTTGGGGTCAGTCTAACCGGATGTAGCTGAATACCAGTATTTTATAAGGAGCCTTGCCCTTGGTAAGACTGGTCATTAAACTTTCAGATTTTCAGACAATAAGCGAAAAATACACAGTCCATTTTTCCCGGACAATAGTCTCGAAAATTGCGGCAACCTTACCCGATATTAAAAATGTAAAACTACGAGGTTCCCCTTAAGCAGTCGTTGGAGTACAGAGCAAACCAACTCGCCGCGCCGCTATTATTGTGTTTAAAGTTCGCGCCATATTGCTTTTTTCAGCTGCGCCTTAGTAACTAGAGCTGTTACTCTTTGGTATACGAACTCTTTTTTAACCGGTTTAAAAAAAGAACGAGATTTTATGTTCGTGTATGTATTTTAAATTATTGTTAGAATATAAGTTATATCTGCAAGCAAGAAGGTGTGTGATGAGATGACAAGTAATAGAGAAGTCTGGAAGTGAGCCGACCCCTAATAAATTGGGGTTAAGGCAGGTGATGATCTCTTACTTTTCTTACGGCCAAATAACCTTATTACTGTATTAACTTGCTTCAGTAATTTTTATTTCTTTATTACGTATTTTTTATTCTTTGCCTATATTGATGATCTCTTGATATCATCCACTGAAAACTTGTATGCAACAACTTCTAGTTGCAATCGAAAATAAACACATGATAGCAGTTTCTGTTTAATACAAAAACTAAATGAGTAAAATAACTTTATTTATTTATGTACACACAAAACACATTACAGGAAAAATACATAAAGACAAAAGAGCACAAAGGTACCGCTTTACTTTCGGAAATAGGTTGTTTTTTTTTTGTTTTTTTTTTTTTTGTTTGGTAGAACTCTTTTGAATTTGGAAGTGACAGTGGTAAACTTTAATTTGCCAGGCGGTGTGGTCAGGTGCCAGTAACAACGCGCTATGCTGCCACATTTATTGTACGAACCACCAGTCTGTGGTATTCACTGCCGGCTTCTCTGTTCCCTGTTCATTGTAATCTGGATCTATTCAAGGTTCGAGTGATTCGGTTTCTTCTAGGCAAGCGTGCTCTACCCTAAGCCGCGTCATCGCTTCACATCAGGCGAGTGGCGGCCAAACGCAGGCCTATTTAGTATTAAAAAAAACTGCCTGTTTCGTAAAAAACATGGTGGTAACCCTTAAAAGAGGTTTATCTGTAATTAAATGAAGAATATCCAATAATAGGTCTATTGGTTAATCAATTAATTACAAACGGTGTTTACGACACACCCTGTGTAATTACTTACCGTACAACTTTTACTTCAGGACTTGTTGTGACTGGGATTAACATAGCTGTAATTCAATTTACATTACATCATGCCTGTAATCGCCAAAGGTTTAGGCAGAGGTGTACCTAATAATTCACCCACATTTCGCCAGTTATTTTCCAGTCCCATGTAATAGAGGGCGAGCCTTTTGCCATCAACTGGGCACAAATCTAGACTCCGTGGCTGTTACTAAGAAATTGCTGATGGAAAAACCCAATAACACTTTGCCCGACCCGGGAATCGAATCCAGGACGTCATGCTCGCGCTTGCGACACTAGACCAACGAAGTAGATTCTGTATAATTACGAATATTAGAGCACAGTTGCCACGAAACATTTCACAAACACATGTGTCGTACCAAACTAACACTTCACTAAAATGAAGCAAGTTCACAACTTTACATTCTCGAAGTTATCACTTACCAAAGACACTCATTACTTTAGACAACTCAAGTTGAATCATAAAATTCCTCTACTGAACTATTACTTGGAATATTATCGTCATCTGGAAAAACGCAATAACGCTTTGGCGGACCTGAAACCAAGACTTGATACTCAGCCGTCGCGTGCATGATCATTAGAGGGATTTAAGTATACTTTAATTTTATCGATCCAAAGTATCGTGCCTCCCAGAGGACGATAAGGTACGATATCTGGAGAATCAGATCGAACCCAAATGAAACGATCCCACAATTGTTTGATGCGAAACGATTCTGGGATTGCCTTGTTTGTTGGTTTAGTGGTTGCAAGCGCGACTGCTGAGCATACAGTCCTGGGTTCGTTTCCCGGGTCGGGTAAAGTGTTATTGGGTTTTTCCATCAGGAAATTCTCAGTAGCAGCCACGGAGTCTGGATTTGTGCCCGGTTGATGGCAATAGGCTCGCCCGCTACTACATGGGATTTCGACCATAACTGGCTAAATGTGGATGTATTATTAGGTACACCTCTGCCCAACCCTTCGGGGATTACAGGCGTCATGGTCGTATCGTATGCGACGAGTTGCGGTCGGGATCGATAAAAATCCCTGTGAAATCATGCCTTATCGTACGTATAATTGTGTAGTTATACAATGCATCGCATCTTAGACAGAAGATTACTATCAGGTGGCCACTTAATCACTTGGGACACGAGATTAGTTAGCCATCTGTCAGATTTATGACCTGAAGTGGTCATAAATGCAACGTAATCTAGCTTCGTGGCAACATTGATGCAGCTTTATTATTATGCTTTGTCATTTTTATGTGTCAATCACACAACTGTATAAGGTGGCCATCTTCTAATCGAGGAGTTTTTGTAGACACAAAAGCTCGCAGAGTTGAAGGCCGTAAAATAATAGCTAGGTATACCTGTTCTGTTCTAGATACTATATTTTTGTTAAACTGTGGATAACTAAGTACTTTTAAAAGTAGAAATAATAAGTTAGATACTGACAACTTTTCAGTGTCATTTGGTTAAAAAAAAAAACTTATGTGATGTAAGTGTAACAATAAAATAATTTCGGGCGCCGTGGAGATGCACACTGCATTTTAAAAAATGCTTGTCAGATAGAACGCTTCGAAGAGCCAGACCTTTAATCTGCCGGGGGTGACTAAACTAGGATAAAAGAAACAATGGAAATACCTTCGTTAATACTTTCGTTTATTTTGTCAGTAGCTTCCTTATTTTACTCTAAATATTAAATTACTATTTTCATATTAATGTTTTATTATTTATTTTTAATTTGAGATTATTATTGCATCTTTTTGTAAAGAAATTAAATTAAGTTCTGGCCAGATGTCTGGCCTTTATAAAAAAAAAAATGTTAAATAAGACCTCAAGATTTCGGCGTCGAAGGTGAGAAAATCCAGATTAAATCTAAAATTATAATCCTACGAAAACAAACGCCACAGCAGAACGTTTTTCCCGTTAATAAATTACTTTTCCCGTGTGCACCGATAAAAGTGGGTGAAAATCACACTAGGGAATCGTCCAATATTGAAAAGAAATTAAAGATCCCTCCTTCAGAACACCTCGTCCTGGGTGTTTAAGGCAGCAATTGTGGCATCATTTGGCCTAAAATATCCGAGATTATAACGGATTTGTGAAATTAAATTGGAGCATTATGCTACCATGACGAAAAAAAGGTCGTAAAGTGAAACGTCAAAATGACAGTTGCCGAAAAAACCCATCACAGATAATAAAAGACAGCATAAAAATCATTCCGAAATCGATTTGTTCCTGAAAAGCATGTAACGATTTTAAAAACTCGTTACAGTGACCAGGGGTGATCATCATCTTTGACGCCAAACATTTTAATTAAAAATTAAAAACAATTTGTAAAGATAATAAGAGCTATGAGATAATTCAACTAACGACTAAATCCCACTAAATAATAATCACCTAATATAAACTTTAGCTAACCACGAATACTTACTAAATCTGCAAAACACCCTTCCCAAAATAAACACGACCTATTTAAAATGAAATCAGAACATAATTCATTACTTACCAAGGTACTTTTGCACCTAAAATGGGACGCGATAGGGTTCATAAATTAATATTACCCTAAAAGGGTTGGACATTATTATTGAGGGATATTACACGGTAGATTGATGGAAGATAATAATTTCTAAAGCTATATTTTACAACTGAACACGGATTTTCAATTCGGGATCAAAATTGTCCCTAGAATTAGTATAGCATAACATTATGGTTGTAATCATCAAAAGGTTAAGCAGAGATGACACCCACATTTCAGTAGTTATGTTTAAGCCTAATGGAAGGCGCTGGGGCCTGTGATAGTACAATGATTTCATTTATACAGTTACCAACGATACTCTTTTTCTGTTGTGTTTCCACTTTTTACTAGCAAAACTGTATCGATCCTTGTAAAATGTATATTTTTTCTGAATAAACTTTTTTATTTTACTATTTATGTACACACAGAAGTCAACACAGGAAATAACATTATAATATTTGAGTACAAAGGTACTGCTTATTTCTAAAGAAATTTCTGCCAGCAGACCTGCAAAAAGAGAAATGTGTGAGAATAGGAAGAGAAAAACTTGTTAATGTGCCTTAACTAACTTAACTTACAATAATAAATACACATGTATAAGTAAATATTAATATATACTTATATAAATACATAATACTGAGATATATAAACAAATGAAAATATATATGCATATATATGTTTCATATTATTATAAGTCTATACAGGGTGGAAGGGTCCATACCAAATTCCCCATGGTCCTTTGAAACAAGTGTCACCCGAAGCGTCTGGCAGGTCAGATATTTTTTTACTATCGCGACATTATTCATATATGTGGGGTATACCTGGAATATCTTAACCTAACCTGGGTAGGTTAGGTTAAGATATTACTAACCTAACTTGACCTGTTTTTATATTATAAAAATTTTTTTTTTTTTTGCAGCTGAGAAAGACTGAAAGTGTTTTTCTAGATTATTTTATGCATATTGACGTCATGTATCCTTATGGTTCTTGGAGAGTGGGGACGTTTCTTGCCAATGTCCTTTATTATTATTTATTTATTAACAAAGACCCAATTAGAATACATAATTATTTAAAGTTAAAATATTACGAACCACACTTTTATGAACCACAAATAAAATCTACCTATATCGCTTTCATAGTTACCTCCAAGAACCATGTAGAAGTTACAAATTAGACTAAATCGAGCATCGTACATAATACGTAGCGCCGGCCGTAAGGAGGTTTACAACTAAAAGAGCCTATTCTAGATAATTAGACGATATTACCTACACGATATTTATCTTCTATATTATTTATCTTGTTAAGCTATCTTAAGCAAGGAGCTCGTACCTAAACAATAACAGCCACTCGAGTCGATCTTCAGGTTAAGCTGGACCGTGGATGAGTGACCACCCATTACATGCCGAGTTTCATCCGTGCTTCGGAAATCACGTTGGTCGCAGCTGTCAATTGTAGATCTTTGACAGTCGTTACAGGTAGTCAGTGGCTCGAAAGTCTGACAACCAGTCTTATCAACTACTGTTGTGGAGGTAAGATAGGCAGTCGCTCCTTGTGAAATTCAGCTGCATCCGGTTAGACTGAATGCCGATCCCAACATAGTTGGGAAAAGGCTAGGCAGATGATAATGTTAAGAAAAATGGTTGTCTATGTGTTATTCTGATGTATAAGCTATATTCCTGTAAAATTTCATCAAAATCCGTTCAGTAGTTTTTGCGTGACAGAGTAACAAACATTCATCCACCATCACAAACTTTCGCTTTTTTAACATTAGTAAGAAATAAGGTGTCCCTTGTCTTAATATAAACATATCATGTGATATGCCTTAATTTACTAACTGAATCAAAATAATTATTATATCCCGTAAAATATAGTATTTCTCGTCGTGTTGGGTAAGAAATAAGATTTACTGTGGTTTTAGGTGTAACTGTGGCTTTGAGATAAAGGTATTAGAACCTAGCCATAAACCAAGGGCTCGGATTACCTAGAAAATTTAACACCCTCTCGAGATCTTTAAGAAATACTACCGTTTCGGAAATATTTATAGATGTTCCGACTAGTCGAGAACTCGAGACGATAAAATCTAAAATATTTATAAGACTAGCTCAGAGCTTCGCCTCTGTGGATTTTGGTAACTGTCCCACGGGTTTATGCTACCGGGATAAAAAGTATCATTTATGTGTTAATCTAGGTTATAAACTCATCTGAATCCGTTCAGCAGTTTGTGCGTGAAAGAGTAACAAACATCCATCCTAATAAACATTCGAATTTGTAATAGTAGGTGTTGAGGACAGCGCCATCTGTCGATACCATCGGGAGGAACTACGAGAGCGTCGCGTCAAGACGTGTAACACATCACTCACATGCGCATGCGCCACAAGCAAGCATCGAGCTACGTCGTTCATAATTAGTAAATTGTAAATCTCAATAAACTCTTTTTCACAAGAAGATTAAACCGGTCACTTTGGTTGTCATATCTGATTTGCAAAAACCCATAAAAATAAAGACACACCTCAACAGTAGGATAAAAAGCTCACTGTAAAATAATCAAAGTATTCAATTTTAAAAAAATACTCACAGTATCTCTTCTTAGTCGTTGTCAACTGCGGTCGCCGCCTTCGCAATTCTTTTCCACCGATCTCTATTCGCTGCATGACGAGCACATTCTGCCAGTGGGATCTTGGAGACAGATTTGATGGAGTCTGTCCATCGGGTACTCTCACAGTATCCGCACACAAAAAGTATTCCGCATTCTAGACTCCGCTGCAACGCATTGTTGAATATTGTTTATGCGCATTATTTAGGATGGAATACTTCAAATAATCGCCACCCGCACAGGTTTTAAAATTGGTCAACTGTTAACCCCAAACATTGATAAATGTCACATTATTATTCCATTAATTAAGTCATTCATAATTAATTTCGATATAACTGAACTAATTTGTAGCTCTGTAATAACAAAATTCAGTCACCATATTATTATTTTAATTACATTAATTTAGTATTTTGATTCAATGTCGAATACAACTTTTAAATACAATTACAAAATAATATCAATGTAAAATAATAATATTGAAAATTAATTGTTCAATTTGGTTTAATGAAACCACCTGTAGGCAGTGAGTGACTGACATCATTAAAGTTTTTATTCATTATTGCATAATTAAAATGGTCCAATTTTAATAATGCCTGAAAATTATAATTAAGAACTCGATTTATCGCCGTAGAATAAAATAATTATTAAGAGCGTTACGTAATAAATTTTGTTCGGAAGTTCTGATATTTAAGCCGATTTGCAGGCGAAAACTTAATAATTATGTTTAATTATTACCACAGCTTCCTTGAAAACACTTAATTATTATGTTTTTGCGGAAATGTTCACTTCATCCTTAATCTTAATATTGTAAGTATTTTAATATGTTACGTAATGATTTATTAGACATTATAAGAATGTCTATATCGTTACAAAAAAAAAAAACTTTAACACGATATCACGCCTGCAGTCCCCGAAAGGTTAGGCAGAGATGTACACACACATTTCGCCAGTTATCTTTAATTCCCATGTAATAGGGGCCGTGCCTATTGTCATCAACCGGGCCCATATCCGGGCTCCGTGGCTGGTACGGAGAAATTCCTGAAGAAAAACCCATTAATACTTGCCCGATCTGGGAATAAAACCCAGGACCTAAATTAGTGTCGTGCCTTAATTGGTCACTAAACCAATGAGGCTGATTTTTAATAAATAACACAAAAACTTTATTTTATTTATTAGTAAAGGTTTACCAACACCTTCTGTATTTAAACGAACTTAAGTGACGGTTACAATTAGCCCTTATATAGGCACTACAACGTACCAGAAAACTTTATTTAAATAAAAGACTTGCACAAATTTAAACTATTTATTTAAAAGAACGGACTTCACTTTCCTTTTTTCCGGACAAAACTTATATCATATCAAAAAACAAATATGCATTCTATAACTGAATAGTTTTAATTCAAAATAGTTTGAGCGGCTTAATTTAAGTTTGGTTGGAAGGTTGACAACTTAACAACCATTTACGATTTTTTAGGAAGCTACCAATTTTAAAGCGTTACTTACTATAATTAATCTTTCTTTACAAAAGGTTCAATATCAGACTAACCATATTTGTATTATTTGGATTTCTTTTTCCGAAATTACTAACGTTACATTTTCCGTTGTTCACAGATACGCCCAAAATGATGTAACAACCAACATGTCAAAATCATTGAGATAGCGCCAAAAAATTCAAGATGGCGGACAAAGACTGGGTCGACTACTTCGGCGATTTCAACTCGACGAAACAAATCGTCGACGGAGACAGCACAGATTTAGACATCTCCAAGATAAATTACTATGACAACCAGACCGGGTACCCTGGATATTCCAATTTCACCGCCGACGACTTCTGCCAATCGAATCATTCGCATTTCTATTTGAATGTGACCTGCGAGTTTCCGATCAATTATGCTGAGCCTATGTATGGGTGAGTACCTTTTTAATACCTTGTTTTTTTTTAATTATTTCGTTTGTGATAAAAATCGAAAGGTTTTCAATCTCTTTCTTTTTTTTTTATAAAACGTTGCCCCACACTAGGAATTTCTCCTGTATCGTGGGTGCGTTTACAAACATTTAAACTCACATACACAAACAACCAGGATAATTGGGATAGGTGGCTACCTATCATCATCTTCCTGTCCTTGTCCCATTCTACTTGGGGTCGGCGCAACACGTTTCCTTCTTCCATTCTCCCCTGTCAGACGTCACGGCATCATTTACTCCTGTCTTCTTTCATATAATTCCTCACACAATCCATCCATCTTTTCCTTAGCCTTCCCTCCCTTTCCATCCATCAACATTGATATCCATCACTCTTTTAGTAACGTGCTCATCCCTCCTCATTTCACGACGACTCACTTTAAATTTTTCTGTAACAGGCGCCACTTTCAAACTTCCTCTAATATGCTCATTCCTTACTATATCCATTCTTGCAATAGCCAATATAGCTAATAACCTATGTTGCAATAACAATAACAAATTGGGTTTTTAAACCTAAAATAAAATAGATTTTTTTATGTTATTCCTTGGAATTGTTGGTTAATGATGTCAACTAACCTATTTGTTCCCGGTACCTATAGAGCTCCGCAAAGTCGAGCAGGTTTAACAAAACCAAACCTAGTAAGTGCCGCGCAGTGCGGTTTTCACTACCAGGCTAACTTCATCAGTTCTGTGTCTGCCTGTAGAGGGTTTTTGAAATGACTCACGGACCTCTAACAGAGTGGACACCTAAGTCCCAGCCGTGCCACAACTAAACAATATTTTGAAACAAACCAGAAAATATCCTAAACAAAGAATTTAAAAAAAAATTGTCTCTACATGACGGGCATCCAAAATACAAAAAAGAAATATATGAACAATAAACATACAACGCATAACAAATATTTATAACAATATAAAACAGGACGAAACAAAAAAGAAACACAAAGTAAATAGCAAAGTCTTGAAACATCTGCTAAATAATCTCACAATACTACCTATGTACATTACAAAACGGGAGCACTAGTTTGCAGAAGCATCTTTAAAATATTATATTTCTTCAAGAGATTTACGGAAACCCTAACTTAACTGCACAGCTTTCATGAAACGAGCACAAATCCACTCTCATCTCAATTAGATAGAGAGGGAGTTTTACTTCAACATCTTTTTCATGAAGAAACTTAGTAATTTTAAAAGAGATTCCTATTTTTATTTTTAATGCCCGTTTTTATTACGAACGACCATAAATGGCTTAATAATAGAGCACGTTTGATTTTCAACTCTCAACCCCAAGTCCAATGTTGAAAATACAACGCGCTCTTGTTTAAGCACTACAATTAGGCGTCTCTTAGTGTGTGTATATTTATATGCGTCGTCGTCATCATTCTCTTGCCCTTTTCTCAATTTATTTGGGGTCGGCGAAGCTTGCTCTCTTCTTCTATATTCTTTTCCCGTCATCTCACCTTTTTACCCATTTCATCTTCACACAGTCCATCCATCTCTTTCTTAATCCTCCACTACGATTATAGCCATTCACATTCTTCTTTTTTATCGTGTGGTTAGTGCAGAACCTGGTGTCAGAGTTTTATGCCGCCTATGGGCCTCTGGCTTGGCTTCACATTTAATACTCTCAACTTTCCTCATTCAGTGTTATGTGCTGAATTGGAAATGAACCGGCTATGTTAACCCTAACACCATTGACCGTTGGGGTAGACGTGTTCTTGATTCTTGATTTTGGTAGAGACCGCGAATCGGCAAGCGTAAGGTGGAACGCTCTCAAGCTAGGTGGAGTGAAGATCTCCGCAGAGTGGCTGGTAGGTGAGAGTTGCCGAGAATCGAGCTGAGTGGTATGCAATTGGAGAGACCTCTGTCAAGTGGTGGTCAGCTGCACGCTGATGTAGAGAAGTCATCATTATCATCTGACTATATTGGATGTTGGATGCAGCTGTATATTTTACGTAGAGCGACTGCCTGTCTGGCCTCCACAACCCATTTAGTACAGTAATACGATACCCCTTGGTAAGACTGGTGGTGACGCTTTCGGGCCATTGACTACCTGTAACGACTGTTAGTGATCTACAAATGACAGCCGGGACTAGCGGGTTAACGTGCTTTCCGAGTCACGGAGAAAACTCGGTATGTATTAGATTGTCACCTATGCACGGACGAACCTTGGCAAGCGCTGGTTCACCTTAAAGACCGACCCGTGCGGCTGTTGCTATTTAGCCACGACCTCCTTGATAAGTAGTACTATTCTTAATCTCTAACATAACTCTTTCTTCTACAGCTACATCGCGCCCTTTCTCCTGGCAACGACCACAGTGGCCAACACTCTCATCGTGGTGGTCCTCTCCCGGCGTCACATGCGAACCCCGACCAACGTAGTCCTGATGGCCATGGCTCTATGCGACATGTTCACGATGCTGTTCCCGGCGCCCTGGCTTTTCTACATGTACACCTTTGGCAACCACTACAAGCCGCTGAGCCCTGTCAGAGCTTGTCAGGCTTGGAATTATATGAACGAGGTGAGTTCTAGAATGATTGGTCTTTGTAATAGTCATCTTTTCAAATTGACGTAACTTTTGTCTTCTGCTGCAGAAATACTATATATGCATCCAGCGTTACTGTATATGCATCTTTCAGCGTTTTTATATTTAAGTTACTAGTACTTTAGAATGGTATAGATTTTATCTTTGCACAGTCTTGCAGGTGTCGATATTGGTTATATATCGACACCTGCAAGGAATAACATCGTAACTAATATTTAGCAACTTCATAGGAGAGCGCGTCAAGGATTAAAAAATCCCTTTTATTAACTACAGTTGACTCTCACTTACAATGTTTTGACACTATAAAAATCTTTAAATAAAGGAATTAAGCCGCAGGGGGGAGTGCAAAAAACAATCTGCATTTTTTGTACAGCAAGAATATGATTGTAACTCAAAATTGCCTAAAACTGGGTTACGATGTTAGTCCTTGCAGGTGTCGATATATCGATATATCGGATTTATTTTTTCATAAGAATGTGTTACTGTGTTTTCCCATCAAGAATTCTCAGTATTGTGTACGTAAGTCTAGATTTGTGCTTTATTTATGTCAAAAGCCTCATATCCCATTTAGGCTGCCTGTTCATTGAAGCGGAGCGAGGCTGCGGAGCGGCGAAACGGAGAAATATTAACCAATAGGATTGCATTAAATCTCCGCTCCTCTCCATTTTGGTTAATATTTCTCCGTTTCTCCGCTCCGCAGCTGCGGTCCGCTTCAATGGACCGGCAGCCTTATACAGAATGTCCCAGAAAATTATGTTTGCCTCCAAGAGAACTACTCTCACAGTTACTCGTACAACGTAGAGGTTTTTATTAAGACTTTTTTATTTTTCGTGCTATTAACATTTTAATATGTTTAAAACTAACTTAATACATTATTACGATTAAATTAACTAAACTAACAACATACTATAAATTAAGGCCATCAAAAAACTCCTCTTCAACGCTGTCAACTGGTAATGTGCCCAAGAGACTGTATAGCGACGTTGCCAGATTGTAGGGCAGCGCTTAGCCTCTAGGCAAGATAAAAACCAGCCCTTGGGTCACGGGAAGCATCCACTAGGCCTTTAAAAACTTGCTTAAAAAGGCTGTGAGCACTCGGACCCCATAACGTAGTGAGTAACATTAAGCTTGTATAATTATAACTTGCTTCGGTGATCATCGCGAGGATACCAGCATGCCTGAGAAATACATATTTTTCGACGACATGAAAAGCCAAGTCAGAGGCCCATGGGCGGCATAAAAACTCTGACACCAGGTTAGGCACTAACCACACGAAAAAGAAGAAGATATAAAGCCCCAACCCAACCTTGACGTTTGCTATTTAAGTTCAATTTGATCCATAATTGCCACTAGCAGTTGTGTTAATGTGCCCTTTAATCTCAATCAAAGTTTTCCCCACAGCTATAATCAGCTATTAATAAAACCTACTTCTGCCTAGCATGTAACACGCAACTTAGAACTAGTTCTAAGCTGTTATCGCAGCTAAACTTGGAAATTTAATTAAACTTTCATAAGTGCAGTTTATTACCTTGTTCACGTTTCGCATTTATGAATTTTCTTCGCATGTCACAATTTCATAATAAAGGCGAGAATTTAATTACGGTAAAACTCACTATTACTTTGTCCGACCCGAAGATCGAACCCCGGTAACCTACGCTTAGCAGTCGTCATAGCGACTTAAAAACAAGTCAGAAATGGAATTACAAAACCATTGCTAACGTTCACTTTTAGCATCATCATCTATTCGTACATCTGCTGAGTCCCAGCATGTTGGAGTCTGGGTTTGTGCCAGGTTGATGGCAAAAGGCTCGCCCCTATTACATGGAACTTAAACAAAACTGGTGAAATGCGGGTGTACAGTCACGAGCACCAATATGTATGTATATTATTATTATGAGCCTCATGTGTCCCACTGCAGGGCAAAGGCCTCCCTTCCCTCTTTCCATTCTTCTCTATCTTGGGCTATTTGGGCCCAATCCAGCGTCCAAGAGTCCAGATCGTCACGCCATCTCCTTCTGGGCCTACCGCGTCGGCGGGTTCTGTTGTTTGGAACCCAATCTGTTGCCACTTTGGCCCAATTTTGATGCGACATGCGGCATATGTGGCCAGCCCAGTTCCATTTTAGTTTGGCGGCTGTGTTGCAAACGTCTGCGATTTGGGTCTTGGATCGAAGTATACTGTTCTTTATACGGTCAGAAATTTTGACCCCTAGCATACTTCGCTCCATGGCTCGCTGGCAGACCCCGAGTGCGGACTTTTGACGCTTTGTTAATGACCACGTTTGCGCTCCATAGGTGAGGGTGGGAAGGATGCATGTGTCCATGAGTTTCCTTTTGAGGGAGAGTGAAAGTGGTCCTTTCATGAAGTGTTTCATCGACCAATAGCTCTTCCAGGCGTTTTCGGTGCGTCGAGCCACTTCTTTATCTTGCCTCGCCTGGAAGGAGACTATTTGGCCGAGGTATATATACTCATGGACATACTCAACCTCCACACGCCCTATATACACTTTCCTAAATTTGAAAGCAGTTTTCGCGAGACATAACGATTGTAACTTGGAGTAGGATCTATTTCATAAAAATATGAGTTCAAAAATGCTATGTTCGTAACCAGATGAAATTTTAATTAGAACAGCAGGAGAAACTGACTTTTAAAAGTTGCTAAGTGTTTACATATTGGTGCTCGTGACTGTACTATTAGGTAAACCTCTGCTTAACTCTTCAAAGATTACAGGCGTTATGATATTATGTAACTTCAAATGGTGCCAAAATCCTTCATTTGCTTCAAAATAATGAACAGATATTAATCACCTTCGCTAAAAGGCTGCCAAATAAATTATATTTGGAGTAATTAAAATAGAAATGATTCGGACATTTCGGAACCGTTTGAGGACATTTCAAGATATTCGAAGAGATTTCGAGACATTTCGGGACACTTGACGATCTGTTAGTTAAATATTACTGCTTCTACAATAATTACAAGTTTATTTGATTAGATATTTTGTTTTATATTTGTTTAGTTGTAGGAGTTCTAACAATATTTGGATAGAATTGTTTTATCTTTTTGCTGAGATAATGTTTACTTCAGCTATTATAAGATATTATTGTTGTTTTGTCCTTGTTCTTAGGTGAAGAGTATTTGCTTATATTGTGCGAAAAAGGTGAAATATATTTTCCCTTGTTTGCACAGACATCAAAAATGGCTAGAAATAAACACTATGTAACGCACAAGAAACTAATCTGTTTGATGTGAAACGTAAAAAATAAACTAAACCCCAGCTCAGAACATAAAGAGCACAATGATATAAAAAATAGATTCTTCTTCTCGAATCGATGACTCAGATTACGTACGTAGCAACCTGAACTGCTCTATCATTTGCCTCACTTAAGTCCTGGAGGGTGCAGTTGGTTGTGCACGACGGACAAAAGAGAAGATGTGGCATATCCTATGTTGGGGCTCTACAATCGCGAGACCCACCTTGGACACAATCCGAGATGGGTCGGTTTTACCCCATCTAGGCAGAAAAAAATGCATAAACCAATATACATAATATAGGGTTTTTCAACAAGAACTTTGTTTTCTAAAACAAAATAAATCAAAGAATTTAGATGAAGATGATTCAATTTTTTAATGTATTACGAAGAGAAAAGTTTGACAATTATGAATGAAATAATATCTGGCAAATGTCCACCACGACCACGCTTACAGATGTCAATTTTATTTCCTTAATCATATCACGGATTTTGAGTTTTATGGATGCAATCGATTCGATTGGCTCCTTAAAGACTCTGTCCTTAACATAGCCCCACAAAAAAATTATCCACTGGTGTTAAATCACACGATCTGGCTGGCCCCTTAACAACTGAATTTCGTGAAATTATGCGATCGGGAAATTTGGTTTGCAATAAATTGATCGTTTCATTGGCTGTGTGACATGTGGCACCGTCCTGTTGAAACCACATATTAGTGATATCCACGTCATCAATAATAGGCCAAAATTGACTTGTTAACATCTCGCGATAGCGTGATCCATTGACCGTTACCGCATTTCCAGCTTTATCAACTGAGGCTCACGGCTGCGTTATTTTCAGTTGAACGACCCGGCCGAACACGCGTTGTTGTTGGCACAGTTTGTACCGAGCCTGTCAGCTCAAATTTAGTGACCAAATTCTTAATAGCGGTCTCAGAAGGACGATTTTGTTGTCCGAAAATATCACGAATTTTACGAAATGTAACTTTAACAGAACCATTTTCATAGTGGATTTTAATTATCTTTTAATTCGATTTTCGAACGAAATTGAATTCATGGTAACAATTGTCAAAGCGTCTACTAGGAATACGTCAAAAAAACTAAATGTCAAAACTGTCATATTGTTGGTGTTGCCCCAATTGAAAAACAAAGTTCTTGTTGAAAAACCCGTTACAAGGTGTAAATGGGCCCTTCCCGAAGCCGTCAACCAAGTATTCTATCTTTACATCAAACTAAGTTACTCTACGCAAACGTTATTGCTGGGAAACGACATTTTTTTAGGTGAAAAATTGATACATACGGTAGGACTGTAATGTACTTAATTATTTTGCTGATGGATGCATTGAATAATAAAGGTCATGGAGGTATACGATATCTCCATGGCTCAAAGGTTCCCAGGTACGGTCCAAAACAAAATAAAATCGCAATGACTACGGGGAGAAATATTGCCTTTCGGTTCGCTTAGGGACTTTACACCCATTATAATACACTCCTTTACAAAAAAAAACGGGCGGTTTTGATTTTTCCACATTCAGTTCTAAAGAGGTTTTAATATAGTTTTTAATAGCCATACTATGTTACTAGCACTTAATACAAAGTCTGGGTATGAAAAAAAGGTAATTCCAAATTCGAAACTTTCGTTTTAACTAATAATCCCTTTTCAGTTTGTGACTTTTTACTTACTTTTCGCGAGTTTGCGGTTAAAAAGTTATCAGCAACTAAAACTAACTTATTAAACTAAACTCTTGTAGTCTTAATGTAATTTTACCAATAAAAATGTCCATTTAACACGGCTCAGTTTACATCGACTAAAACACCAATTTCAGGACTTAAGTGTTAAAAACTATATTCTCATTGCTAATAAGAAATTTCTAGTCATTTGCAAATGACATACTAAAAATATTAATATTGTCCATAGAAAAGTCAATGACTGCAAGGTGCCCATTTTTTTTGCAAAGGAGTTTATATGTATAAAAGCGTACATATGTGCGTGACACCGGTGACACGTTAATATTCCAAATAAAGGGTGATCATGCGTGACGCGACCTGCTGTACGGCGGCTATTCACGGTACACTGCACGCTGCAATATCGACAACACCGGATTATTGCACGAGGTCAACCTGGCTGTGATATGTGTACGATTAATAATCAGAGAAGTGGGTGCAAAAGTGAAAATCACCCGCTTCTGACGAGGTAGAAAATTGGGATTAGCCAGCGGACTTGATTTAGAGGTTTTTTTTTTTACGGAGACACCATTGTCGAAATTTTTCGCCAAGAAGTTAAGTAAAATCAGCTGTTCCACATATTTTGGTCTGATTTCGTGGTTATCGTTTGCGCGTCGATAGTATTCGTACACCTATAAGTATATTATAATTCTAATCAAGTACCTATAGACTTTGACACTGAAAAGCAACGTACATAAACGGTACGTTACTAACCTTACCCAACTTCTAATCCATACACACATAAATCAAGCAAACATGCTATGCTGTCGATTAATCCGTCGGTCGCAAGCCCAAAGCACAACACATTGTACATTGCGCTTTGTGCCGACTGCCAGGCCCGGTTTCACAATAAGTAGAGAACCGGATCCCTTGTTATTGGTAATCAACGCTGCAGCTTCGTCTAAGAACAATAAGATAGCGGGGGGGTTATTAATGGGCTGGATATAGGCTGTTTCTGATCTGGAAACGGTTTATCATAGTAACGTCACGTCTATTAACCCCGAAAGGTGAGGCAGAGGTGTACGTAAAAGTACAACCACATTTCGCCAGTTATGTTTAAGTCCCATGTAATAGGAGGCAAGCTTATTGCCATCAACCGGGCTCTAGTCGAGACTCCGTGGCTGCTACTGAGAAATTTCTGATGGTAAAACCCAATAACTCTTTGCCCCATCTGGGAATCGAAGCCAGGACCTCATGTTTAGCTGTCGTACTTCGACCACTAAGCCAACGAGGCAGTATGGTTTATCATCTACCAAGGCTATTCCCAACTATGTTGGGGTCAGCTTCCAGTGTAACCGAATGCAGATGAATTGCACATGAGGTCCTGTGCCCGATTCCTAGGTTGGGCAAAGTGTTATCAGGTTTCTCAGTTAATGGCACAAGACTACTTAATAGCAGAAGCTCTCTATTACATTAGACCTTCATGAGGCTTCAGACATGGAGCATGACATGAGCATAGACATGTTAACGATCCTCACATCGGTATAAACACTAAACACATGTTGCTAACTCGCCACTTAAAAAACCTTTGGCAAAATCGTTCCTTAAATCTTATTTCCAGATGTGAATTAGTGCGAATTATACCTACCTAAGATTAGTGAACCAATCATCGTAAATGGTGTTCTATTTTTTTAACAGTTTTATTGTTAATCAGTTTGTTTGATTTTTTTTTTTATTTTTTTTTATTTCGATATTAGGATTTCTTTGATAGTTTAAAAATATTCCAATGAACCAGCATTACCAGCGTTTTCATTAACCGACTTCAAAAAAAGGCGGAGGTTCTCAATTCGGTTGTATTTTTTTTTGTGTTTGTTAACTCATATCTTCGTCATTTATGAACCGATTTGAAAAATTCTTCCCGATGGGTCTCATAGAAATTCTATGAAAATCGGTTTAGAAATTTGGTTTTTAAATCAAAATATCTGGTAAAAATATGTTTTCCAAGGAAAAGAAATTGCGACATTGATAATTGACAAGGCTTTGTGTATGATGCGATACCTAAAAAGGGCAAAATAAACGCTTTTTTGCAAAAAAAATAACCAACTTCCGAAAAAACACCAAAAAAATAGAAAACTAACTTAACTTTCGGAAGCCGGTGGCAAAAAAGTCAATGAAACAAACAATAGTCACAGACACCGACACCGACTTCCGAAAGTAAAGTTATTTTCCATTTTTTATGTTTTTTTTTGGAAGTCGGTTATTTTTGTGCAAAAAAGTTTTTATTTTTTATTGTCGTATTGTCGGCGCCATCTTGTATATTCAAATATACCTACATTCCAAACAACATTTTCCATCCGAAAGTACAACATCAATAATACGTAAAGGGTTCACATTTTCACAATGATAACGTACTCGTATTACTAGAAATTCTATCAGCAGTGTGTCGGCAAATAGTTCGGGCTTGATATCCAATATGCAATACAAATGATGGCCTCCGTCGATTATACTCCAAAATAGTGTTGGGCCCCCGTCGATACTGCGGGGAAATATTTTGTGGTAGGTGTTAGAAAAAGAAAAAAAACGTAAAACAACGCAATCGCGTCGATTGGGTTTTTTTTTTCGTTTTATACATAGCGCCTGTAATCCTAGAAGGTATAGGCAGAGGTGTACCTAATAGTACACCCACATTTCGCTAGTTATGTATGTTATGTGTGTGTGTTAAGTTTTTACGTTTTTTCTTTGTATATATAAAAACAGAACCGTCTTTTGTCACGGAGTCGGGTTATTATTTATTGCCTATTTGAGATCTCAAATATTTATAATATTCACTCTCACCTGGGAACTCATTTAGAAAAAACTTATGACATAAAACTGATGAAAAAAAAACTTAGAAACGATAAAAACAACAACGATTTGTTTTTAATAACTACAGTAAATTCTGGTTACTACAATCGTTAAATTCAAAAAAAAACGGGAAAAGAAACCAAAGCTTTCTTTCATCGACTTCTAAAAAGAAAAGAAAAAATCTCGATAAAATCGACAGCCAGTTCACATCACTACGAACTGTTGATTCGTGTCGATGGGTATTATAAAAAATGTTTGCGATCCCTTCCTTTATCCTTCGTTCCACTCGATTTAAACCAAAGTCAATATTGCCACTTCCAAATGGACCTGTAATGATATTTTTTAAACTAGATTCTACAGTCCACGACGACCCCGTTGGTCTAAGAGTTGCAAGCGCGATTGCTGAACATGGGGTCCTGGGTACGATTTCCAGGTCGGGCATTGTTCTTGGGTTTTTCCATCTGGAATTTCTCAGTAGTAGTGGGAGTCTGGTTGATGGTAATAGGCTCCCCCCCTATGAAATGTGGGTATTCTATTAGGTCCACTTCTGCTTAACGCAGAAGGGACTAAGGGTTAAGCAGAAGCGTGCCCAATAGTACACCAACATTTCGGCAGTTATGTTTAAGTCCCATGTAATAGCGGGCGAGCCTATTGCCATCAACCAGGCACAAATCCAGATTCCATGGCTGCTACTGAGAAATTATTGTGCTATTATTGTTATACTGTCATTTTCCTCCTTTAATTATCAAATCCAAGTTTAATTAAAACGTACCCTTCCAAACATAATCACTACAACCGATCTCTTTCAGAAAAGACTTTAAAACATCCTATCCGCTTTTACCCGGTTACCCGGAATTCCATCCATCTGGGTATCAATATTTTTCCGATCGCATTGTTTGGGTTCGAATAAGAGCATTGTGTTGAAACAATGTAGGTAACTCTTATCCGGGTATTGGATATCTGCCCGTGTATTTATATTTCGGATTGTCACGATTTATTCCGTTACACTGGTACATGTGGGCAGCAGATGGATTTCGTGTAACGAAATGACACTGGGTACGACACACTGCTTTTATTAAACTAACAAATTACTTGAAATTACAATTTAACACGATAACACTGGCCATAATGAATCGGCTAGGTACAGTTCCGGAACTTCCTGACTCCGCTGCGATCAGACACCATCGCCTTCCTCGCTACGAGCTTTAAACATCACGACTCTGTACAAGCGCGCTTTAAGTGTGGGTAGACTTGTAAGGAGGTCACGTGATGTCATCACTGGCACTGTTTCGACTCATTATCGGATCCGACATATAAATGCTTGATGGCCACGTGCTAGACGCTTGTTGCGAATGCAAAAGAAAACAAATTAAATGAAATTGCCAATAAGCATGCCACGTTTAACCGCAACGGCCATTGGCGACGAGCTTGTCGAGAATGCGATAGAAAACAAAGGAAAATAAATTGCCAATAAGCATACCACGTTGCACCGCAATGCGAAGCTACGACCCCCTCACGCGAAGGAAATAAGTGACGCACGCGCTACTCGCTTGACCCCTGTTGCATCGCCTGAGGCTGTGTACAGGGTGTTAGCATCACCCCTCAGTAATATGAGTGGGTGAATGATTATCTAGACAGAGACGGAGGGCAGAACGATTGACTGATGCGCTACGTATCGTGGGTTCCATTCCCACAAGGAACAAATATTTGTATAACCCTATGTTGGGGTCCGCCTTTATTCTTACCGCATGCAGCTGAACACGAGTATTTTACGTGGTGGGACTGCCTGTCTGACCTCCACAACCCAGTTAGTACTGGATAAAACGATACCCCTTGGTAGGACTGGTTGTCAGACTTTTGGGCTGCTTGCTACTTAACAACCGTCAAAATCTACTATTGACAGTCGGGACAAACGGCTTACCGTGCTTTCCGAGGCACAGAGGAAACTCGGTTTGTAATGGGCGGTCACCCACCCACGGACTAACCTAGGCAAGCGATCTTAACCTGAAAATTGACCCGAGTAGCTGGTATTGTTTAGCCCCTCAATCCCTAGCTAAGACCAACTAAATATCCCTATTAGACACATTGCAAGCCAAAGCCCTGCCACATCTGCAGCGCACATTCTTTTAACAAATCCGTATACCACAGACGAGCAGAGCTAAACGCTTTAGCTTCACAAAACAGAAATCCAGTTTCCCCAACCAAACCGACACCTAAATCAATGCCTCAATACTATGGCACTTATAGAATTACAACTCTCGGCTCTGCAGTGAAGGTTTGAAATCGAAAGAGTGATACTGAAAACGGGTCCTGTAAAAGGCACAGGTGAGCAAAAAATAAGCATGGAATGCCTGACTGATAAAACAAAGAGAAGTACGAAATGCTTAGGATAGTTTCACACTCCGATTCATTTTGTTCCAGTCTTTGTTTTATTCTTCTGCTTTGCGTGTCGATGAACTCAAATAGTACCCGACCAGAATTTAGCTACCTTTTTTTTTTTTTTTTTTTTTTTTTTTTTTTTTCGGATGGGAAATCATCAAATGACTTCTCCCGCTCTGGGCTGAGCGGGAGGGAGTGTCAGACTTTTACTGACTAAAACCCATCCATGTTCCTTCATCGCCCTTTGTGTTCCGGGGCCGCGGTATCTCTTTCGAACAACCCGCAGCACCCGGCAGGCATCGGCCCTTGCGGGCCCCTTCCCTATGCTGACATCTCTTTGAGGCGCGCGTGGAACACGAACGCGCCGTCGACACGGCCTGTCGTCCTAAGACGGAGGGACGGCGAGCTAGCCCTTAGCTCACCGTCCACAGGCCCGCGTCTACGGTGGCCGGGGGCCACCACGTGGCCCCCGACGCCCGGTGCGTCTCCCGCGGCGGCTGGGACGTGAGGAGGAACGCTCTCTCTCACGTTCCGCCTCCTCCTTTGCTAGCATGACTGCTTCGCAAAAGGAGGTGACGGCTTCCCATTCCGTCTCGCTCCGGACCATGGCTCGAACCAGGGCCGGACGCGAGAGGTCGCCGCCGCCGATCGCCGCTAGGAGGACACGGCGTTGCTCCGCCCAAGCGGGGCAGACCTCCACCGTATGCTCCACCGTGTCCTCCGGTCGATCCTCGCAGTGGAAACACCCGGGCGTCTCCTCCCGCCTGATTCGGTGCAGGAACCTCCCGAAACAACCGTGTCCGGTGAGGACCTGCGTCAGGCGGAAGGTGAGGACGCCGTGGCGCCTCTCAAGCCACTCCTCAAAGAGGGGACTTATCGCCACTATCGTGGCGTGCCCTGCACGGGGTTGCGACAGTCGCTCTCTCCATGTCACCATGAGATCGGCTCGGAGGTTTGTCCGCTGAGCGGCAATTAGCCGCGGCAGCGGAGTAACCCCCCGGCGAAGAACCTCCGCGCGCCATTCATGTAGGCGCGCGAGGACTATCGCCTCCAGATCCCATGGTGGCAATCCGGCTAGGAGGCTCGCAGCCTCGCCCGAGATCGTGCGGAACCCACGGACCATCCTTACGGCTATCACCTTTTGGGGCGCGTTCAGATAATGGGCGGCTCGCCGCCTCAAGGAACGCGCCCACACCGGGGCACCGTAAAGGGCCATGGACCGCACGACCCCCGCATAGAGCCTCCGGCAGGAGGCGTTCGGCCCCCCCAGATTGGGCAGGAGCCGCCTGAAGGCAGCCCCAGTCCGTTCCAGTTTAGGGGCCAAACGTCGGAAGTGCTCCACGAAGTTCCACCGGCTGTCGAGGACAAGTCCCAGGTACTTCAACGTCGACCCGACGCCGATGGAAACCCCTCCTACCGTCAGTGAGGATCCCGACGGTGGCGCATTCCGAGGCCCATGAAAGCACATGGCCTCGGACTTGTGCAATGCCACCTCGAGACCCAGTTGCCGGATCCTCTCAACGACTATCGCAACCCCGCGTGTCATCAAGTCGGCCGCCGCCTCGTGCGACCTCCCCTGTGCCAGCACCAGCGTGTCGTCAGCGTAGCACACTACGCTGACGCCACTAGGGAGGTCGGCGCGCAGCACCCAGTCGTAGCCGATGTTCCACAAGGGCGGTCCTAGAACCGATCCCTGTGGGACACCGCACGACATCTCTCGCCGGTTCCACTCTCCGGAGCGACCGGGGTAGATGACGGCTCTGTCCGTCAGGTAATCCCCGACCACACGACGAAGGTAGGTCGGCACCCGGTGATACCGGAGTGCCTCCCCAATGCAGCTCCAGGGCATGGAGTTAAAGGCGTTGGCGATGTCGAGAGACACCGCCAAGACGACCCCACCCCGGGACACCGCATCCCCCGTCGTGAGGGCTCTTACGCGCATGATTGCGTCCACCGTGGAGCGCCCCTTGCGGAAACCAAACTGGTGTTCCGCAAGATCCGGACCCATCCCCGCAAGGTGCTCGGCGAGGCGGTTTGCAATGACTCTTTCAAAGAGCTTGCCCACCTCGTCGAGCAACACAACGGGCCGGTATGCGGACGGAGAGTCCGCAGGGCGCCCCGGCTTCCGAATGAGGACCAGCTTCCCCGTCTTCCAACGAAGCGGGAACTGGCCTCTCTCCAAGCATGCGCTTAGGAGCCCCTCCAGTCGGGGCCCGAGAGCCTCAAAGGCCAGGACCCAGGCTTTGCCAGGCAAGCCGTCGGGTCCCGGGGCGGTATTTTTGGCCTTGAGCCGTCCTACCGCCACTCTCAGGTCTACCCCAGCCACTTCCGGGACGTCGTCGTCGTCGTGGTCCGCTTCCGGCACCGCAGGTGGCGGAGCCATAGGCGGGGGGGGATGTTCCCCTCGCGAGGGAAACAGAGCGCTCACCACGTCCTCCACGAGCTGAGGCCGGAGACTCTGCGTCAGTGGGGGGGCCCAGGTGCGGAGTTTATCCCGCACCATCTTGTAAGGGCGCCCCCACGGATCCCCGTCAAGAGTCCCCAGCATCTCCTCGCGGGCCCGATCTCTGGCCCGCAGGACAGCCTCGCGGAGGGAGAATTTAGCTACCTGCACAGCTCTTTCGAACTCAAACTCAAAGCATTTTAGCTTTCGTTGGCTTAACTTTTTCGTGAGTTAATTATACTACTTTCATTTGGAGACTGCCTTATTGGGAGAGTGCAACTATTGAGGAGGATTGGGCTTGCTTTGTAAGTTGGAGATTAGTTTAGTTTGCAGTTTTTAATACTGTTGACTTCTTATTAAATCACTGCATAATATAAAACAAAGTCGCTTCCCTCTATCTGTCCCTATGTATGCTTAGATCTTTAAAACTACACAACGGATTTTGATGCGTTTTGTTTTTTAATAGATAGAGTGATTCAAGAGAAAGGTTTATATGTATAATACATGCATATTATAGTAGAGAAAACATTAGTATCTACATTGCACCCGTGCGAAGCCGGGGCGGGTCGCTAGTACGAAATAAATTAGAATGTTGGACTCGAGTTTTTTCTCCAGTATCTACCCTAAGTACCTGTTTGATAAACCGTCCTAGTATCACTTTGGGCACTATTCTGTCAATGATTGTGCCCATTCGTCATCTCAACATAAATAACATCAGGCCAGTAATCTCCGCAGGGTGGTTAGACATAGGTGTACCTAATAGTACATCAACTTTTCGCCAATTATGATCAAGTCCTATGTAATAGGGGGCGAGCCTATTGCCATCAAGCGGGCACAAATTCAAACAACCCAGGAATCGAAGCCAGGACCTCATGGTCAACAGTCGCTCTTACGTCCACTTGACCAACGATGCATTTCCCGTCCGGCATCTTAAATGGCCTTAAAAAGAATTCCTTCTCTCACAATATTATGTCTAAAAAACGTTTTTGCAAAAAAAAAAACCGACTTCCAAAAAAAAACAAAAAAAGTGGAAAATAACATTACTTTCGGAAGTCGGTGACTATGGTTTGTTTCATTGACTTTTTTGGCACCGACTTCCGAAAGTAATGTTATTTTCCACTTTTTTTGTTTTTTTTGGAAGTCGGTTTTTTTTTGCAAAAACGTTTTTATTTTACCCTTTTTAGTTATAGTATCACACACAAATCCTTGTCAAGTATCAATTTCGCAATTTCTTTTACTTGGATGAAATTTTTTCCAGCTATTTTGATTTCAAAACCAAACTGCTGAACCGATTTTGATGAAATTTCTATGGGACCAATCGGGAAGTAGATCCATTCAGATAAAAGAACAATTTTTCAAATCAGTTCATAAATGACGGAGATATGAGGTAACAAACACAAAAAAAAAAAAACATACAACCGAATTGAGAACCTCCTCCTTTTTTAGAAGTCGGTTAAAAAGTCACCCAAATTGATGCAATACGAAAGAATGTGAATAAAACCTAGCCATAGCTCAATTCCAATACCCTTTGTAAGCACTAGAAAATCCGATATTTTCTTCACAGAAGTCCGCTAGAAACTTGCGGTACTTAGCAAAAGCGAAGACAAACTTGTCTTGCAGTTTTAAAATGCTGTCCTCCTAGAAAGACGTTCCGGAGATATTTTCATTTGAGTGTAAATATAAGTTTGTAAAGTTCGTAAAATCGTTCCGCTGGTGTTTGCGAATTCAAAAATTGTGTTACAAACGAGACAGGAAATCTGCAGTTGTTTGAGTCCACGACTTAATTCTACAGTTTGTTGCGATGTTATAGGATTTATTTTTCTCTCTTTGTGGGACGATTGTTGCTGGATTGATTTTATTCTGATAGCAGGTTCAAGTTATCAAGTCTTGAATAATTTATCAAAAGGTATTAATTATTACCTCGTTTTTAAAGCAGTAGCGATCTGATGGTCACTACTACTAGAGGTGTTTATTACACCCACATTTCGCCAGTTATGTGTAGTAAGTCCGTGTATCAATGACCTCTTGATAGTCTAATCTACACTAATATTAAAAAGTAAAGTTGTTAAATTGTGTAAGTTTGGATATACGGGATAATCTTTCAATAATGTGAAGCTAGATTAACCCCAAACGTCATAGGCTATGTTTAAAAGAAAACAGGACGTTCCCTTTGGATAATTTCCGCCCATTACGCGAGCAAAGATGCGGGCAAAAGTTATATTCTGATCGTTCCTAGATTACGGAAAAGCTTCAGAATTTCAATGAAACGTCGACCAACGATACGTCGTCAAATGAAACCAGCAAATACCAATTTATTGGTCTTCGATGTCCGAAATTCAACCGCCTTGCAACCTCTTTGTCTAAATCGGTTCTTTGGCATACCTATAACTAAACTGCAGATAGGTACTACAACCCCTTCCTCATTTTACCTCTGACAGCTGCAACCGAACAGAAACCTTATTGCAACTGAACAAAGATCCCTGTCATCTGGCTAGACCTGTCAGTGGAAGCAACCCAACCCCAGCCTTAAAGTAACGACGGTAAAGTTCACTGTTTTTTTTTTCACTTATCCTAGCGTTCATCAAAAGGATGAACCCTGTTTTTATTACAATCTAGCCTTGTATATAGACTAGTAAGTAATTTAATTAAAACCTAAACTGCTAAATTGTCTTTACTAAGAATGTGTCCAATAGCACTATTCTTATTGTCTTTATTAAGGCGAATACACTTCGTTCTCGTGTTGATTTGTGAACACTTGTGCTACATTACAATATTCACTAACACTAAACACTAACTCGAATGATTTTGTTCTTTTTAATCTTCTCACTATGTCGGTGTGGTCGAGAAGCTGGCTCGCTTCAACGTTCACATGCTGATGAAGTCTCTGTTCGTGAGCTTTTGCAGATTTTTGTATCACTTTTTCGATGAACTCAACTTTAAGGTCCCGATGGAATTCATGATTTCGTACGTTCCCGTAGTACTTTATTCTGGAATCATTGGATGATTAATGCATTGGTCTGGTTTGGTAATACCATAAGTCCAAACTGGCATACTTGGCCTTCATGCCATACTTGTCAAATGCTTTCGCAACGTCCAAAAATACAGTAGCACAAACTTTCTTATTTTAAAAGGGGTTTTGTATTACGTTTGTGATCCTATGTACATACTTGATCGATAGTTGAAGATAATGTAGCTACCCGTCAGTGAAAGAATTTTCGGAATCAGATCAGAAGTTACTTCTTTATGATATCAGTATAGACTATCGCCGCCACATTGTTTGTTTTTTTTTTAAATACATATGATTGAGGCATACTGAGAGTGTCCCAGTAATAGGAATGCTAAATGCTAGTTTCAGTAAGGATTTGAATAAACATTTTCCCATCAGCTTTATCTTGCTTTCCGACCGTACCCTAATCACAATAATATTAAACCTCTTACATAATAATAATATACTCGCACAATATATTATCATCATCTGAGCTCCTGAGGATTTCGATATAGGCTGTCAGGGTATTATAGGCCGTATAGGCATAGTATTTGTGCCTCAAGTTTAACCCAGCTGAATGCGTCGCAGATAAGACATAATCTGGCTTGAAGCCGTGGGCCGTGTGGATATTTGAATATTAATTATGCAATATGTCTCTCAAATAGTGTAGGGTCGGGGATTTCTAATTGTTTGACGTGTCTTGGTTTATTATTGACTGTTTGTTGCGATAGAAGATTACGGATACATTATCTTTTGTACGTGAGATTTGCGTTTATTCACAATTCTAACGTAGGTATACGTACAAACAGCCTGACTCGCCAAAAAAAGGAATATTTACTCCGTAGGGGAATCAAACACTTGAAACGTAACGTAGCGCAAGAGCCAGCCAATCACTCAAAACATTGTGTTGAGTATTAGTCACAAAATAATTTAATATCAGATATACATACATAAAAGCACGCTTTGTTCCCATGGGGGTAGGCTAAAACATCAGAATTTCACTTGGTTCGATCCTTACTTACTCCATTGGCAATGTATGTACATGTTTAAACATCTGGTCATACACGCATATTGCGAGTACTACGCACCTGACCTTACTGATATGAAAACGATCACGTCTCATATCATGACATAAATGAATAATTCGTTCGTTTTCGTTTTAGAATAGAATAGAATATACTTTATTGTACACCAAAATTGAAACAGAACGGTTTTACAAAAATTGTTAATTTTATGGTTACAATGGCGGTCTTATCGCTGATAGCGATCTCTTCCAGACAACCTTCAACGATATCAAGATCATGTTTGATTTATTCTTTAATCGATTGCATTACATACTAAACAAAAAATAATAAAACAAATATGTACATAGATAAATGAAGAAAAGCATTAAATGGCGTCAAAAAATTCGTCTACATCGCTGTCAACAAGAATAGTGCCCAGAAGGCTGGCAGCATTGCCACGTTAAATGGCAATGCTGATTCTTTGACCCAAAAATAGGCCAGTCCTCTGGTCACGAGAAGAGTTAGCCAACCGCTTGGCGATGTTCCGAAAGACTAGGTGCGCAACTCGGACCCCATGGCCTCAGTGTTTCAACTCCAAACGGCTCAAACACATAGCTACATTAAATAGAGTAACTCAAACTAGACAAGTTGTGCACACACATTCGCCCATCGTCCGAAAAATATCTCGCTCAAAAAGCTGCACCAATAAAATGACAACGAAGTAAAGTGCCACAAAAATTGAATCCCGAAGTCTGCACTCGTTCCCTGAAACTCTCACAAAACTGGAGTTCCTCGCGTCAAATGCACAATTTCCTTCGGGAACCGCCGTGTCGTCTCGACGCACGGAAATAAGTGCCGACCGTACTTATGACGTCATACAGACAGTATCTTGTGGTTACTGCTTTAAAAACTAATTTATAAAGTAACTACGTTTTACCCGCGGCTTCACTTGTGATATGGTCGAAAATAATTCCACGAGGTCGTTTTAAATGTAGCTTATGATACTCGGGGATAATGTACTTACCCATTAGTGAAAGAATCCCTACATCCAATCTTATAAACATTCGAACTTTACCTCTGTCTCTCTTTACGTCTTTATAATATTATTTCATATGCAAGGTGTAAACGGACCCTTCACGAAGTCAACCAAGCATTCTGTACGCGTACATCAAACTAAGTAGCTCTACGCAAAAAATATTGCTGGGTAACGCCTTTTTTGGGGTTCACTCACGATTTGTGGTAGGACTCAATGTAACGCACTCAAAACATTGTGCTGATGGAAACATTGAATATTACACTGGTCGTGGAGGTATTTGAACTAGTAAAAAAAATAAACGACTTCCAAAAAAAACACAAAAAAGTGGAAAATAACATTACTTTCGGAAGTCGGTGCCAAAAAGTCAATGAAACAAAGCATAATCACAGACTTCCGAAAGTAATGTTATTTTCCAATTTTTTCCAAGTAGGTTATTTTTTTTGCAAAAACGTTTTTATTTTACCCTTTTTAGCTATCGCATCACACACAAATCCTTGTCATGTATCAATTTCGCAATTTACTTGGATGACATATTTTTTCCAGCTATTTTGATTTAAAAACCAAACTGCTGAACCGATTTTGATGAAATTTCTATGGGACCAATCGGAAAGTAGATCCATTCAGATAAAAGAAGAATTTTTCAAATCGGTTCATAAATGACGAAGATATGAGGTAAAAAACACAAAAAAAAACATACAACCGAATTGAGAACCTCCTCCTTTTTTTGAAGTAGGTTAAAAATGATTGCAATGTCTGGGACAACAAGTGCCTTTTGACTTAGTTCAGAGTATTTTGACACCTACATATTATAAACACATCATTTTATGAATAAAGTTTGTTGGACAGTTTCTAAACTAAAACGATTTCTAACTAAGTAGTACTTCCCAGCGTTTACGTGGAGAATGGAATAATATTGGAACTATCAAACAATGTTGAATGAACACGGACAAACTTTAGATGACACCTGAATTTATGTAGCCTAAATGTTGCCTAAACGGTATTTAAATTACTTTTACTTTGTTTTGAGCAGTGATAGTCTAGTAGTGTGACCGTTGGACTGCCAAGTCAAAGGTCTCGAGTTCGAACCCTAGACACGCACCTCTGATTTTTCGGAATTATGTGCGTATTTACCTATAATTTATCACTTGCTTCGGGGAAGGAAAACATCGTGAGGAAACTGGCATGCCTGAGAGATGTTTCTCGACGGCATGTAAAAGCCAAGTCAGAGGTCCTTGGGCGGCATAAAAACTCTGACACCAGGTTAGGCACTAACCACACGATAAAGAAGAAAGAACTTTGTTTGGCAACTGTCTAGTTTATGAGTAGTTTGAGTTCCAACACTTCCAACAAGACTTTTCTTTAAATGAGACAAGACCGCCACACCATTCCCAAACCACTGCAACTGCTGAAAGCTAGAATCAACAGAGGCGCCCACCAGAAAAGCACCAAGACGATGAAGCTCTACGAAGCCACAGAGAAACAATTTAACTGTCTTGGATCTTGCAACGAAATTCATCAGAAAAGAATAGCGGAGGAGTAAGAAAAATATAATTTCCACTTCCCATGGAGGGAAGTCGAAATCCTTCAACATGGCTTTTTAAATAAGAATTTAATGTGTCCCAGAGATATTATCCCAGACAGTCGTCCTGTTCCTATCCTGTGACTGAGAGACTACGGAATACATTGAACCACTAAGAAACCTTCAGCACTTACATATTATCGTAATATTTTCATAAAACACCACCTCCGAAGACAAATTCCCGAAGGGTAAGGCACAGGTGTACCTGAAAGTACACTCACATTTCACCAGTTATGTTTAACTTCCTAATAATAGGGGACGAGCCTATTGGCAACCTTGCACAAACCCAAACTCCGTGGCTCCTATTGAAAAAATCCAGATGGAAAAACAAGATAAAACGTTGCCCGACCTGAAAATCAAACCCAGAACCTAATGCACAAGAGTCGCGCTTGCGACCACTGAACCAACCGAGGCGGTCCTCAACTAACCTTCTTCTTTTTTGTCTCCAGGTGATACCAGCGATGTTTCACACGGCAAGCATCTGGCTAACATTGGCGCTGGCGGTACAACGGTACATCTACGTCTGCCACGCGCCGGTAGCCAGGACTTGGTGAGTTTTATAACTAATACTAGCTGACCCGCGCAACTTCGTGTGCGTAACATTTTTGATTGATGCTCCGCTCTTAATGGTCGCAGCGTGATATTGTAAAAAAAAAGGATTCGCCAGTGAAGCTTTCGCTGTGCCGGCGGACGGATGTGTTGATGTCTTGCAGCTAGCAGCTACAACTGCATCAGTGAACGGAGTTCGCGTAGCTGAATGTGGACCAATTTTTGTTATTTTTTCGTCTTCGACACGCTAAGAAGGAGAATGCCTATACGAAACGAGTAAGTCAGTTATTGTTAGTAAAATATGGAGTAAGGAGTAAGTAGTGAAGTATGGAAGAAGAAGACATGCTGCGCCGACCCCAACTAAATTTTTATAACCCTTAGCACATATGTGGTTACTATATACGATAAAGCTACCGTTTACATCTTTTATTGACTCGAATTTTCCCTGGTGGTTGAGAGAATGTGATGCTCACTAAAATGTCTCGCTGATGGTGGCGCGTGTGTCGGGTCGTTTAGTTCTCTTCAAAATGGTTGAGTTGAATGATGGCTGATCCAATGCTAATGCGTCATGTTCGTGAAGAGCTGCGAGACTGGTCATCTCGCAGCTGCTATGGATTATTGTATTTTCGAATGGTTGATTTTATCTTTTTACTCTGGACGCTGTTACTCGCACGTCACATATATATATAATCTCGACATGAATGATGTAACCAAGATTTTGTAACAACATATTGATTAAAAAGAGTGTCCATGGAGTTTCTTGCCCATTTTTCTCCATAGGATCTGCGCTTTCGAATTGTGGGCAACTACAGTACTTTCACAAGTTATTATGCCCTGTGACTGGGACTGTACAGCTTAGTTTTTTTTTGTGTTTTGACATTCAAAAGTACCTATAATAGTCTAATTGAAATAAATGCTTTGAGTTTGAGTTGAGTTTGATAAGGGCATGAGAATAATGTTGATGACACATTAGCTGAATCATACTCAATTGATTTCATAGCAAAATCATATTTGATACAAATATTCCCTTCGGTCAACATAGATTTAAGGAAGTATTAAACACTTTCATCGTCAGTTAATACTCTTGGAATTAATAATCCTTTCGCTATACCCCTTCCTGTCCCCGTCCGTAGAAACGTGACATATCCGAAGATCCGTCTGAACCGCTCGCAAACTAACTGGACCGGAACGGAGCTATGCCGTTCGCAAACAACAGCATTATTCGCGCAGCCCTCCACGTTGACAACTTGACATAACTACAGATACGAAATTTAATGTATCCTGGAATATAGCCAACGACATTCCTTATTAATGGCAAAGCCACGTCCTTCCCTTAGTCAGCCTTTAATCATTTGAATATTTGAAGTGTGTGATTGTTGCCTGCCTGCGTTGGTCTAGTGGTTGCGAGCGCTACTGCTGAACATGAGGTTCTGCGTCCGATTCCCAGGTCGGGCAATGTGTTATGCGTAGGGTTTCTCATTTCCCGACTTTTTTTGTTCCCGGATACCAAGACTTCTCGAGCACCATTTCCCGGGAATTCTCGAGAAGTCGGGAACTTGATTAACCTCAACAAAAATGTATGAAAAAGGTTTTAAATTTAAAACAAAATACACATTTTCGTAATCAACAATATGTTCATATTAATCAGTCTTCGTCAATTAACTAAAAAATATGCCTTCATAATTTCCTTTATAATCATAGAGTTTTAAAACTAGAATAAAATATAAGTTAAATCTTTAAAATTGACAAAATATCAATCACAAACTTTTTTTTTATAATTATCTGTTTCTGACAAATATGATAACTTTGATATACCTAATGTAAAAGTCAAAATGTTTCATTAAAATAAATAATGAAGTTTATGAAAAATACCTATATAAAACTTTTGTAATAATAACTAACGACATTGAAATCACAGTCTTTTGATAATCATGTCCGTTACATAATATTACAAAATAGAGGAACAATTTTCTATTAATAGCAGCTCTGACAAATTCGCTAGCAAGTTCTATTAAAATAAGATTTTAAAAATACCAAAGCATTAATTGAATTGTCTGATAGACGGTTCCTAATCTTTGTAACGATGTAACCAGATAAAGAGAATACTCGTTCATTTTCAGTTGACGTAGGCTTCAGAGTCATAACGGCATTATATAAATTTTCTAGATTTGGCGTTCGTTTTCCGGTAGATTCAAATAAATTAAATCCTTTTTTTATCAGGCTTTTGGTTAACTGGGCTTCAGTAGTATGTGTACCCGTAGACGCGGTCTCAATAACCATTCTTAATTGTATCTCAAAATGGATAGGAGAGTCACCTTCAGTTTCTGGGACTTCTTGGACATTCTCGTCATCGTCAGGTTTAGAAATGCTTGGAAACAGTCGGTTATAGACTTCTTCTGTAAATTTTATCAAAACAGTTTTGCTGCAGTTGGGCCTGTTTCGGTCACTGTTGTACGCAGAAGGATTGTGGAGGCAATATAAAAGTGAAATCAAGTTGATGTGCCGTCTGTTATTGATCTTGTCTTTGAAATGGTCTAGGAATTGTGAGGCCAAAGCATTGTTCATCGATGGAACACAGGAATTAACATCAAATAGCTATTTTTTTAGTTTTTTTTTAATTTTCTCGACTTCCCGGGTACTCAATCCTTTTTTTCCCGTCTCGACTACGGCCAAATTTCCCGGGAATTCCCGCTTCGAGACTTCTCGATGAGAAACCCTACTTATGCGGTTTTTCTATCAGACATTTTTCAGTAGTAGCCACGGAGTTTGGAATCGGGTCCGCTTGATGGCAATAGGCTCGCTCTCCATTACAAGGTACTTAAACATAACTGGCGAAATGTGGGTGTACCATAACGTATGTACATACATCTCGGCCTAACCCTTCAGGGATTACATGCGTGATGTAACGTAATTGATGTCTCGGCTTTCGGCTTGCTAATATAAACTACTCATGTTTCTGCCATCCTTTATAATAATCAAAGTATCTATTGACATAACAAAGCAAAGCAGAGTAATCTTTGACGTCAACCAACCAAAAATCGCTATCATAATATTAGCTTCCCTTTGAACGCGTCAAAGCATTTACTAAAATATTACGCTTGATGTATCTGTAAAATCCGCTAGGGATGGGATTAATATTCTGCGAAATTGTGGTATATTCGGCTTCGCCTCTGCGCTCTCTTCGTTTTAGGCTTATCCACTTCGTTGCACTCTTGGAAGCCTTACACGGTTTTGTTGGATCTTAAGTCGTGGAGATTAAAACTGTATATAGGAAGGCGAGGTAGTTCAGGGTATTTCCTTGCATCAATTCATCATCTGTAGGTACTGTCAGTCAGTTACTTAACTGTTTAAGTAACTGACGGACAATGTGAAGTCACGCAATCAGCAATGAAAGTTAAAGTTTAGATAAGAAAGCCAGATTGCCGAAGTTTATCGGTATAAACCGATATCCGAAATTTATCTGAACAAAATCTCTGCTAAAAGCATGATCAAGAACGACTTACAACCACTGCACTGTAGCCTTAAACATGACGTCTTTAAAACATCTGCTATGAATGTCCACACTAAAAGCGAAAATAACTCTTATCTGTTGACACCTCCCGGCCAAACTGATTCGCTAAAATTCGACGCGCAAGTATACCATGAACTGGGTAACATAGGATTAGATTTTCATCCCGTTAGTATGTATTCGCGAGATAATTCCCGACCTCCACGCGCTACACTTCAAAACCGAATAAAATATAATATAAAATATCCTTACTTCATTCTCCGATATTTAGCCAAACTTTCGGGCAAGCCACAAAATTTTCGGCCTATTACAAAAGTTTTCGGCCTAACCCGCATTCCTCCCATCCCATCCCTACGAAGCGCTGAATGTCAAATATATTCGTGTAGACTTAGTAATTAGTATCTAGCGGAATGTGTGGAATGTTTAATGGACGTGATAGATATACTGATAGAACATATATCTTCACGGCTGTATTATCTGGGAGCATAGGCATGATACATAACTCCAGGCATGTTATTCCCGAAAAGTTTGGCAACGTGTTGTGTTAGTACACTCACATTTCCCTAGTTATGTTATGATAGAGGCTATAAATCTATTACAATAAATCGGAGAACAAATCCAGACTTTGGGCCGCTGCTGACAGAGAGAAAAACACTGAAAATCAATTTTTCTGATGGTATGAAAGAAAGAGAAGTAAATGATGTCGTGACGGTTGACAGGAGAGAATTGAAGAGAAAACGTATTCCGCCGACCCCAAGTAGAATGGTCCAAGGTCAGGAAGATGATGGTGTTGACCCTAGGACTGCACACTAAGCAGTTATCCTTTGGTTTTTAAAGTCACACAATGTTAAGTTTCCATTTCAGTATTTTACAGCATAAAATTGTTTAGTTTTTTTCAGTGTGCACTATTCGCACATGGGTGTGAAAAGTAATATGGCCGTTGCATGATGTGCGGACATCATGCTATACGTTCCAGTGTAACCCGACATCGAACTACATAGGCTTTTCGTACAATAGGAGACCAGCTTTTGAACTGAAAAAGCTTTTAAGTCAACCTTTGTACACCTTTGTGTCCTTTGTACTCGCGTTACGCAGTCTTTTTTTTAGTCTTTGTTTGCAGTCGTAATTCCACATCCGCCCTTGCATCGCTGTCAAAATCATAGTCACACTCACCTTTATTTTCATAGGAATAAAGTTGATGTTAGATTGCTGTCACTTACAAGTCTGACGAAATAAAAGTGATCTTTATTTTCGTGACTGTCTCATGAGGTTTCATGAGGTCTAGGGTTCCATTCCCGGGTCGGGCAAAGTGTTATTGGGTTTTTCCGTCTGGAATTTCTTAGCAGTCACAGAGTCTGAATTTGTGCCCAGTTGACGGCAATAGGCTCGGTCCCTATTACGTGAGAGTAAAACATGACTGGCAAAATGTGGGTTTTCTATTAAGTGCACCTCTGCGTAACCCTTCGGAGATTACAGGCTTGATGTTGTGTTATGTATTTTCGTAACTATAAGGTTAATGCTGGACTGCAGCTGTCAGAGGTAAAATAAAGTGAAAGAAGGGTACACGAGCGTTAAAATATACATCAAGATTATAATTTGACGCCCCGCAAGCTTATTCATGTCGAAGTCAGTTTATACATTCAAACTATACATACCAGTGTAAGACGACCTCGTATTACTTCGGCTTACAATTTATTTATTTATCTTCGTTCAGGCACCTAACCCATAAAATTGTTAGTACTCCTTAACCTACTATATGTTAGTATAATCGACTAAGACTCATAATAAATAGAAACGTTAACATAAACAATAACACTTAATTATGCCATCTTCTGGAGACACGTGGCAACGGGTTCCCTATGTGAGTTCGAAACACTATTCTGCGAATTTTTTTTACATCGATGACTATGCATCGATGCCTTGGTAAAGCGACGTTATGTTTTAACTACGCCTTTTTTGTTCGCAGTTTCTTAATATCGATAACCTAACATCGAACCGTTGTTTCTTCGACGTTTGTTTGTTTAACACGTCCAGACCGGCGTGTACCACCGGTGGAGCACGGAGTATTTGCTGACACGGCGAGGTGTACCACCGGTGGCCACGTCACACTATACTTTCTATATACTAAGAAATTCGCGCCGCTTTGAGAGAAAGTGTTGTACGAGTATTTACCGTCCCCGCCTAGTAAAATTGACAAATTTTCATACTGCACCTCAGGAGGTGGATATTATTTCGAAAAGTAAGCAAAAATCAATGTTGAATATTGTATTTTGGTTCATGGGGCGGTGATGTACCACCGGTGGCCATATGAAGATTTGCGCCGTAGGATACCAAGTACCTACTCGTGAGGTGCCGGTCTGAACTTGTAAATGGCATCGATGCATAGTCAATGACGTAACGATTTTTGCAGAATAGTGTTTCGAACATAGGGAACCGCTGGCAACAGTACTAGCACAGCGCACAGGTGCCCCATCAGGTGGCCTTCAGTCTAGTAAGACTGGGGACTGCTGTCCCGCATCCGGCTCAGTTATGAGACATCAGCGTATACTTTGAGGTTTTAGCTTTTAAGTCCTCCTGTATACGTACATTACGTGCAGAGGCGTCATAATACCGTACTCCAGTGACTCGCCCGAAACAAAGGAAGGTCGAGTGTCATACGAGGTCCTTACTTCAGGCTTCCATTGTTCTTTGATAGCAAAGAGGGTGACATATCGTAAAATGGCGGACGATATAAGGAAGTGCTATAATCGCGCGCCTTGAAGGGTTTCTGTAGGGTTGAAATAGTTGGGTTTTATTTCTGAGACCGTTTCTTTGGAGTTTTTAATGAAAATAACTAATAAATTAATAAGGGTTAAATATAAGCTGAATAGATTTAAGTATTAGTGTCTATATTGCTTGTATTAAGATATGTGTTTTAGTTTAAGCTTTGATGGTGTTCTTTGATTTTTAGTTTATTGTGGCAGCGATGTGTTGTTCACACTTTTTTTTTTGTTTACACTCTGTTTTTTATAAGTGAAGACTTATCATTGGCTGTCAGTCTCACGTACTATTTTTAATCGGTTTTGTAAGCTGTTAGTCTTCCATAGATGATAAATAAATAACTAGTTTAAGGTGTTTTCTAAAGTGTTTTTGTGTATAACAAAAATCACGCCTGTAAGCCCTGAAGATTTATGTTGTAGTCCCATGTAACCCTCGCATGATCCTAAATTCATTCTAATTAAGAACTTCTTCTTCTGGGATTCCTGATAGAAAAAACCAAAAACACTTTGCCAGTCCTGGTAGTCGAACCCAGGACCTCATGGTCAACAGTCGCGCTTGCGACGACTGAACCAACGAGGATTCATTATTCACTAAAAACCAGATACCCAAATATGTAAAAGTAGAGAAACAAAACATTATAAACACCAGTAGCTGTATAGTGCGAAGTAATAAAACATTCGTTCAGTTTGGTTTGGCGGAAAAATGCCGTAAAAATAACATAAAAGTATTTATAGTTCATTTACTGTTACATGTTTACGTTGCCCACTGGGCAGTGGGCAGGTAGATCTGTCAGTCTGTGTGTTAGGGATCTTATTACACAAAAAATAGAAAGCTAATTGTGCCCGTGGTTTCGCCTGTGACTTTTATTTCAGCCGGCCATTAGACGATAGGTTATTGATGACAGTTTTTAATTTACATGCTAAATCTTCTTGCAAAACCGAGTTCCATAGAGAACACAAAGGACGTAACTACAAGCCTCTCATTTGGCTTTAATGAAACTTGCACTACTATGCCTAGTAAACTAAAAAAGTATTTTTTAAAGTCGACTTAAAATTTTTGAGATATGGGCGGACAAACATACATACCTACACATGAAATTTGGCACACATGTTCAGAAGCTGGTAACTAACAAATGCAAAAAATGAGCAATTCTGACAATATTACATACATACGGGTCGAATAGACAACCTCCTTTTTTTGAAATCGGTTGAAAATGTAAAAGAACTGAGAACAGTGCAGCGACCCTGCCACGCTCACACACGCTCGGCAGTGAGTCGTCCATTGTATGTAAAAAGTTTTTAGCATTCATGGATCCGAATACGTTTAGTATAGCAATAGTTTTAAAACAAGAATTGTTTCAGGTAGCAGCCGTTCTGAAAACAGAACTAGGTCACCCGAAAATAATTACATTAATTCGCACTTCAGTTGAAACCGTCTGTCTTGTACTGTCCAATTCAAAATGAGTTATACATTTCAAACATGTATTAAAATATGTATTTAAATTACACTTCCAAACGACCTGCAAACGCACACACACCACAGTCACCACCTCAATCTTTATGGAAGCAACAAACGACTGACTCTCATGTACATATGTACCCCTTGAAATCGCTTCCATCGATAGCTCGATTGCAGCGGTATTGTCATTTGCAGTTGTTCCAATCGCAACATCACTAACGGTTGCAGTATTCCGTCACCTTCGAAGTGTAACTTTAGTATTGTACTATAATATTTACTGGTTGGGGAACATGATACAAGCAAGATTGATTGTTAGACTTTCGTGCTGACTACCTGTAACGACTGTCAAGAATTTACGAATAACAAACGAAGACCAACGTTCTTTCCGGGGCAAGTAAGGGTCTCAGTGTCCAATGGAATGAATAATCACCCATCCACGGACTGACCTCAGCAAGAGTTGCTTCACCCTGTTATTATAATTTTAAATAAAGAAATAAATATCGCTGGACATTACACACCGCGCCATCTAGTGCCACACTAAGCAACGAGGCTTGTGTCGTGGACACCAGATAGTTGATATACTACATAGATACTTTTTGTTTGTAAATACATACTTATTATACATATAAACATCCATGACTCGGAAACAAATGTCCATGCTCATCACACAAACACTTGCTCCTACCGGGATTCGAACCCGGAATCCTATGAACGGAAGGCAGCCTCACTACCGCTGCGCCATTCGGGTCGTCAAATTTTGCCATGGGTCCGAGAAAAATTGCTAGGTGATGCTCAGATTTCGTAAATTTTAATCGCCGTGTCTACCTATATCGTCCATACCGATACCACTTTCGAAGGCTTGCAAACTTTCAATTAAATAACATTTTGTATTGATGCCAGCTACAGATTTAGGTCAAATCTATATTGTTGTGCCCAGTTCTGATATTCCAAAATAGATTCCATTGATATTTGAAGCACGTCGAACTTTCCGTCGCGTATTTCCCGTAGATGCCTAGCCGGTTTTATTTATGTTTCGGAAAGATGAAATGGCCGGGAATTGTTGCGGAAGAAAAAAAAGGCATATACCCTGCAGTGGATGATTCCGGGCTGACATGACGATGAAAAATTTAGTAAAAAATTCGTTTGGAATTTGTCAATAACCGCCAGAGTTGTAAAGTTTGTGGTGTGTCAACCCAGTGTCTCGGAAAGCACGTAGCAGCGTATCTCTGCCTGGTCGTGTCGGATTGCCTTTATTCTGATAATTGTATCTGCACGCATACATAGCGTGATATTCTTTTCAAATTCATGTATAAAAGAATATAAAAGAGCGAAGAACTTTAAATTTAAACATAATTCAAACTTAACAAAAATTTTGCACAAAGTTGGTTAAAACCTGTACCAGTTCTAAACCTTCCAACGCAGTGAAGAAAATTTGGAGGAAGGCAAAAGCCTTCGGCTAAACTTACCTGTCTGCATGTTCTTGGCAGATCTAAACACACCTAACAATGCATGTAAAATAAAATTGCATAAAGCGGAACGTTAAAGCCCCGGCTCCGTCATACAGTATGCATGTGGCAAGCCAGGCAAATGTTTTCTCAGGCAAAGGTAATACTACCGTCTACCATGTTCCACGTTTAAAGTCAATTTAAAAAATTTACTACCTACACGATTTTTACCTTTATGCTGGACCGAGCATCAACGACTGATTATATTAAAATTTAAAGCCTTGTGTCTGTGTCCAATGACTAAACTTTTTGATTCTGGTCCTTGTTTTGTAGACATAATGTCAAAAATATAAAAAAAAATGTGCCGGTCATATTGATATTGGATTTTTCTTCATGAGGGATTTTCAGTACCATCCCATACTCTTTATTTTTGCCCGGTTGATAACATGGAATATAAAGTTATGTGGTAAAATGTGACTGAAATATAGTTACACCTCTGCCTAACCCTTCAAGGATTACAGGTGTGATTAGGTTAAAGTTGTGTTTGCGTGATGAAAATAATTATTATTTATCTTAGGTCCCGCGATGATCATTCATTAATGTCATAATTACTTACTTTGGTAGTTAATCTAAGACACCAGTAATAATATTTCACTACACGAAAACATCCGAAATACTGCGTTTATGGACTAGTGGTCGCTAGCGCTACTGCTAAGCGAGAGGTCCCAAGTATGATTCCCAGGTCTTGCAAAGTAATATTGGGTTTATCCTTCAAGAATTTCTCTGTAGCAACCACGCAGTCTGGATTTGTGAACGGTTGATGGCAATAGGTTCGCCCCGTATCACATGGGACTTGAACATAACTTGCGAAATGTGGAAGTACCATTAAAGTACACCTCTGTCTAACCGTTTGGGAATTACAGGCGTAGCGTTTGCTTAAAGTTGTGTTAGCGTTATGTAAATAATTGTTACCTATCTTAAATTCTACGATGATTATTCATCAATGTCATAAAAACGTACTTTGGTAGTTAATCTATGACACCAAAAACAATAATTTACTACAGGAAAATCTCGTTAGAAACTTTACACTCACAGATTGAATCTCAAAACAAAATAAGAGTAATATGATTCCATGCCCCGCGGTGACTCAACCATCCGCAGACTTCTGTTCATGTTGCCAGTAACAAAAATAAATAAAATAAAATATGTTATACGAGAATATTGCGGTTTAAAAGGAGATGTATGTAGTGACGAAAATTGAAAAGAGTATCCTACGGTGGTTAGGTCTTGTTGAGGATGAGTGAAAGGTGACTATCTACAAGGCAGATGTGACAGGCGATGCTGGGATGGGACACTAGAATCTGGAAGGACATACGCTGACTTCATTGGTGATGTTCTTTAGAAACACTGGGACACTCCAGCCATTTCTTCGGCTTAAGATGGTCTGATCATGTTCAGAGATTTCTGAACATGAAAAAAACATCTAAAGCCAAAGAAATAAAGAGTGAAGGCAACTTACAAATTTATATTGCAGATGTGAGTAGGTAATGAGGAGGGATGAAACGCATGTTACTGAAAGAGTGATGGATATAAATGTTGATGGATAGAAAGAGGAAGGCCAAAGAAAAGATGGATGGATTGTGTGAGGAATGATATGAAAGAGAAAGGAGTAAATGATGCCGTGACGGTTGACAGGGGAGAATGGAAGAAGGAAATGTGTTTCGCCGACCCCAAGTATAATGGGACAACGGTAGGAAGGTGATAATGATGTGACTAGGCAACAGGGAGGAGACGCTCTCGAAAGACATACACTGCCCTTACTGGTAATGTTCTTCAGAAAGGCCAGGTGCGTAGTACTCACAGCCAGCGTGCGCGTATTACCAGGTTTATGAACGTGGACGATGCGAAAGGAGCATTGCAGCAGATGGCGTTTTATAGTTTTTGCCTTCCCCATGGGGAGAAGGCGTGAGTTTATGTATATTAACGTAAATTATGAAGTCAAAAATAGCCTTTATTTTCCTCCGAATTTTACAGCTCGTTGAAATTGTCGTTATGATGAAAAATAGCCACAATGGCTTTATGAATACATTTTTTTCACACAATTTAAGTCAAAATTAGGCTTGGTCCTTTACTCCGCATCCACTGAAACGATTTAACGGCTTGCTTAACACTTGCCGAAAGATTTACAGTGAATTTTAATTGGGAGATGAAATTGTGATTCTAGCCGAATAATTGTTAAGGATTATTTCCGTAGATGCCTGTGGGTTATCACTTATCATAAAAGACTGCTAATTCCTGATTTATTGTTTCACTGAAAACATTGTCAATCTATGTAATGGATAGTGTCCGACTGGAGCTTCGGTTTCGGACATCTTCGGCCAAAAAATTCCTTCGGCCAAACCTTTGGCTTCGGCCAAAATTGGGCCGAAGTTTTCCAGCAATCGCTGAAATGCGACGCGTGTTGAATAAGAACATTCATAACTACACTAAATTACAATAATTAATTCCGTCTCATATTACCTTGCAACTACTTCCACACAATTATTTCCTTTTAGCTATTCTTGAACTGAATTTCTTAGGATTTTCAAACTTTCGGCTTTGACTTCGGCCGAAGGTTGTGGTTATAGCTGGATAATCGGCTTCAGATTCGGCTTCGGCCACAAATCGACCTTCGATGGGACACTAGAAATAGACGGGGAAATATAATTTCTAAAATCATGTACTTATTAAATTCATGCGTCGATGCCTCTTAAGGGCTCTACACACCAAAGATTGTTATTGTATTGGCATCTTCAAATCCTTGAAAGTCGAAAAGTGCGAAACACTTTGTCGGCGGCACGATATGTGCAGCTTTTTATCACTAAAGCTTGAGTGTCGCCGGGCAACTGAGCGCGTACGCAAGTCTCCGACATGTCAGCCGGCATTGTATGAGGCTGCAAGGTTGCATCGGCGGGTTGGTTTTAGTGTGTAAAACACCCTGTGGTGGGATGGCGGGGGAGGCTAGAGCTCCCTACCCCCCCTGCCTCGACATAATCGAGGCGATCCGGCCAGTACTCGACACTCGGAAGGAAACACGGCTTCTTGACGTTCCAGGCGACGCAGGTGCTCTCGAGGCACGGCTGCTTCGGGAAGTACCTGTGTCGCATCAGCGGGGAGCCGGACGCTCAGTGCCATCACTGCGTCCACTGTCTGGAGCACACGACGTGGCATATGCCGGCCGAATATGCCGCGTGGGATGAGCCGCACCGTGCCCTTGTTACTGATGTGGGAGGAGACTTCTTGCGCTGCCGACCATCGAGCGAACAACGGTCGGCAGGTCGGCAGCGCAGAGTCCTGGGATGCGGTGATGTTCTTCTGCAAAACCGTCATTTCGCAGGAGGAAAGTGCGGAAAGGGAGAGGGAGATGACGAGATCTCGCCCATCCCGCAGCAGACGCACCGGATGTCGGCAGAGGGCGGACAACCACCCTCTTTCGGCCCCCCTAAACAGATCCAGGGGCGACGGATTCGGCGACATCCGTTGCCAACCATCACACTGGACCTGAGACGGCGGCGCTTAGTGTTCCACTCGCGACTCTCTTAGACGTAACGGGGGGAGTTTTAGACCTCACTTCCCCCCGGGACAAGGCCCACAGGTCACGCGGGCTGGTACTAGTCCGGAGAAGCGGAAGTCACATTAGTTTTCGCCGCCCCCCGACGCATGTGTGCGAGGAAACACCAGTGTGGTTTTAGTCAGTATGAGTCTGACAGACCCTCCAGGGCGGAGGACATTAATTGAGGATTTCCATATCGTGAAAAAAATATATGTGTACAACTCATTACACCCTGTATAACCATAAAGCAAGATCAAAAGTGTTACGTTAAAATCTTTCCACTCTAAACCTTGCATAACAAATAAAACCAAATTCAAATAAACAAAATTATAAAACTCCATTTCAAAACAAACAAACCGCTTCAGAAAATAGAATCAACGACAATTCACTAGAGGTGGTACAGATTAAACTTTTCAATTTTCTGACAAATTCAAAAAAGTAGTCGCGCAAATATGCACTCCCTCTCGCCTGTATTCAGTCTCCCGGCGAATCTCGGCGGACCCGACAACTATTGTTTTAAACTGAATTTATTATAAGTAAGCCGCTGGTGTTAATCAAGTCAAGTTTTATTATGAAGTCTATGTTAAGCTTGCTAGATGACTGAATATTTTAAAATAATAGGTATACACGAATGCGAAATGCATATACAACATTATTTTTAGTATATGCGAAACCTGAATATAGTTTGTTCAGAATAAGTAACTGAATCGATTCCAATAATTTTTACACGTTGTTATATTTTGTCCCAAAAATATTTGAGTAAGGTTACGAGTTGGACACTGAGCGACACTAAATACCTATCCGCAAACATACGCGCACAACAAAGGCATTCGGCGCGGGCGCACAGCGGGGCGGGGGTAAAACAACCCCTTCAGTCGCCCGGATGCTACAAGTTGACGCGCACGCGTCACGCTCCCGTCCCGTTACATCACGACATCGCAAGCGCGCGCCCACCGTTGGCATTACAGTTGTGTTTCGGTTGATCGTATGTAAAAAGTGAACCCATGTCTTTCTCATACACAAACGTTCAGTACACAGATGAAATGGTACGTACATTAGTGGTTTGTGGTGATAACATGTGGTGGTAACGGCAGAGCGGCGGTACGAGGAGAAATTCGGCATCAGAGTATCGTGGAACACAATGCTTTCCGCCACACAAAGATGTAGGGACTAAACCTGTGAACCTACAGCCTGCTGTGGTTAAGTTAAGTAATTCGATGTTTAACACTTTTCATTCACTTTAACTTTAAGTGGTTGGCATAAGGTGCAACAAACAACATTGACTACATTTTATCCAAAGAAATTCAATGATTTTATCACTTACGGCTGCATTTACGAATAAAGTACATAATAATATCTACCTACACTTGACCATTACGACAGTCAAAAGCCTGCAAGTGTTATGGAAAATGTTATGACCAGTTGATTACAAATTGTGATCAATGAGGGCAAGCCGACGCTGGAGGCGCGACGGCACCGCGTGGTGAGCATGTTTTTGTACCGACAACCAGGTAGCATAAAAAGCTTATAACTTTGTGATTTTTTATATGATACAGTTTTGATAGATTCTTTACATAAAAATACTAGACACGTGTCAGGTTTCGCATATACTAAAACTAATGTTGTAGATACTTCATATTTTCAATGGATATCAGCCTAAAACTGCGCGACTGCTGACCTTGAGGTCCTGTGTTCGACTCCCGGGTCGGGCATTGTTATTGGGTTTTTGTTATGTTCTTTCCGATACAATGTGTGTAATATGTTTGTAATTGGACCATTCATTTCTCTTTGACAACTCCGCGTCTCTGCTATATTGTTTTCCGTGAGAACACACAAACTTGTGTTATAAATAACGAGCATGTTAGAGTACAGCTCACAGCGGGAACTTTGCCGCAGAACAGCGGCAAACAGCGGGTAAGGCGGCAATATGGCGGCAACAACGTGAACACACTCAATTAACTTTAAATTACTAATATTCGTCTTTGTACACACACTCGCTGTTGAGGCAGGAAATTAATAACATTTTCTGTTGTTGTTATTAATTGCTGTGTTGTGTTGTGCTCGACGCTCAGGAGGACAGTGACGAGGATTTTAAGGTATTGTGCAATCCTTCCATTACACGCACTGTCACATTTTACAAGTTTTCCTTAAGCAGTGCGACTCCACCCTTGCAACGACCAATTTTCAAATCGATCGCATTATTTAGCTAACCCGGGTAAACACTAGCTATGTCCCGTGGTTTCATCTACAGCTCGGCTTTACTGCTCATTTATTCTCATAGAGGGGTAGCTCATGGCTAAATATTAACACCCGCTCGGGTCGGTCTTTAGTTTAAGACGCGCTTACTACGGTTATTCGGTGGGTGGCCACCCATTACATACCGAGCGTCCTCCGTGCCTCGGAAAGCACGTTGAGCCGTTGATTCCGGCTGTCATTTGTAGATCTTTCACAGTCGTTACAGGTAGTCAGTGGCCCGAAAGTCTGACAACCAGTCTTACCAATGGTAGGAACTGGGTTGTGGAAGTCAAATAGGCAGTCGCTTTATGTAAAATACTGTTATTCAGCTGCATCTACCTAGACTGCCGACCCCAACATAGCTGGGGTAACCCAACTGTATGGCTGATTATGAACAAAAACACCATAATAAATATAAAAAAGCAACCGAAAATTTTTAGAACTACAGCAACTCCGAGTTATTGGTGTCAGAACCGCCCTAACTTCATTAAAATAGCTTTTACGGCGTTCCCTTTTTAGAATAATGCATTCTTTTGTCAGCCACGGCAAATTATATTTTCACACAATCTTTTTTATGACTACTTTTCAAGAAAAAGATAAAGATAATACGGTGCTTCATTGTTCATTGGCGTCTATATGACATTGACAAGAGGGCGCCATTGGTGAACGTATTTTGTTTTAATTACGAGTATATGCAGTTAATGTCGGACAAAGCATTATTGGGTTTTACCATCAGGAATTTCTTAGTAGCAGCCACAGAGTCTAGATTTGTGCCTTTTTGATCACAATAGACTCGCCCCCTATAACATGGGTCGACTTAAACACAACTGGCGAAATGTGTGTACACTCCCTAACCGTTTGGGTATTGTAGGCGTGATGTAATCACAAATGTAAATAAAACACCTGATCCCGCTTCTCCTAAAATCAAAACAAATAAACGTTTTCCCTACATCAAACTAAGTAACTTATTTCTTAACCGAAATTCCCTTTAAAATGTCTGCATCGGAGAGTAAATACATATAATATATATAATCACTTACTCATCTGATAAGGGTTGATATGTCAAAGAGGCCGTGATGTAGGAAAAGTGTTTAAAAGTATGTGATATGTGCCCGACAGGTGGGATGACACTTTTTGTGAAGTCTTAACAGTAAGTATGTTAAACTGGAAGTAAATAAATAACAGCCGCTCGGGTCGATCGTGAGGTTAAGCCGTGCTTACCTAGGTTGGTCCGTGGATGGGTAACCACCCATTATATACAGAGTTTTCTCTGTGCCTCGGAAAGCAAGTTAAGCCGTAGGTCCCGGCTGTCATTTCATGTCATCTTTGACAGTCGTTAAAGGTAGTCAGTGGCCCGAAAGTCTGACAGCCAGTCTTACCAAGGTGTATCGCATTTCCCAGTACTAACTGGGTTCTGGAGGTCAGATAGGCAGTCGCTCCATGTAAAATACTGGTATTCAGCTGCATCCGGTTAGACTGGAAGCCGACCCCAACGTAGTTGGGAAAAGGCTAGGCAGATGATGATGAAGTAAGACTGTTTAGGGTCCCGTATCCAAAGGCTGACAACGGGACCCTTATACTAAGGTTCCGCTGTATGTGCGTCTGTCACGAGCCTGTATTTTTAGAACAAAAATAAGTAGACACTTGATATTTACACAGCCCGATCTTAATAATGGAAATACATACAAACTTACTACTATCAATGCACATCTTACCACTATTATAAATGTTGTTGTGAACGTTTGTGAGAATGGATGAATTGATGTTTGTTACTCTTTCACGCAAAAACTACGGAAGGAATTTGAATGAAGTTTTGCACACTTATAGTTTTAAACCTAGATTAACATAGGGTACTTTTTACCCCGGTTGTACGATCCCGTGGGAGAATTATTGAACTCTACGGGGGCGAAACCGGGAGCATAAGCTGGTTCTTAAATAAATCAACAAATATAAAGTGTTTAATAACGTACGGTAGCACTGAACCCTCCGAGAACGAGCCCGACTTGCGAGGCACACTTAGCCGGTTTTTAGAATATGTGCCTAATTGCTTTTGTGCGATTTCACTCTCATCTTTGGGGAAATTCGTCATGGATTAAAAGAATCCTATAAAATGTTAGTTACTTTACCTGCGTGGCCCAGTTTCATCCAGATCCGTTTATCTGTTTGCGCTCATTACGGGCAACAAACGAAAATATTAAGCCTTTGAAACAAAACCTCATAATTATTCTTTACCTCATAGTTTTCGCCTTAGTACGTGTCGTACTGTGATTTGCATTCAAAATATGGCGGAAGTATTTTATTTTAATACGTAAAATACGTTTTAGTTCGTTATTTTATTTTTCTAAAAAACACATGTATATAAAATAGTATAATATAGTAGATGCAAGTAAAAAAATACCGGTGTCATGCTATAATTCTGTCATTTGTAAATGTTTGACAGTCGTTACAGGTCGTCAGGGGCCCGAAAGTCTGACAACCAGTTTACCAAGGGTTATCGTATTACCGTGTAACTGGGTTTTGAAGGTCAGATTGGCAGTTGCTCCTTGTAAAATACTGGTATTCAGCTGCATCCGGTTAGACTGGAAGCCAATCTCTACATAGTTGGCAAAAAGGCTTGGTAATTGTTCGACTAAACGCCCATAGAGGTAGACTGAAAAGTTAACGAAATGGAAAAGAAATTCCGACTTATTGACGAGACCAAATTGCCAATATATCCTCTAATAAACTCATTAAGGTTGCAATAAAAATTGACGTAAATCCGAGCCAAGTTGCTGACGGTCCAAATAGTTTATGGCCCATAAAATATGGTCCAATAAAATATCTCGCTGAGTGGTGTATCGTCTTGTTTACCAGTTTATGAGTATTGCCAGAAAATTCGAACAGAGACGTTACTTGGTGGTTGTAAAAATGTGTGGTTTACGGTGAAATAGAGAAATTCCTGAACTGGGCCTATTTGGCGCAGGCGTGTGGCACACAGTGTCACTTTTTTTTATTTAAGTTTTTTTAGCTGACTTCAAAAAAGGAGAGGGTTCTCAATGCGGTTGTATTTTTTTGTGTTTGTTACCACATAAATCTTCGTCATTTATGGCCTGATTTGAAAAATTCTTCTTTTATCTGAAAGGATATACTTCCCGATTGGTTCATTGGAATTTCATCAAAATCGGTGCGGTAGTTTGGTTTTTAACCGACTTCAAAAAAAGGAGGAGGTTCTCAATTCGGTTGTATTTTTTTTTGTGTTTGTTACCTCATATCTTCGTCATTTATGAACCGATTTAAAAAAATCTTCTTTTATCTGAATGGATCTACTTTCCGATTGGTCCCATAGAAATTTCATCAAAATCGGTTCAACAGTTTGGTTTTTAAATCAAAATAGCTGGAAAAAATATGTCATCCAAGTAAAAGAAATTGCGAAATTGATACATGACAAGTATTTGTGTGTGATGCGATAACTAAAAAAGGTAAAATAACCGACTTCAATGTAATTCCCTATTAAATAAGACTTTAATATAGGGTAGTACGTAAATGTGGGGTGGTCGTGTTACTACCGATTATGAGGTCCTGAGTTCAATGGTAAAATTTTAATTGGGTTTTTTTCCATCATGAATTTCTCAGTAGCATCCACGGAGTCTGGATTTGTGCCCGGTTCATAGCAATAGGCTCGCCCCTTATTAAACATAACGTGTGAAATGTGGGTGTACTATGAGGTACTCGTGTAATCTCCAAAGAGTTAAGCAGAGGCACACCCCCGGTTCTCCAGATCGGGGGCGAACAACAATAAACATTAACAACTAAGTAGTTTTATAAACCACGCTTGAAATGGCGTGGCACTGTCTACCATCCGTTAAAACCTCCCACACACGACTATTCTTGTCATTTTTAAAACCGCCCCAGCAGAAATCATTACTTACTAACAGTATCAAAATCGTTTAACAATATAACTCTGATTCGTCGGGAAAATCCAAAATAATTATTTCCAACATTTGACCCCTACGGCCTTCGACATAAGGATCATCTTACACAAGCGTGGGTAGCACCTTGATCCCACGCATTTTCGATTGATAAGCTGCTCGAAAACCCAGAGAAATCGATAAATAAAAATATCGAGTCGGTATTACAATGAGACCTTTTAAGAATAACACACTTTACGGCTTCAAATCTTAAGGGTAAGTAGGTGGTTGAAATGTGGGCTGGTTTTCATACACCCACCCACAATTTGCCAAAAATCTTATTGATATATCTGCGGGTGGTAGAAATGTCTAAAATTTGGATCAAAAGGCGTTACAACCTTTTTTTATACAAACAAAATAAAAAACAAGCCTAAAAATATATGCCCAGCTTCCTTGGCATTTAGCGCTGTTCAATATATTCACTTTTGGTTAAACGTTGATACAATTCAGCATGATGGTGCAAACCGGCCGAAACATAGACACTCACGGTACGGCTGGTACATAAATTCTAGATCGCTCAGCAAGCCATGAAACGGGCTATGCTTGGAGCCTCTCTGAGGGATCGCATCAGGAACGAGGTGAACCGACAGAGAACCAGAGTTGTCGACATAACTCACAGAATAGGTAAGTGACTGAAGTGGCAATGGGCCGGCCATATTAGCCGTAGAACCGATGACCGTTGGGGTAGACGTGTTCTTGAGTGGAGACGACGAATCGGCAAGCGTAAGGTGGGACGCCCTCAGGCGCGGTGGAGCGACGATCTTCGCAGGGTGGCTGGTAGCAACTGGATGAGATTTGCCCAAAATCGAGTTGAGTGGCGCGCGCCTGTGTCCAGCAGTGGACTGCTGTTGGCTGATGATGATGATGATGCAATTCAGCCGACAGGCTTTTAGAAAATATTCTTGCTGATTCGAGAGAAGAAAGAAAGAAATTCCCACATTGGTCTCTAGCTAAGTGTAGTGATCCAACTTTTGAAAAATAATTTTCTTTTCCTTTTCCTAATATTATTTTCGTTTATTGGATTATTCCATTCCAATTATGCCAGGACCATGACCATACTTGTCAACAATCATGTAAATGTCAGATTCAAGACAGTTTTGGACCCTTATTCTTTTATCGAAGTGGATTTATATTTAGGGATTATTGTGTTATTTTGACCTAATTATTATTATTTTTACTGCCTTGTTTGTCGAGTGGTCGCAAGTGCGACTGCTGAGCATGAGCTCCTGGATTCGATTCCCGGGTCGGGCAAAATGTTAGTAGGTGTGGTTTTCCATCAGGAATTTCTCAGTAGCAGTCACGGAGTCCAGTTTTGGGGCCGGTTGATTTCAATAGGCTCGCCCCCTATTACATGGTACTTTAAACATAACTGGTGAAATATGGGTGTACTATTAGGTACGCCTCTGCCTAACCACTATTCCATTCACCTGTAAGTCTCACCTGTAAAAAATATTAGTAATAAGAAAGGAAGTATATCACCTGAAGCCACAGTCTCCCACGACTCTATTGAGTCGACCACAAGCCCAGTCTCAAGTTCCCAAACAAATTAACACCCCATGTAGTCTGTAGAGCGTGTGGTCACTTTGCGCCATAATATGATTTTGAATAACGTGTGCAAGTAGTGTTGTGACACGATATTATCGTGTGATGCGGAGGAATGAGGAAAGTGTCGTCAGGAAAGTTTTGAGTATGATGGCTTTAAGAGTAGGGTAAGACCAAAGAAAGGACTGGGTGAGGGATGATTTGACTAGAAAGGAGGTGACAGGTGACTGCAGAGGTGACGAGTAGTAGAGAAGTATGTAAGAAGAACACATGCTTTGTCGAATTGTGCTAGTATAAACCGACATTAGTCCTCTAAAACTTTTTGAGCATTTTTCCAAAAAAAAAAAAAACACAAAATTGAAAAATAACAAAGTAAGTTTCGAAAGTCGGCGGCAAAAAAAAAGTAAATCAAATAAGCACGTCGTCCACTTCCCTTTTCTTCTTTTTAAGAAGTGGGTTAAACATCTATCTACACTACAGTCAGCAACTTAATTGCCTGTTAAACGCAATAACTGAAATAAAAAATAAAAAGTTGCACCAACACAACGTTGTGGATACAGTAACAAAAAAGTTTTTATTTTACCCTTTTTAGTTATCGTATCACACACAAATCCTTGTCAAGTATCAATTTCGCAATTTCTTTTACTTGGATGACATTTTTTCCAGTTATTTTGATTTCAAAACCAAACTGCTGAACCGATTTTGATGAAATTTCTATGGGACCAATCGGGAAGTAAATCCATTCAGATAAAAGAAGAATTTTTCAAATCGGTTAATAAATGACGGAGATATGAGGTAACAAACACAAAAAAAAAAACATACAACCGAATTGAGAACCTCCTCCTTTTTTTGAAGTCGGTTAAAAAGGTTTTTATTGCCTCCATTACTGCATGCTACGGGCAATTAGATTTCTTCGTGGGGGCCTTCATGACTGCCTGCACCGACTCTCACGCGGTTGACGTGACCTACACTTTCTAGGAACAACGTGAAACGAGCTATAATTAAAACTAGTTTAGCATTTAGCTGGTTTTCCACGGAGAGGTATGCAGACTGTGTAGAGGTTTACGTAATTAGGGTAAACGTAGGTGGTAATAGGGGTATGTATTGCATTTAACTGAGCACATATTCAACTGGTGACAGAAAAATTGTGTGGTAATAGACTAATCGGTTGTCGTGGAAAATGTTGGGAGGAAAGTATTGACACAGTATAAATATGGACAGTATGGAAAATAAGCCTAGTTGAGGACATACTTACCTACGCTCCATTGAAGCAATAGGGTTGTAACTTTTAATGTTTTTGATGTTGTTTTTTTTATACATTTTTGTTCTGTAGTGATCAATCAATCGAAATTAAATAATTAGCTTACAAATACAATTTAAATACGTAACCTCGTGGCGTCGGTTAATCTAAGCAAAAGACGACAGTTTAAACACGGAAAACAATTTAATATTAACACACAACAGCTTGTAGAACTATAGATCTTTATCTTTGGAAGTTTAAAATACGATAGCTCCGGTTTTGATGAAGCCGAGTTCAAACAGCCGTATACTACGCAATACGTTCGTGGCATTTTAAAAAGGACGCGGAGATAAACTTAAATGTGACCACTCGTCCTGAGGCGGCACTTACTACTGCGAGCACCGCTCCGGTCATCTAGGAGTCTCGTCGTTGCACATGTTTGTGTGAGTGTGCCGTTTCGAGCATTTGTAGGTAGTTTCCCTACTGTCCATATTTATATTGTGATATTAAGTCCTAGCTGTTGCCCGCGAACTTCGTCGGCCTGAAATTAATATGACAATATTACTTCCCCACTTGAATCGGATTTCGTTAACAATTTCAAGGGTTTTAATTTTTTGCACGACACCTTAATTCTTCTTCAAACATGAAAATAGCCTTAGTTACTCCTTCTAATATCAGCTATCTGCCAGTATCAGTCTCGTCAAAATCGCTCCAGTCGTTTCGAAGATTAGCTGCAACAAACAGACAGATACATGGTTTTTTTTATAAGTACTGTTTTATACTTTCATATGCATTTAGTAAAAAGCTGTTAAGTACTTGGAAATTACAAACAGACACTTCATTTTTTATCTATTTGCGTTGATATTGATATGGGCTATAATAAGAGTAGAGGAACACTAAAGAAATGATAGATGGCATGTGTGAAGGATAATAATATGGCTCAGAGCAGTGCTGATGACATAAATTACACAAAGTAAAACGAACCCATGACGACCACTCAGATAGCTTAACCACGGCAGGTCAACCTAGGAGGTTGTCGGCTCCTTAACCAGACTATCCTGTGGGTGCTTTAAGTGTAAGGCAAAAAAGTGTAAATCATTATCTACCTTTCATTTCGACCGCTAAAAACCAATAACTTTGCTTGTTACCAGTATTTTATGCAAAAATTATGAACCTATAATGAAGACTTGTGACGAATTTACACATATTTTTAATGCATGTGGTGAATATACTTTCAATGTATGGAGTGGATAAAAATGTGACGAATTTACTTTGTGGCGAATTTACAACAACCCAACTAGAATTAAGATACTGGCCGTTAACGAAAGGCTTAGCCATCGATTATTGGCTAGCTCTATAAAAGCACATTATAAATTGACAAACGCTTATGAACAAAGCCGATCAGCTAGTTAAGAGTACTTTACTCTGTAACGAGATTGCAGCAAAGACCAGCTCAAAGATTCTGTAAGCTTTATTAGTTCAACAGTTTTGAAGGAATTTTACGATTTAATGCTAGTCGTATTTTTTATTCAAGAGGATGGTTTATATGTATGTATATTTAGTATCAGCATTGCACCCATGCGAAGCCGGGGTGGGTCGCTAGTAAAAATATAAACTGAGGACTTTAAATATAGTTCGGAACAGAAGTTGTTACCTATCCTTTCATTGTTATTTTATCTCTCATTTTTAAACGGCTTCGAAACAGGAGGAGATTTTTCAGCTGTAGGTATGTGTTTTTTTTTGAAGTGTCGTTTTTTTTGTGTGTTGTGTTGTTGTCTTTTTTTTGTTTGTATGTTGTGAGTGTGTGTTATTTTGTGTGTATGTGTTTTATATGTTTTCGTCAATTTTGGACCGATTTACGTGATTATTTTTTCATTTGGTAGCTTTTGAATTGTATTAATTTTGCTCGGGTTATTTAAGTTAGTTTCTATAATACTTGATAAATATCTTTATTCATTGATCTCCTATGACAAGACTTTGTGTGAAATGCTTAAAACAAACATATGGTTTTCTGACTCAAGTATTCCACGATGTCCACCTCCTTGGGAAAATATAATATAAATTAGAATTCTGTTTTCGATGTGTGATTTATTATTAACTATTACAGCCGTCACCTCTGTGTCCATGATCTGTGGGTCAAGACTCTCCACACCAAAGCCCGGTTTCAGTGACTTTTTTGTCAGTGAGCTATTACACAAGTTGCTGACATGTGACTTTGGTTCGTAGAGCCTTTTTAAAAATAATTTCTTCAGGGTGTCGGTAACAGACAGATAATCTTGGAATAATGTTTCTAAGAATCATTCGTTTAATGCACAAAGCTTAAATTCCATCTGGCGAGGTGATTCTGATTTTAATGTTCAACTTATTTGAATTATGTCTAGACCGATTACATTCAACTTTTACGAGTGATTTACTTTGAAATTGATAGCATTAAAAAAAATTAAGCTGGGTTTTATATTGAAGAGTTTTTTGAAAAGAACCTGAGATAATTTTGATATTAGATAATTGCGATTACCTTGAGTAGTGTGGTGGTTGGTGAACATTAATACATTTTGTAAATTATATAGAATTAATAAAACGTAGTTTATAAAAATTACGCTTTTGTGACCGTTAAAAATTATAGTTATAATTAATATTATATATATTATTATTATTTTTAATTATATATTATTTGAGTTCCACTATCCACCTTCTGGCTCCGTAATCAGGCCCTAGACTCCAAGTGCAATCTATGGGACTCATCAGAACGAATTATATGACCCGAATATATAACTAGTAGTCACTGAAGAGTTCCGCTATCCACCTCGTGGCTACACCATTAGATTTAAAAATCCTATTCAAATAGGGAAGTCATATTTTTATAACAATTTCACGCCGACGAAAATCGCGGGCAACAGCTACTTAAATAAATAAAATCCAAAATAATTAACTAACAATACCTCTTTCACACATTCCTAATTCTCGTTCCCCAGGTGTACAATGCCCAACGTGATGAAATGCCTCATCTACATCGGCGTGGCTGCCTTCCTGCACCAGCTGCCCAGGTTCTTCGACCGCCGGTATGTGCCGCAGATCACCGTCTGGCGGGGACACTTCGAGGAAGTCTGCAGAGTAAGTAGACCATCATAATTTCATCATCATCAGCCTACACCATCTTTTCGGATGATGCTGCCATACTTTTTGACAAATACTTGGATTAGGAACGCTCAGATCCAAAAATGCGACTTTGACGATATCGTCATCTTAACGACCCACAGATATTTTGCTCCCTACTTCATTTTGATAACTAAAACACTACTTCACCCGAATAAAAAAAGAGAAAAGAAAGAAAGAAAAAGTATTTATTAGTCTCGCACTGGACAGAACAAAATGGTAACTTGACAATAAAACAAGATTTAAAAAAAGTAAACTTAAGAACAAATTAAAATCAAACTAACTAAACTGGTCCTGTACGAGGCCAAAAGGCCTCTATCCCAGCTTGGTAACATTAAAAAAGTCACAGCGCTGGTATTCTGATAGGGCCCAAAGTGATGCCACGGTCAGTTAATAATAATAATAAATAAAGTGATAAACGAATAAATATATAAGGTATAATAAGTGTATAAAGTACACTAAGAAAAAGAAAACACCCAACGTCATCACAATGTTTGACTATGCCATGACTCCATGAGTGTCAATGAAAACAGACCATCATTATTAAAAGAATGTAACACATTCCACACACGTTTTAGGTTAGTGATTGAGGTTAGACGAAGATACGTCAGTCAGCTGTCTACCCTTTTTTATCACGAGCACCTAGATTGTTGATATGGCCTAATGTTGGGGAAAATTACTTTTTATGTCTAGATTTTTTATGGTCTGTTTTGTAGTTTTATTTTGTTTATATTTTGACTCGTGGGTTTAGGGGTGCAAGCGCGACTACTGAGCATGATGTCCTGGTTCGATTCCCAAGTCGGGCAGTGTTATTGGGCTTTTCTATCAGGAATTACTCAGTAGCAGCTACGTAGCCTGGATTAGTGTCCGGTTCATGGCAATATTCTCGCCCCCTATTACATAGGACTTAAACATAACTGGCGAAATGTGGGTGCAGCATTTATTATACCACGCCTGGCTTCTTAAATACACTGGCTGAATTCAATTTCGATAATTTAATCTTCATACTAAGTTCAAAGACGACTGACAAATGCTAATGTCAACGCATACAGAATTCATTATAAATCAAAATGTCAAGATACTGAGCAGACACATCCATCATTCATTTGTTTTTTATCGTCCGAATGACATTTAAAGGTGGTGCAAAAATCGTTGGTCGATAGTGAAAAGATTTTTCTATATGAAGCGCGACTGCTGAACATAACGGTCCTGGGTTCGATTTCCAGGTCGTGCAAAGTGTTATTGGGTTTTTCCATCGAGAGATGAGCCGATGAGCTGATGATCATGAGATGTTACTCATTACTTAACTTAGGTACAGATGCCAGCACTTCAAGCTACAACAATCTGTCAAATTTCTTTAATAGATTTTCAACTTTATTGTTAGAAGATTAGGTTCAAGGTTAATTGGGAAAATTTTACAGTTTCGGGTAGCTTAATGTGCTGATGTCTGTACAAAAGCCCCTTTTTAGTCGAAATAAATTCAGATGTGTACTCACCAATATTTTTCTCTTTTCAGATCGAAATGGCTCCGTGGGTGCAAGCGATATCTCTCGACGCGTATTTCATAACGTACTATGGTTTTAGAGTTCTCTTCGTTCATCTGATCCCCTGTACTTCCCTGGTGGTCCTCAACGTCCTCCTCTTCAGAGCCATGAGGACTGCCCAGATCAACAGGCAAAGACTCTTCAAGGAAAACAGGAAATCTGAGTGCAGGAAGCTTCGAGATTCCAACTGCACGACTTTGATGCTTATAGTCGTTGTAACCGTCTTTCTCTTAGTCGAAATTCCTGTGGCAGTAGTCACTATTCTACATATTATATCTAGCACTATAGTCGAGATCCTAGACTACTATATAGCTAACATCTTGATTCTTATAACTAACTTCTTCATTTTAGTTTCCTATCCCATCAATTTTGCTATTTACTGTGGAATGTCGAGACAGTTTAGGGAGACCTTCAAGGAGCTTTTTATCAGGGGAGCGGTTACCAGTAGAAAAAATGGCGGGTCTAGTAGATATTCCCTGGTCAATGGACCTCGGACCTGCACGAACGAAACTGTGCTTTAAATTGAGATTTTTGTAAATATTCTTATGAATAGTTTAAGGTTTTGAAATCGTTTATTTTTTTGTCTTTGTATGTACTGTTAGGGACATATCAATTATGTGTATTTGTTTTTTACGACTATCAAACCTTTCGATCGATATATCTTTAAAAAAATATTTGCGTTATGTTTGACTCATCTTGTTTATAAATACAAAATTTTAGACGGAAGGCACAAGAGTATAATGTAACAATAAGTGTATAAAAAATTAAAAACACGTCGACTTTCTACGAAATGTGAAACATTTGTATAAAACCGACGAACTTTAGAGTTTTTACAAAATTAAAAATGTGTTATAGTAACGTAGTATAGCGATGTATAATTTGCATTTATATTTTGCTTATTGTATAAATATAAAGTGTATAATTTCCGGGTACTTTTTCGTGGCTGTGAGGTTACCTGATCAAAAATATAAGAATGAATTAATTTTGGTATACTTAAATATATTTTATATGCTGATTAGCTGACCACATGGCCTTCAAATGGTGAGCCCCCATTTCGGAAAAGTATCAATATTTTGTAAATATTATACAAACAGTTTATAACAATTATTTAGTTCTCAATGTGCTTATATTATTATATTATAGCGTAAAAAAAAAATCTTGAGGTATTTGTAAATTTATATAAAAATATATTAAAAAGTAGATAAATGTGTAAAAATGTGTAAGTATTTATATAAAGTCAAATGGTACTAAATATTTATGTTGTGAGTATGTTATCAGTGTTCGTAACGCTTCCTTATTTAAATGGTAGAAATATTTGAGATTAGGACAACATAGTGTTTAACATAAGGACAAGAGTTTAATGAAAATCTTAAAATAATTGCGCCACAGTGGCGCCACAGTTGCCACCCTAAGGTTTTAGTAGAAAAGTCCTAATCTACAGTTTACAGCGACATTCATAGGCCCTAATTTAAAATATAAACATTTTTGTAAATTAATTCGGACCATGGCGAATTGAACATTATGTTAGGTGCATATTATTAAATTAAATAAATAAATTGTATAATTTTTGTTGTTTTATTTAACATTACCTTTCTTCCCATCATGGTAAAATTCTAGTATTTTTGAAAAATATCAGTTCCAGGTTATATTCTAATACCTTTAAGGCAACTTAATTCGTCAAAGGAGACCTAAGACATTGCATAGTTTCAACTGATATCTATAATCAACCTCAGGGAATAACTTTATCTAGCCTACCAGACCATAAATGTACCTACGCACCGTCTTCATTAAAAGGTTTCCCATCTATGTTTAAACTGACTTGCATCTGATCGAATGCAGCTGAATATCAGTGTTTACATTAAGCAACTGCTTATTTGACCTCTGAAGCAATAAGAAGCAACAAAAAGCAGTCAGGTAGGTACTATAGTACATTGGTGATACCAAATAATTATTATTTTAATCAATCCTTTTCAAGGCATAATATAACTCGGCATCGTTTGCTAACAGCGAAGTGCATTAAAATGCACTTCGCTGTTAGCACTAAAAACTGCTGCTGCTGCAACTGCACTGAACTGCTGTTTTAAACTATAATATAAATATTATAGTTTAAAAAAACACGCTTAAGAGTGACGTCATTTTATTTCTCGTGTTCTTCTCAGCAAACCCTTTCATTTAATACCCATATCATCAGAATAGTCCGCCATCTTTGGGAGTCCGCCATATTGAATTTAGACTTATCTCACTTAGCTAACCATGCTTTGTCATCAGAATGTTTTTCAGCTCAATTGAAATCCAGGAAGTAAATAAAATTTAACTTCTAAGAATTTTTGAGCGACTCTGATATGAGGTAAAGAAAAACAAAAAAAAATTGAACCGAATTTGGTTGTATTTTTTTATGTTTTGTTACCTCATATCTTCGTCATTTATGAACCGATTTGAAAAATTCTTCATTTATCTGAAAGGATATACTTTCCGATTGAAATTTCATCAAAATCAGTTATGTAGTTTTTTTTATGAAAATAGCTGGAAAAAATATGACATCCAAGTAAAAGAAATTACGAAATTGATACTTGACAAGGATTTGTGTGAGATACAATAACTAAAAAGGGTAAAATAAAAACTTTTCATCCCACCATCTCGGAAAGAGTATTTTTAATCTTCAATATCTGAGTGGAAAAGCCGTTTTTATTCTCTAGAGGATAAAGTAAATTGAATTTAGAACATCGTGTGCACTAAGTTTGTGAATTAAAAAAAACATTAAACCTATTTACTGCTACCTCTATGGTGCCGAATATATCATACAACTTTTTTTTAATTTGTTAAAAACTCAGACTCGGAACCTTCTTGGTGTTCTTTTTTTCAATTTGCTTTGTACGCGGTTCTTTACGCGGCATTTTTTCACGTCATTGTTAAACCTTATATTAAAAACAAGAAACTTGAAAACAAATGAAAAAACTAAAATGAGTGATTCTAGCGACGAGTTAGTTTGCTTGACGCCAACAGAATTGACTGAAACTGTTAATAATGCGCAAATGAGCTTTCTCCCTCAACAATCACGCGAGAAGTATTTAAAACAGTACGATATGTTCAACACGTGGCGACTAGCAAAAGGAGCCAAAACTTTCTCAGAAAACGTTTTGCTGGCATATTTTATAGAATTATCCGAGAACAAGAAAGCAAGCACTCTATGGAGTACGTATTCGATGCTAAAAGCAACAATAAAGATGAAAAAAGACAAACATATCGATACCTATCCTAAATTAGTGGCATTTTTAAAAAGAGCCTCATCTGGTCATCAACCAAAAAAATCGAAGGTTTTCACAGTATCTGATATTGAAAAGTTTCTTAACGAAGCACCCGATTCCGTATATTTGGCGGCAAAAGTAAGTCAGTTGCACATTCAGTATCTACTTAAGTATATTAATCTCAATTAAACTTACTTATTAGTATACTTAGTAGATGTTGATAGGCATAATTATGCGTTCAAATCAATTTTATTCATTTATCTACTACAATACTCTTTACGTTACAGGTTGTTCTTATTATTGGAATAAACGGAGCATGTCGAACTAATGAACTAACACAACTTAATGTCAAAAACATTGAGAAACATTCAGATGACTTACTATTAATTAATTTACCTAATACAAAGACAAAAAGAGACCGCAACTTCGTCATTCGCAAGGAATACGTAACGATTGTTGAGAAATATCAAGCCTTACGCCCGCCTAACACTCCAATCAATCGATTTTTTCTACAGTATCGCAATGGAAAGTGTGTTAGACAGCCTATGGGTACTAATAAAATTGGCAGTATCCCACGAGAAATAGCAACATTTCTTGAACTTCCAGAACCCCTGTTGTACACGGGTCATTGTTTCCGACGAACTTCAGCCACACTTTTGGCTGATTCCGGAGCTGATCTCCTGTCCCTTAAGCGCCACGGAGGCTGGAAGTCCAATGCAGTTGTAGAGGGATACATAGAGGATTCCATCCAAAATAAGTCTAAAATATGTGAAGGCATCGTAGGAGCCATTACACTGAAAGAGCCTCAATCGGATCCTTGGACTGGCCCTTCTACATCAAAAATAAGCCGTTATGAAACACCTAACCATCTCCCTCTCTCTCCAACATTCACGCCAAGGGAATCCGATGAATCGGTACAACTATTAAGTATGACAGATAGTTTACCGAAAAACAGTACACAAGTGACTAACACCAATATTACAGTACCAAACAAAAATATTACACTCAATTTAAATAACTGTAGCAACGTTACTTTAAAATTTTCTTAATTATACCTTAGTATTATTTTGTTATAATTTAAAGATTATTCTGTAATACTTACCTGTCATAATGTAGTAATTAATACCTAAACTGAAATAAAAGTGTACCTATCTTGTGATTATAAACGTTTTTTTTTTTGCATTTAGTCATTTCCTCGCTGAGGTGGAATGAAAAGTTACGTGTTGCACTCGAGTGCAAAGATTTTTCACCTCGTGCTCTTTTGATTCCCTCGCTAACGCTCAGGATTCTAATTTTGAATCACTCGCTGCGCTCGTGATTCAATTTTAGAATCCTTCGCTTGCTCGGTCATCAAAATTGAACACGCGGTTAAAAAGCAACTTTGCACTCTTGTATAACAAATAACTATTATTGCAAAAAAATAACCGACTTCCAAAAAAACATTAAAAAAATGGAAAATAATTTTACTTTCGGAAGTCGGTGACCATTGTTTGTTTAATTGATTTTTTTTGGCCACCGACTTCCGAAAGTAAAGATATTTTCCATTTTTTTTGTGTGTTTTTGGAAGTCGGTTATTTTTTTGCAAAAAAGTTTTTACATAGTTAGTTACAGATGAAGCTATAATATATAAGCGTGTTAAAATTAGACCGAAAATATAATCTAAAAATATAACAACCGGTCGAACCTCTGTCTATTTATAGTAGAGTCCCTTTATCCCTACTTGGTTCTAATGAGGGTCAGTCCGGGACCTTTAAAATTGATATTTAACTTAAGCCCAACATGACGAACTAATAACATCAAAAGGTTAAATATGCTAATTAGTAGTTTGACGAGAATAAAAGAAAATAAAAAGTCTTTTTATTTCATGTATTTTAAATTATAGGATTTTCTTAATTCTAGTAGGTATATTGTTTAGTTAGTTAACTTAGATTAATTGTTAGTTTTATTTATATATATCTTATATCTGGTGAAGGCCTTCTCCAAAGATGCCCATTTGTCTCTGTCCTGTGCCATTTGTCCCCAGTTTGGGCCAGCTGTTCTTCTGATCTCATCCTCCAATCGTGTCAGCGGTCTCCCTCTGCCTCTTTTGCCTTGTGGACCTCTCCATTGGTTTACTTTGACGGTCCATCTTTGGTCTGTAGGCCTCGCTACGTGACCTACCCATTTCCATTTTAATTTTTGTGCATAGCTCAAGGCATTAGCTGCTTTTGTTATCGTTCTTATTCTTGTGTGTCTTATGTTATCTAATTTCTTTATCTTGAGCATGCTACGCTCCATACCTCGCTGTCAGGTATTGATTTTGTGTTTGGCTTTAGCAGTTAATTTCCATGTCTGGCAGTGTATGTCAAAACCGGTAGGAGGCTGGAGTTCATAACACTAGTTTTCGTACTTATTGGCAAGATGCTTTTAAAATTTTCTTTGAGACTCCGATACTTGTTCCATGTTGGCTGTACTCTTCTTTCTATTTCAATGTCGTTGATTTTCTTGTCGAAGCTTATTGTTTTCCCCAAGTATATGTACTTTTCAGTGTATTCCAGTGGATTCCCATTAACTTTTATTGGAGTTTTGCAACTATTCGTCCTAGCCATAGTCTTAGTAAGATTGATTTCCAGGCCCACAATTGTAAGGAATTGATCATGAGCTGTATCTGTAAGCTTGTTTCAGAAAGTATCACTATGTCATCTGCAAATCTCAGATGACTCAAGAAGGAACCTTGTAGGTAGAGTCCTAGTTTTATTCAGTTAAGCTTGCTAATGATGGCTTATAGAATGGATATAAGTAATTTTGGAGATAGTGGGTCTCCTTGTCTTACACCCCTCTTTATGGGAAAGCTTGGTCCCAGACTTTCTAACTTTATTCTACCCATATTGTTCTTATATTTATGCTTCTGATGGCTTCCACATACACCTCGTTTGCTCCTTGTTCCTTCAAGCTTTCCCATATGCTGGCGTGTGCTACTGTGTCGAATACCTTTTGGTAGTCAATAAATACGAGATAAAGCGATCTCTGTTGCTCTTGATACTTCTCTATAATTAGCTCAAGTGTGTATATGGTTCGCTGTAGAAAACCACTTCCTGAATCTTTGACGAGAATATCCCTCATTTAATTGTTATTTTAGTGGGATTCGACTTATTTTAATAGATTCATTATATTCATATGAATTTAATTAAAAGGCCAACTGAGCATAGTTCTGCCAAAATGTACCAACCCACATCAAATTTACTCCCATTTTCCGAAATAATTGTACTGATTGTTGATTCATTTCATATTTTAAGCATACGTTTTGCATGTATATGAGACTAATTATACTGAATTGTAATATACCACATTTGGAATGTTGTATTATTGTAATCAGTAAATAATCATCCATTGAAGTGGGGGCTTGGAACAGCATTTTATTAGGGCCCCTTTTGTCGGAGGAGGCTAGGATGTTGTGTCGAATGTTGTTGGTTATTTACCAGAATGGGAGGGTCATAAGAGGTCATAATTAAAATTATAACCTTCTTTCTATTACCCATTGTTTAGTCTTAAGTTGTTGATTGTACCTATCTGTTATAGGGGTGTCATTATCACTAAGTAATAAAACAACTTAAATAAAGATTTAAAAAAAGTAATCAGCCATAGATAGATCTCCGTCTACATTTAAAACTGGGAAAAGAACTGTTGGTCTTCCGGCGGCGACATGGGCAGACGACATTGTTGCCATCGCGGGAAAAGCCTGGATGATGCTTATACAGGAACGGGGAGGTCATGTGACACCCACCAATTCATTACGGCCCAGTCATTCACACAGAGAGGAGATCTATATTATTCAGAGAGTAAACCGACACTACATGAAGCCGTCGACCAAGCATTCTGCTGACGGATACATTGAACAGTACATTGGTCCTTGAGGTATTTCTAGGGTTCCGTACCTCAAAAGGAAAAAACGGAACCCTTATAGGGTCACTTTCTTGTCCGTCTGTCTGTCCCGCGGAACCCGTGGAGGTATCGAGTTGAAATTAAAACCATATACTTAGGTCTACAGTCCCTTGAAGCAGTGAAAAAATCAAACTTTTAAGTTAACGTAAAAAAAAAAGATACGGCCGTTTATGCCGCAATAAACATTTATTTCGACACTCAAGGGAATCAAAATTTATAGAGTACTTCCCGTTGACCTAGAACCATAAAATTTGGCAAGGAGCAATGTCTTACAGCACATGCATAGGAAAAAAACTGTAAATATGTAGTTTGACAAAATACCTACTAAGTTTGTACGGAACCCTCGGTGTGGGAGTTCAACTCGCACTTCGCCGGTTTTTTTAAACATGTGAAGCACTTGGACCTTTGCACTTCGTGGTCTACGAGAAAGAACAATTTGCGAACCTCTGGTTTAGAACAAAAAAAATACCATATTGACTGGACGAACAGCTACCTCTCACCTTCGTTAAGGGTCTTTGCCAAATGTGAGTGCACTACTGTTAGGTACACCTCTGCCTAACCCCTCGGGGAGTACAGGTGTGACGTACTGTCAACGAGACATCATGAATGAAAAAACACAATACTTCCTAACAAGCGTCCCACAAACTGCTCTAAATAAAATTCAGGCTTTGGCACCGTCGCCTAGTAATTTCGCCAGCCCTAGTTCCATTGTTTTACTGCCTAAATTACAGAGTGGCTCGCGCCCCAACAGCGCTGCACCGCTTTGTATACGATGTGGAAAGCGGTCAAACGTTTGCTGTTAGCTGTATTGTCAAGACTCAAGAGCATGATTAGTTGGTTTTGTTTGAATAAACGCTGACCGTTTTGGTGAATAGTAGCCAGAGCTGCTTGTGAAAATTAGGTCATGATTTTATTCATAAATGTTGGGCTGTCTTCTTCTAAGTACCGTTTCACGTAGTACTAACTGGGTTATGGAGCTCAGATATTCAGTCGCTCCATGTAAAATACTGGTTCAGCTGAATCCGGTTAGACTGGAAGCCAACCCCAACATAGTTGGGAAAAGGATAGGCAGTTGATGATGATGATGATGTTGGGCTTTCTTCGTCATTTTTCGTGTTGATTTACATGATGAATAATTCATACCGATCTAAAAAAATTGACAATTGGTAAAGGTTGCATTTAGATGGGCAATATTCGATATTCTAATTGTTGTAAAGCAATATAATTATTGTTTTTCCTGTCTGTTAATATTATCAGAATTATAGCTCGATTATATATGCCGATCATTATCAATCCTTACAAAAACAGCAATGTCTGAGAGGCAGGCTTTGGTAGATTGGGGATTTTCCCTTTTCTGGGGTAAAAAGCCGTAAGCTTGGTACCTCGGGAGAGCTAGAAAGATATGGCTCTCAATTTATCTGTCTGTTAGTGCGCTTAAAGCTCCGGGGGGTCCACTCATCCAATTATCGTGATTTTATTTTTATTTCTCAGAGACATTCTCTGGTCAAATTTCAGTATAATTTAGTGTAAACGTGCGAAGTCAGGGGCGCAGCTAGTCTTGAATATAATAAAGTTCAAGTTACGACTGCTGGCTAGCTTATCAGTCACGAACGCCACTTCCGTTTCCTTACGACTCTGTAACTTTTGATGGAGATAATAAGATAATGATATAGACATAAATTCTTGTAATTTACGGTCGTGCGTCTTATTTGGTATATACCTACAATAGGTATTCAAACACCTGTGGTTTTCTGTTGACTTATGAACGCTCACTAAATCTTTCATGTATTTCGAAACAAATAACATTCTGTTGAAAATATTATGATGAGACACAAAATAACATCATCAACTGCTTAGCCTTTTCCCAACTATCTTGGGTTCGGCTTCCAGTCTAACCGGATGCAGCTGAATACCAGTATTTTACATGGAGCGACTGCCTATCTGACCTCCACAACCCAGTTAGTACTGGTTAATCAGACTTTCGGGCCACTGACTACCTGTAACGACTGTCAAAGATCTACAAATGAGAGTCGGGACCAACAATTTAACGTGCTTTCCGGGGCACGGAGGAAACTCGGTACGAATTTTGGTGCCATCATTTAATAAATCCAAAGAAATACAGAAACACATATTACATACATACATTTACTTTTTTATTCAATCAAACCATTTCGACCAGGGACATCATTAGTAGTGTAAAATAGGCTTGTGAAATTGTTAAGAAAACCAAAAATAAAAATAAGAAATTATCACAAGATACTTTGAAACTTATAGATCAGAGGATAACTTTAGGTACAGAAAAAAGATATTTAAGATCTAGATTAAAAGCCAAGGAAGTAAAACGTAGCATAAGATATTATAACAACAAAATAGCACAAAACGCATTGAAAAAGAACCGCTCCCTAAAAATAGCCAAGCAAGGAATACAAAACAATAAATCGTGGATTAATCCACGATTTGTTGTTTTGTCTTTTAGATTTGTAAATCTAAAAGACAGCAACGGCAATAAACAAGTCAATAGAGACAAAATTCTAGACATATGCACAACATTTTATAAATCCCTATATTCCGATAGACCTATAATAGCTAATTGAAGATGGCGGTGAAGATGGCGTCAGCACTGAAGCCCTGAAAATCGGCGAACCCATACTTCTTCCCCACATTACAAATCTTTTCAACGATATTTTTCGTTCGGGTGTTCTGCCCATAAACTCCTGCCATTCGAAAATTATTTCACTGCACAAAAAGGGAGACAAGTCAGATATAAATAATTATAGACCCATTAGTCTGATCTCCCATATCTATAAAATCTTTATAAATCAATGAAAATTTCATCGCTGGAGAACTAGACAAGCATCAACCTCCCGAGCAAGCAGGCTTCCGTCCCGAACTTTCTACCACCGATCACTTGCATACAATCAATCAAATTTTAGAAAAAATATTAATATTGAATGCAATCCGCTTTACCTTGCATTTGTGGACTACTCGAAAGCATTCGATAGTATCAAACACTCTGCCGTTTTGAATGCTCTTAGTAAACAAAATGTAGAATCAAGTTATATACGCCTTTTATACAGAATATTTATGCCAGCAGTACAGCTATAAAATTAGAACGGATAGGTCCAAAATTCAAAATTCTCAAGGTAGTCAAACAGGGCGGCCCGCTATCTCCAAAGCTATTTACCAGTACCCTAGAAGAAGTGTTTAAAAAAGTTGGCGACCGCCTGGAAAGAGAGATGTATTTGCCTTGGCGAGGCGAGGTTAACAAATCTGCGCTTGGCTGATGACATTGTCCTCTTCTCCTCATCAGCTACAGAACTGGAAGATATGCTTCAAGAGCTAAGCAATGCAAGCCTTGAGGTTGGACTAAAGATGAACATGTCGAAGACTAAGCTCATGACCAATAGCACATTGATCAACGTGCTCATAGGCAAGGAGAAAATACACTATGTCCAAGAATACATCTACCTGGGCCAAGTAGTCTCCTTCCAAGCGAGACAAGACAAAGAAGTTGCAAGACGCACGGAAAACGCCTGGAAGAGCTATTGGTCAATGAAAGAGCTATTCAAGGGCGATTTACCCATCCCCTTAAAACACAAGCTTATGGACATGTGTATTCTCCCCATACTGACACATGATGCGCAGACTTGGTCTTTGACTAACATCCAGAAGTCCAAACACAAGTATTTTTGAATTGTTAATTTTATCTTTTTATTCTGGACGCTCTTACTCGCACGTCTTTCTACATCGTTCTCACATGTATGTTTAATCTCGACATGAATGATGTAACCGAGACTTTGTAACAACATAATGATTTAAAAGAGTGTCCATGGAGTTTCTTGCCCATTCTTCTCCATAGAGATCTACGCTTTCGAATGGGCAACTACAGTACTTTCACAAGTTATTATGCCCTGTGACTGGGACTGTAGCTTAGTTTATTTTTTGTGTTTTGACATTCAAAAGTGCCTGTAATGGTTTAATTGAAATAAATGCTTTGAGTTTGAGTTTGAAGGTTTACTTTCAGAACTCAAACTTACCTATAAGGAACACCATACTGCGCTCCAGAACTCAAATTGCTGACGTAGCTCATAAAGCTGCCGAACTAAAATGGGACTGGGCAGGCCATGTCTGCCGGATTAGCCGGAAAAGCTGTGGGCCCGCATAACGCAAAACTGGAGCCATGATACAGCTAGACGGGGTCGCGGCAGACCAAAGAGGAGATGGCGGGACGCATTGGATGACTTTCTCGTTAATTAGCAATTAGACGCACAACGAGAGAAGTGGAAGGAATAGGGGGAGACCTTTGCCCAGGAGTGGGACAGATCAGGCTAACTAAAAATAAAAATAAACCATATCGAATTGTCAAGGAGTCGGTCAGTGAAATGGGCAGAAAGATATTGAAGAATAAGTCATGCTGCACAAACCCCAAATAAATTGGGATAACGGCAGGAAAATGATGCAGGAGTTGCTCAATCAGAAAGCTAAAGCTAGCGATCATTTCTTCAACCGTCCCAAAACATCACTCCGTTCAGATTTTTTACGGAAACCACCTTGGAGGACTCCAGAACTATAACAAATCTTGTGAAACTTATACAGAACAGATGACAACCCTACACTAAAACATAACCTTCACCCACACCTATTTACACCACATGGTTATTGAGTACCAATAAACTCCCTCATTTACGAGTACAGTAATGAAAAAAGGTGCGGCCCATGATTGCTTCTAATTCAATACACGATGTTATTGTCCCGTAGGGAGGGGTGAACGTCTAGATCTTCTAGCTCAAGGTATTATTAAATATGGGGCATATAAAATTGTGTTCTTGGTAATAAAATTGTTGGTTCGCCTTTCTCTTTATGTGACAACTAGCGACCCGCCCCGGCTTCGCACGGGTGCAATGTAGATACTAATGTTTTCTCTACTATAATATATGTACATTTATTATACATATAAACCTTCCTCTTGAATCGCTCGATCTATTAAAAAAACCGCATCAAACACAAATCAGCGTACATAGGGACAGACAGCCAGCGGGAAGCGACTTTGTTTTATACTATGTAGTGATAAGTTTACCTTGAGATTGTTCGTTAGATTATGTGCTATAGCTGTTAGTATGACGTGGTAAGGGTGGAAGGGACGCGGCCGCACCAATGGTTACCACGTATCCAGTAAATCATTTGAACCCCCCCACATAGATTTTTTTTCTTTTAATGATTTTTCAACAATAATAGGCCTCGCGCTGCCGATGATCCGAGCTTATAGTTATTCGAGATTTTGATGCATCGAGGTAGTGAACCGTCGCGCTCATAATTTTTATTATTATCGAGTTAACGTTTTCGAGCAAGTGTTATTCGATCTCTCGTCATTCGATTTCGAGTAGGGAGACCCTTTGCCCGACCCGCAAATAGAACCCTGGAGCTCTTAGATCTTAAATCGCCAAATCTGAAGCACCAGACCACTTGAGACTATTTGAAATCTCTGGTTTAACACTACAAACCACAAACCATGCAAGGCTTCAAAGCCAAAATTGAAGAAAAAACACCTAATTTAGAACCGTGTGAGATGTTTAGCAACAATTCAAAATGTTGGAAAACTAGCAAATGTGTACATATAATGGGTGTAAAAATACCCTTAACGAAGCCAAAGACATTTTCCCCGCAGTTGCGATATTTTTTGTTCCAGACCATACTTGCGAACCTTCTAGTTACGGAGATATTGGGGTCAAAGTTCTTAAGTTTTTTTTTAATGTAATAACGTTACTTCAAATACATCCACGACCCCCATGCTACTCAATTTTACACCTGTAAATGAACTTACCGTGGAAACAGAATCCATACTTTTACCAACACAACAACAGACAATTTACATAACAAGATCACTTTTGCATCTTGTACCTACTTACTGTGCCTTCATCTTCTTCAAAACGGTCAAGTAGTCCCAACGGTGTACGAACCTAGAGGAAGCAAGGACGTAATGATCGTAGTATTCCGCCTAACCCCATGGGTACAAACACGTGCATGAATGTACATACATTGTACGTATAGCTCTCTAACGGATAAGCCAGCTAACAAGCATAAATTGGCTCCTTCATCCACCGAAAGGCGTGACAATTACATCAAAACGTGACTACCCATACGTTATGAGATTACTTTCACTTCATTAGGTACTACGAGGTCTTATGCCCTTCGCCCATGGCACGCATTTGTAGCAATATTATTGCGCGTCAGCATCGCTACTGTAGTCTCCACTTGTAGCAGAACTAATAGGTGAATAACACAATTTACTAACTTTAATATCACACGCTTACCAGCACCATCAAATCCCAGTCCAGGGAACCCTTTTACCTTCCAACTTCCCGCCATTCGTGGGTCTGACAGTTGACATTAGTGACAGCTATCTGACTACCTTTGGCGAGTGAGACAGTGTTTAAACAAGGTGTAGTTTTGCATTCACATCAAAATTCAGGAGGTTGTCATAGAAGACGTAAATAATCAATATAAATTACGGTACCTGGTCAATAATAATAAACGTTGCTTTTTTTTGTTTGTTATAATTTGACACTATTTCATAATGAAGCCCTTCTCAAAAGAGGAGAATCACCCATTTATCGAATAAACGTCTGCGTTTGTTTGTGTGTGTGAAAACGCGGTTATACGGTTAGTATAAGACGTTACCTCCTTGAATTTGACGAGGATGCAAAACTACACCTTTTATATCCATTAAATAGATATACACTACAGATGCAAACTGATGTCTCGACAGAGTTCATATTACAAACGTTACGTTCAAAATCAAAAAAAAATCCAAATCAAGGCAAGAAACTCCATGGACACTCTTTTAAATCATAATGTTGTTACAAATACCTTGGATACATTATTCTTGTTGAGATGGTACATCATGTGAGAACGATGTACAAACAAAAAAAGACAATTCAAAAACAAAATAATTAGTTCAAATAAACCGTGGCAACTAAGAGATGACCAGTCACAACTGACAGCGCCCGTTCACGAACATGACGCATGGATCAGCCATCGTTCAACTCGACCATTTTGAAGGGAACTAAACGACCCGACACACACGCCACCATCAGCGAGACATGTTCATTTCTCTATTGCCACTGAAGCGCGACAGCGTCGCGATATACAAAATCGTAGTAAAGTGGGAGAAGGCATAAAGGGTGTAAATAAACCCCTAAACAAGCCGAGAGGCACATGTTCTTCCCGTCATTGATATCATATTTTTATTCTGGACCATATCTTCTAGTTACGTCGATATTGAAAGTCAAAGTTCCAACATTTTCACAAGTTTTTTTTTTATAAATACTAGTTTTTAGGGTTAGACCTTTACTTTAAACACTTCCATGACCCGACGTTTGTTATTTAATACATCCATAAGCACAATGTTTTGAGTGCGTTACCTTGAGTTTTACCGTAAAACGTGATTTTCACCCCAAAAAAAAATTGTTTCCTAGCACAATTTTGCTGCCTAGAGTTACTTAGGTTGATGTGCAAAATGCTTGGTTGACGGCTTCGTGAAGGTTCCGTTTACACCTTGTATAGCTAATAAATAGTAGTAGTAGTATGTATACTGGTAGTATAGTATCGCGAATTTATCGCGGCCATTTTGCGTTTGCTTCGCCACTGCATCGCTGCAAAAAGTCGCGGTGAGCGAGGGTCCTTATTGAAGTGATATTACTAATAAATAGATTATTTCCCAGCCTGTCTGGACTCACAGGCACCGGGGCTCAAAATTATTCATACTTATTGCCTTTATAGCCGTACACACTTCTATAAAGTGATTGCGACTATCGAATTATACAATTGAGTATTCAAATAGCGAAGCTAGAGGTGGACCGTGGACCGCAGTGTCCATCTATTGCTGAATTATCAAAATGCAAAAGGTTTTAACTAAGAATATGATAGATAAGCAATGAAAACCTTCAAATTACATCTCATATATTCTCATAAAGTCCAGCTCATATTCATTCACATTTTGCATTTCCTGAGCACATTAAGCTTTAAATCTAATATATTGATATCTTCGCTCAGCTGAGATTATGCGACGTTGCCAGTTTTATCAAAGGGTTCTAGGAATCATATTTCCGTCCTCCTAAACCCATATTCCTTATATTAACTTTGATACAAATTAAATATTGATATGTTTGTTACTTGGAATGGAAAATTATTACATTACACTGAGTATCTTTTACTGAGAAAACAGATTTATGAAGATTCATTTGAATCTGAACATCTTTTTGTAACTATTTCGACTTTTATATTTTTTCTTTGCGAGATTTTTTTATTACTTTTGAATGTTAAGTGAAGTTAGTTTGTAGTTATGGGGTGTATCCTACAGGATTTGTGACCAGTTGATGATAACAAGCTTAACATAACTGGCGAACCGTGGGTGTACTTATTATGCACACATACATAGGTCTGGAGTTCGATCACACCCAAGACACACCCCTGATTTTTTGGAATCATGTACATATTGTATAATTATCACTTGCTTCGGTCCTTCGGTGAAGGAAAACATCGTGAGGAAACCAGCACGCCTGAGAGATATTTCTCGACGGCATGTAACGCCAAGGTAGAGGCCCATTGGCAGCATAAAAGTTTGACACCAGGTTAGGCACTAACCAGACGATAAGGAAAGAAAAGATTATGTACGTTTCTGCCTAACTCTTCGGGGATTACAGGCGGTATGTTATGTGAGTAAAGTAAATATGGTTGCTACGACGTAGCCAATGCTACGGCGTAGCTGACACGTAGCTATTGTTGACATGCTGACATGTAGTCAAAGCTTTGCCAGAGTGTTTTGTACTCAATGTTGAGCAAAATAGAAGGTGCGATTCAAACCGGTACCGTCAGGTTGCAGACCCGCGGACACCAAACTTTGACAATTATTTCAGTACATTTATCTCTCAAAATCGACCGAAACATAATTTAAACATGTAAAGAAAAGAGTTTGGACATGTATAAACACACATAACGTGCGCTAATTTCCTAATGTTGCAAAGAAAAATCAATTCGGACAAATAGGTACTTGAATAAGCATGTTAAAGGCCAATTACCGCCTGAAATGGAGGTTTTCATTAGCAAATCTACTTATATACTAATAGTTTCTAATTACAAACGCGACGAGCTCGTCAAATATCTCACAGAGACCACAACTTGCTTAGCGGGACGTCTAATCTTCAGCGTGTATTGTCGTACCACGGAGGAAGGTCAAATGGAATGCTTATGTGGTATGTTAAAAGTTAAAGCCAAAGTTAACCTATTTATTTAAATACATAGACGGCATAACGGCTTATGAGCTGGTTCATTACGGTTATGACAGAACATAACTGTAATAAGCCAGCTCATAAGGCGTTGGTCCCAGCTATCATTTGTAGATCTTTGACAGTCGTTACAGGTTGTCGGTGGTCATAGCCATCAACCGGGCACAAATCCAGACTCAATGGCTGCCACTGTAAAATTCGTGAAGAAAAAACCCAATAATACTTCGCCCGATCTGGGAATCGAACCAGGAAGATTTATTTAAATAACGAGCCGACAGTCGCGCGCGCCTATCGAACGCGCACGCATGTTATTTTGCTCGCTCCCGCCAACATAAATGTGAAAAACTACATACATCTAGAGTTCTGCAAGTTGTTGTGTGTTGATTAAATTGTTGTTCGTACCATAACACTGTTGTGTTTCACTGGATATTAGCGCATGCCATTATAGTGGCGCTTTTCAATTTCAAACATTACTAGAAAGTATAATTTGATTCTAGCCTTCTCAAATGTGGATTTACTCATACTACCAGGCCACTCAGAAAGTATTGCGATAAATAGTTTTTATATATGGGAGACTGGCCAGTTAGAATCTTTTTCGAAAATATGATTACTTGTAAGTAAAAATATGTGTGTTCCATTTTCAAAATTTCCCTCCACATTATTTGCAAGCCAATTCAAAGTATCGTGTCTTACTGAAAAATGGATCTGCGCCGGGAACATTTTAGAGCTATGATTTTTTACGATTTCAAGTGTCGCCTGAAACCGGATGAATCGTTCGATAGACTTCAAATGGCATTTATGGATGAAGGCCCCTCCAAGGCAACCGTGTATCGTTGGTAAGTATAACGAATTTAGGCGCGGTCGACCAACCTTGGGGGATGAAGAAAGAAGCGGTCGCCCTTTGACGGCTATTACGGAAGAAAACGTGCTAGCAGTGAAAAATTTAATCCAAGATAATAGGCGAATTACATATCAGGAGATTCATCACATATTAAAGATTGGATCGGGAAGCGTTCACGAGATTCTACACGGGCATCTTCGCGTGAGGAGGATAGTATCGCGCTGGGTGCCGCACCGACGCTCAGAAGCAGGCCCGGGTGGAATGGTGCCGTGATATGCTGAAAAAATTTGAAGCAGGCTCGTCTCGGCGTGTTTACGACATCGTAACAGGTGATGAGTCCTGGATTTATCAATACGATCCAGAAACCAAGCGCCAGTCGACAGTTTGGGTGTTTCAAAATGAACCAACGCCTACCAAAGTGAAGCGATCTCGAAGCGGGGGTAAGATTTTGATCGCCAGCTTTTTTAATTTGACTGGCCACTTGGCCTCAATTCCCTTACGAGATCAAAGAAGCATCAACGCCGAATGGTATACTACCAAATGCTTACCAGAAGTTTTTTCTGTTGTGAGCAACAAGCGACCAAACACAGGGCTCCGCGGACTACTGCTCCACCACGACAATGCGCCTGCACACACCGCGCTCAAAACGAGGGACTTCCTGGACAGTACACCAGTCAAACTCCTGGGTCACCCTCCTTACAGCCCTGATCTAGCACCGTGTGACTTCTTTTTATTTCCAAAAATAAAAAATCAGCTCAAGGGGATACAATTTTCGTCGCCGGAAGATGCGCTGGCTGCGTTCGAGCAAGCTGTAAACGAGGTGTCTGCGGCGGACTGGAAAAAGTGTTTTGAAAACTGGCTCAGACGCATGAATCTTTGTATAGAGGCTGGTGGAGAGTACTTTGAAAAGATTTAATAAAAATATATGTACCTGTAGAACAATTTTTTTTAGTGTCGCAAAACTTTCTGAGTGTCCCACGTATATGGCACACGTCTATGTAACCTAATTGGTATTAACAAACTAATATTATTGTCAACCAAATAATGACTTGTTTCGACTTAGCCCTCCATTCTCACCGTACTCCACATACAAACACACATCGTCTAATTACTTAATTCATACAGAAAATAACTAGGCGCGGCATAATGACGTCACTGGTAGGTCCTACCATAAACCGATGGGGAATTACAGTTATTGGGCAGTCCCCTTTATAGACATGGTGTGTATTCTATTTTATGGGGGCACTCGTGTATTAGGTTTATTTGGTTCATGTTTTACATTGGTATGTTAGTGTTGGGAGAGATTTGTTGTTTTTTAGGTTAATTGGCTAATTAAGGTATTTTGTTTTAAGTGTATCGTAAATTGGTCTGTCGAGGTTATTTAGGAGGTAGGTGACTGCGAGGATTAGTTTAGTATTATTCACCTATTCATAAAAAAAAAAATCTAATGTCCAGAATCTTCTTCTTTCTGACCACTTGGGGTCGGCACAACAATTTTTTTCTTATCAGCCGTCGTGGTATCATATTTTTTTTCTTTCATTTAATTCCTCACACACTCCATCCATCTTTTCTTTGGCCTTCCTCTCCCTTGCCATCCTGCAACATTCGTATTCTTGTATTTTAGTGACATTCGTTTTTGCACTTTTCCTAAATAATCCACTATACCTCTTGTGAAAAAATATATATATAATTATATAATAATTACTTATGAAGGAGGTAGGTACTCGTAAATAAATAAATAAGCTAATTAGTAGACACACAATTTTCCCAGTGTTGTGCGTAAAAGAAAAAAGTGAATATACATTACATATCGATATTATTATGTGTTACATAACGATTCTTGAAAATCTAGAGAGAATTGCTCTTAAACTTTCAAGCATCATCAAGTAAAGTATTATTGGGAGTTTGGGAGTCATTTGAGGTTAAAACCATGTTGAAAAACTAAAACTAAGTTTTTCTGGGCATCGCCAAGCGGTTAGTCCTTAACTCGAGTCTTGACATGATCAAAAGCCTTGACTATTTCTAAGTTACAGAATCAGCGTTGCCACTCAACGTGGCTATGATGCGTAACCTTTTGAGCTTAAATAAATAATACGATAAAATAAAAACCAACTCAAAATCATGAAGCCATATCATGAAGTCGTAATTCAATATGATTGTATTCTATTCGAGGTTTAGAACCCACAACATGATACTTTAGAAGAAGATACTTCAACATTTGAGCCTCTTCAGCCCTTTGTCAATCCTTCTTTTATCCTTTTTGAAGGACATCACAAAAATAATCTCAGTATCTCTCAACGACCTCCAATTTAACCCAAAAATATCCCTTTATTAACCTTCCACTTATCCTTTTTACCAACGAGGCAAGCCTTTCTCAGGTTAAAACCCAAATCACTCTCGAGTCTCGACCTTTTTAGGCTAATTATTACACTTGAGCGAAAATAGGTATCATGTCTGAAAATTTTGCGAACCTTAAGGTATTTATTCATATCAACTAGTATGTTTCAGTCCAATGTATATCTAAAAAACATTTATTTGCAAACAATAGTAGAAAACTGTTAAGGACGTAAAAGTACCCTTAGCGAACCCGAAAGGCACTTATTGTCCCCGTCATCGCGATCATTTTTTTGTTCTGGGCCGTAGTTGGAAACTTTTAGTTTATACGGAGTTATTGGGGTTGGGGGCAAGTTTTTTTAAATACAAGTATTTGATGTTGTAACTTACTTTAAATACCTCCACAACCCGCGTACTGTTCAATGCGTCAATCAGCACAATGATTTGAGTGCGTTACATTGAGTCCTACGGTACTATTGTTCACCAATAAAATAGCCGTTTCCCAGTAATAATTTTTGCGTAAAGTTACTTAGTTTGATGTACAGAATGCTTGGTTGACGGCTTCGTGAAGGGTCTGTTTACACCTTGTATGGTTTTCGTAAACTTCTCATTCTCCTTTCATCAGGCACGAGGCTTGTACAGGTATAAAGTTATTTATAAAACCTCCACGACGCATCAACCATAACCCGTGGCGTAACTAGCTACACAACAACTAAACAAAACTAATTTATATCGCACAGTGTTGCCAACTTCATTCCATACTTTTAATCAGTTCAAGTTGCGTCTCAGTAGCGTTAATTGAGTTATAACTATACCACAGTATAAGGGTAACCAGTAAACCAACTAGGCCCTTTTTACTCGACTGAAGAGAGTAATGTGTTTATCAGCTATATTTATGTTTGATCCTTTGTGGCACTCTAGAGACAAAACGCGTGAGTCGATTTTGATGATTCTCACATCAATCGATTTGTCTTAATCTTACGTGTGTCAATAAAGATATGACAGGCGCCATATTGTGAAAAAAAAAATTGAAAGGGTTTTCCATTAGGAGTTTCTCAGTAGCAGCCACGGAGTCTGGATATGCGCCCGGTTGATGACAATAGAATCACCCTCTAGTACGTGGGACTTAAACATAACTGGCGAAATATAAGTGTACTAATATTAAGCACAGCTCTGCCTACGCCGAGAGACTCCGGGCCACTGAGAGATTCCTGATGAGAAAACCGAATAACACTTTGCCCAATCTGGGAATGGAACCCAGGACCTCATGCTCAGACGATTAGACCAACGTGGCAGCCAAGTCGTGCTTTTTACGAGTATATCAAACCAAAACCAAAATATAAAAAAAAAACATTCTTGCAACAAGTAAATAATCGACTTCCAAACAAAATTTTTTTCCAAAAAATAAAACCCTTTTTAACCGACTTCAAAAAAAGGAGGAGGTTCTCAATTCGGTTTTTTTTGTGTTTGTTACCTCATATCTCCGTCATTTATGAACCGATTTGAAAAATTCTTCTTTTATCTGAATTGATCTGCTTTCCGATTGGTCCCATAGAAATATCATCGAAATCGGTTCAGCAGTTTGGTTTTTATATCAAAATAGTATGGAAAAAATATGTCATCCAAGTAGAAGAAATTGCGAAATTGATACTTGACAAGGATTTGTGTGTGATGCCATAACTAAAAAGGGTAAAATAAAAACTTTTTTGCAAAAAAAAAACCGACTTCCAAAGAAAACACTAAAAAAGTGGAAAATAACTTTACTTTCGGAGTCGGTGGCAAAAAAAGTCGGTTTTTTTTTTGCAAAAAAGTTTTTTTGTGTTTTTTAGTTGTGATATCCCCAGACAAATACCGTGCCTTACATAACATTGAAAAATAATGCTGAGATCATCTTTTCACCAACATGGGCAAAGAAGAAAAAATATGAAATAACATTTATGAATACATAACCTCATCTTTTTGTAGAAGTCGGTTAAAAAGTACAAAATTAACTTAAACTGCAACAAATTGTAGGAACAAGATAACCCGGTTGCGCACGGACGAGTCTACATTCATTATGCAGTTCCCAGTCTGTGTGCAACTGACCTACATAGTATATCATAAGTCTGACGGGGCTATTCATAAACGTTAAATAAGGACATCTTCACGACAACTTGTGGGAACAGGGGCGAGTGAATGTTATAATGGGTTTCAACTCAGACGTATCAGACGTAGCGACGTACTCAGAGTATTTATTTTTTGCCCGCGACTTCGTTCGCGTGTAAAGTTTGGTGTGAGAAAATAAAACATAGCCTTTGTCCATCCAAAATTTGGCAAGGAAATAGATGTATCTCCTATCCAAATTTTATTACGATTTAATCAGCCGTTTAGTCGTGAAAAGGTAACAAACAAACAGAGTTACTATCGCATTTCGCAAGAACGGGCAGTATCCTAGAAGACTATAAAAACAGAGATACCATTTTTTTTGCTTTGAGTCTTAATTAGCGCAATTAAATATATTTTCTTTCTTTCAAAGTGTTATATCCAAGGAATCATAAGTTCATTCAACGCATTCTAAATAAAGTAGAGTTTCCCGCAATAAACTGAAAATACTTGAATAACAACCTCTTAAGTGTCATCACGTAGAGCCTGCTACGCCGCTACGCCGGATAACCGTAGCCACTGCTACGCTCGTAGCCAGGTGCTAGCGCTCGTAGCATTTAAATAAAATTGTACTTACGGTTGAAGATCTTTTAAGTTACCTTCCAACTTCCCTCGGTTTCTTTCCAAATGCTATAACTCGCAGAGTAGTATTGTTTAGTTATTATAATGCAGTATTCAGTTAAAGGACTGCCCATACAGAAATTATAACACATAAAAATATAAAAAAAATATATAGGTACGAAGTAGGGAAGAGGAAGGTTAGAAACTCACTGGACATCTGGGGGATATTGCCATGCATATATAAAAAGAAAAAAATGCATTTTCATTCTCATGCTCTTTACCCAATATATTTGAAGTCGGCGCAGCATGTCTTCGTCTTCCATACTTCTCCATTACCCGTCATCTCAGCAGTCACCTCCTTTCCAGTCATTTCATGATTCACACAGTTCATCCATAGATTCTTTGGTCTTCCCCTACTATTATAGCCATCCATAGAAACTCTTCTCACAACATATTGATCTACTCAACAAAAAATGCATCGTCGCTTTTTCAACAAATTTTTCTCCCGCCATCTTACCGTCTAGTGAAAACAAGATGGCGTCGCTATGACAGTATCATGGCGTCTATCTCTCAGTCTATCATGGAACAAGAGCCACAACTCGACGAACCTTCATCAACTAACTTTGCAACAGTCCGTTATAAGTTCGTCTTGTAGGCCCGGAGAACCGCGGGGTAACTGTGAAGGAATTAAGAGAAAGTGTTACTTTCTAACTGTACTTGGAATATTGCTCTTATGGAATCCTAACCAATATTATAAAAGTGAATTTGTTTGTTTGTCACGCCGTCACACCGTACCGGTAGAACTGATTTAGATGAAATTTGATATATGGATAGACCACGACCTGGATTTTAGGATAGAATGATGGATTTTTATCCAGGTAGCACGTTCCTATAATTACTGACCTCCATGCGAGCGAAGCCGTGGGCAAATTCAGCATCTTTAAATTACAGGCTATTGAACTGTAATAGATGGAACAGACAATTTGTGTACAAACCTAGGATTTCTTTAAATCAAAAAATATTAATTTACCTCGATTTCTTTCAAAGTTTCTTGCTCACCACAACTCGCTGCCGTAATGGCCACGCCACGGTCCACCAACGCAACGCTTACAAATAGGAATAGGTTCATCTCATAACACTAACCTTTCAACCAATACCCAGGTTATCGAAGCAATTGTGGGCAATTTCTGTAAAGGAATACTTATCCGTGGGCAGTACTAACAAAAGGTTACTGCCTGACCCCTGACCCGATCGATGTAACATTTTACAGACTGACACCTGACATTAAAAAAAAAAACATCAAAATATCGTTTATATTTGGATCAACTTTTGAATTTTGTAACATTATTATTGATACTGAAAACGGGATATTCACCATGTTAACTTTTGTTTTTGAGTTCCAGAGATTTCGGCCATGTTGCAAAACACCATGATCACGGATAAACAACAACATCGTTTTGTAACATTGTCACCGGATTTCAAATATGGAGGAACCAGGAAATTGAGATTTACTTTCGGGAACGGTAGAGCGTTCCAAGATTCCACTTTTGTAATAACCCGTGTTGTTACGAGATCTTTGTTGCACGGGATACAATAAAGTGAAAGTAATATCTGTAAAGCCAACGGTCGTGTCTTTATATCGACTATAGAAGCACCGGAATGTAAACACATATACAGAGTGATTGGTAGGGTGCATTCCCTGAAATGGGTGATAGTAGACCTAATTTGCAACAGTCTTCACCCCTATAACTTGGGGTCCAAACTGGGTTGTTTTGGAGAAATCGAACTTTAAAAAAAAATAGTACATTTTGATATAAGTGGGCAAAGTTTGTTATGGATCCGAGAACTGTAGTAACAAATTCCCACGTGTATCAAACGACGTTTTTCAATACACTTTTAGTTTTTTGGTTTTAGTTTTTAGTCTAAATTTGTACAAATTGATTCAATGGAATAGACAAAAAAAATAAACATAAAAATACGTGTGGGGCCTCACCACGAGTTGAACCTAATCGTAGTGCGATAAGAGCCAGTTTTCGAGGAAGTGTATTGAAAAAAGTTTTTTTTTCCACCTCTCCAACATTGATTGTGAGAAATCTACACCGTTCAGGATGTTAAACTGATACTTTTCTCGTATATTATCATGAACGAATGAATCCTTTGTGTTAAATAGTGAAAGATTTTTCGGAATCTAATCAGTAGTTTCAAAGATTACCCGTTACTTCCAATATAACAAAGTTCTCTTTATAAGTCATCCGTCTAATCTTATCTACACAAATAGTAGATAAGATTAGACGGATGACTTATCCCTGCCTAAAATTGTACGGACCAACTGTGTATTATTGTTTTTTAAGGTTAAAACTTATATTTCAATTGGTATTGCTAACTACCTTTTATTCAGCTTTCCCAATCCACCTATCAAAGATCAGTTTACAAAAAATCGGTTCCAAACGACGCGTAAACAGTATGAATAAAAACAAAACCGAAATACTGTCCATGTACTAGTGAACATAAAACGGGCTGTATGTAAATCCAATATAATAATGTTGCAATAAATATCAACTGGAAACACGGAACGCTACAGCCCGTAAAATGTATCTGTTACATTTTACAAAATAAAGGACAAGTTCCGTGGTGTTTGTTACATATGGTTTGGTGTATGTGCCTCAGGAATATCTATGTATATATAAAGTAAGAAACTGACTGGCTGATTGATTCACTGACTGATCGATCAACTGAAACCGCAGGGTCTAGAAGCATGAAATTTTGCATAAACGTTCCTTAAATGACGTAAGTGTGCACTAAGAAGGGATTTTTGGTCATTCATCCCCTAAGGGGTTAAAATAGGGGGTGAAAGTTTGTATGAAACTTCGTCCACGCGAACAAAGTCGCGGGCAACAGCTAGTTTTGGTATAATTATGTTGTAAACCGTGTAGGGATGATGTTTAGATTTATATTTATGAATATTCATTTAATTATGGTTGATGTTAAATATACGTATAAGGTGATTCTCACACGGCACCGTTCGCCCGCGCGGTCGGTTGGTGAAGCGGATCTTACATCGCATAGACAAGTTTATATTAATCCGTTGATACCTCACACACGTACACCGCCCGACCGCGCATACGAGCGGCGCACACCACATTTCCGCGCGGCGCATCGCCAATACATTTGGTTCGCCGCATCCACCCGACCGCGCGGACGAGGCTATCGTGTCAGAATCGCCAAAAAATAGCATTAACCAAATATTGTGAAATGTGACAGTAACCCACCTGCACTGATTCCATGTGGTCAATTAATCGCCTCTTCGTCTTGGTATATCGATGGCAAAAGGTTCAAATATGTGCAGGTTATTTACGTTACCGCAGCCAAAAATCTAGACTACCTTGCGGTTTAGTATCTTTTACAACATACCACTTCTGGCAATAAGTCACACAATGTAATATATAGTAAAAAGCCCACGGTACCTTTTTCCGTGGAATTAGTTCTAAATCTGTATTTAATGGGTTGATTTATGCAAGTCTCGTGTAAGGGACGTTACACACGGCACATGTTCGCACATGTGACGGAACGGCGATAGGTTCGGAACTATGAAGGATTAATAACGGTTGGCTTGTGTGAAAAGGCATTATAAGCGGTTGGATGAAGAATACGATTTCTTTTTTGTTATTTTGACCTTTTTAGTCAGAAGACTGAAAATCTGACTTCCAGTCGTAACAAGGGGTATCGTTTTACCCAGTACTAACTGGGTTGTGGAGGTCAGATAGGCAGTCGCTCCATGTAAAATACTGGTACTCAGCTGCATTCAGTTTGACTGGAAGCCGACACCAACACATTTGGAAACCTTCTAGGAAAATGACGATAATTTTATGGAATTACGTCTCCCTATATCGGGGATGCTTTTATAGACTCCTCATCTGCCTACCTTTTTTCCAACTATGTTGGATTTCGGGCCACTGACTAACTGTAACAACTGTCAAAGATCTACAAATGACCGCTGGGACCAACAGCTTAACCATGATAATGTTTGTGATATTATGTTCTAGATCCTGCAATAAAACATTATCATAAACAATACGAAGTACAACAACAGTCAACAACTTTTCTTGTATTAAAACCAAACCAATAAAATAAACTCAACATTCTCACTTGGCTGTGAAAAGGGACACGAAGTCTAGCCCGGGGCAATACAAACATACTTGCCACTGAGGGCACTTCGATAGCCCGGGGCTATTTGTGTTTATAATATTATTAATCCATTTACCATCCATTTTTTATCATTTTTTTTCTACCTACGTGTAATTACAGAATGCATCCATAGTCCGATTTAGAGGCATTGGATAAGGCTGCACAAATCGTAGGCTGAGACGCGTTTTTTTCTTGTTTTTTTTTTTCTCTTGTATGTGTGTGTAAGTTATTAACATAGTTTTAAGTTATCTTTATGTACTACTAACACTCTATGGACTGAAAAGTATGAAATAAATGTTTTGAATTGAATTGAATTTATTATCAGGTAACAAAGACCCATAGATAAAAAATATCTTAACCTAAATATACATACTACGAGTATAACAAGGGAGGAGAGTGAGAGGGGCGGAGGGGGGTTAGGGGGCTTTTGTTTATTTCGAGACTTTAGTATATACTTAGGTCAGTCGAATTGGCTGTTTGGTATAGGCAGCTTACTTGCAAATTATTTTATTTTTCTTTAAAGTTGTAAGCGACAGAGTAGCCCGCAAAATTTAATTTTTCTTGCGTTTTTTGCAATTTTCAGTTCAGTGCCGGGTTTTATGTTGATTAAAATATGATTAGCGACCGTAACAAATGTGCTTTACAGGGTTTATAATCATTCAAATCATCAATACAACCTCTAAATTCATTTAATCCCATTGAATGACTTTTTCATGTAATAGCCATTGAATGGGATTAAATCAAATTAAAGGCGTTGTATTGATTATTTGAGTGAATATAATTCTGTAACTACATACGTGTTACGGACGCAAATCATATTTAGTTTAACACACAGCCAGACATTGTCCTGCAAGTTGCGAAAAACCAAAAGAAAATTTGAATTTCGCGAGCTACACTGGCGCTTCCCACTTAACAATGTTGCTTGCGAATATTAATTGAATTAAGAAAAATAAAGTTTTGTGAATCGACAATAGTGCATAAGAAAAATGTACTCCAAATTACCATAAATATAATCGTTTAAACCTTCGAGCTTTTACAAGGCGAGGGCGGATTGTGTCGCTGAGGTAACTACCTCATTGCGATTGGGCGGCTTTGTAAATGCACTTTAATTGTTCGTGGAACTGGATCATCATCATCTGCCCAGCTTTTTCCCAACTATGTTGGGGTCGGCTTCCAGTCTAACCGGATGCAGCTGAATACCTGTATTTTACATGGAGCGACTGCCTATCTGACCTCCACAACCCAGTTAGTACTAGGTAATACGATACCCCTTGGTATGACTGGTTGTCGGACTTTCGGGCCACTGAATACCTGTAACGACTGTCAAAAGATCTACAAATGACAGCCGGTGCCAACGGCTTAACGTGCTTTCCGAGGCACGGAGCAAACTCGGTATGTAATGGGTGGTCACCCATCCACCGACCAACCTTAACCTTAAGATTGATCCGAGCGGCTGTTACTATTTAGCCACGAGCTCCTCGCTGAACTGCCTGGAGTTGTTCGTGGAAATGGCTGTACAGTACAAAACGAGGATCCCAAAATGATACAAGGGTCAGTTTTCGATCTCTCGATTAAACCAAAAAACAAATGAATGCTTTAATTTAAAAGCGCGCTGTTCCGTTAATTTAAACCAGGCTGTAATTAAAAATGGCGCTCTGAAAAGAACGTATGCCCTAGAATGAATAAACTTTTCACTATTCATTGTTTATAACATAACTTCACGCTTTTAATCCTCGAAGGGTTAGGCAGAGGAGTACCCACAGTATCTGCTCACATATGTACATACATACTACTCTGTCAAGGAAGTACCGGGAAACGATCAATTATACAAAAAATGTTAGTTATGCATCAGTTCTCCGCGAATTCTCCTTTATGTCTTCTACGGAATGAAAACGGGTGCCACGAAGTAATAGTAAGGAATAAGAATAAGTAATTTAAGTTTAGGAAAAAGAAAGAAGATGGCTGGCGCCATATCTGAGTGAATAAGGTTGCTCGATGGTTTTTGTTCAAAAATTCGTTCACTATGATGGCCTTGTGCGAAGGCGCATAATCGTGGTGCAAAATCCAAGAATTTTCTTTCCATAAATCTGGCCCTTTTTATCGAATTTGCTCTCTTAAACGCGGCATAACGCTCAAATAATATTCTCTATTTACTGTTTGACCTTCTGGCAAGAATTCCGAGCGCACAACACCGCGATAGTCAAAGAAAACGGTCAACATGACTTTGACTTTTGATCGACTTTGGCGTGGTATTTTCGGTTTCGGTTCAGTTGGAAGGCGCCACTCCGAAACTTGTTGACTAGTTTGCATGGCAAACTCGTAAACCCACGTCTCGTCACCAGTAACAATGCGTTTCATGAATGTTGGGTCGGAATTTACTTGTTTTAGCATGTCCTCAGCGATTGAGCGATTGAGTTTTTGGAGAAAATTCAGATCTTTTGGGACTAGCCGAGCGGCAACATCTTTCATAATCAGGTGATTATTTAAAATGGTACGGATCGACTCGTGAGACACAGAAAGTTCAGCGGCTATCTCTCTCAAACTTGAATGAGGATTTTCAGTCACTATTTCCTTCACTTTTGCGATGTTAACTTCAGTTGAAGACGTTGATGGTCTACCACAGCGAGGCAAATCTTCCATCTCATCTCGACCGCTTTCGAACACTTTGTACCGCTCATACGCACGTGTGTTTGATAAAGTCGATTCACCGTAAGCCTTCTGTAACATTTTCAGGGACTCCAAACACTAAATTCCATTGGCGATGCAAAATTTAAGACGAACAACTCTTTCGATATTTTTGTACATGATGAAATTCGCAATACACACTAGTTATGATCTAACTAAAAACAGCACTGCATTTAATCTAAATAACAGATGCAACTCAATCTCCGCGCCAAAATGGAAAACAGATGTGCCAATCTAACAAAAAAATAATAATTTGGAACCTTAAACAAATCATCCTTACCCGATACTTTTTTGACTGAATGTATACATTACACATATGTAAGAAGATAGGTCCTACGCAATAGAGGGCGAGCCGGTTGCCCTCGGCTGGGCACTCCGTGGCTGCTACTATGAAATAATTCCTAATGGAAAAACCCAATACCATTTTTCCCGACCTTTTTTTTTCGGATGGGAAATCATCAAATGACTTCTCCCGCTCTGGGCTGAGCGGGAGGGAGTGTCAGACTTTTACTGACTAAAACCCACCCATGTTCCTTCATCGCCCTTTGTGTTCCGGGGCCGCGGTATCTCTTTCGAACAACCCGCAGCACCCGGCAGGCATCGGCCCTTGCGGGCCCCTTCCCTATGCTGACATCTCTTTAAGGCGCGCGTGGAACACGAACGCGCCGTCGACACGGCCTGTCGTCCTAAGACGGAGGGACGGCGAGCTAGCCCTTAGCTCACCGTCCACAGGCCCGCGTCTACGGTGGCCGGGGGCCACCACGTGGCCCCCGACTGTGTGCGTCTCCCGCGGCGGCTGGGACGTGAGGAGGAACGCTCTCTCTCACGTTCCGCCTCCTCCTTTGCTAGCATGACTGCTTCGCAAAAGGAAGTGACGGCTTCCCATTCCGTCTCGCTCCGGACCATGGCTCGAACCAGGGCCGGACGCGAGAGGTCGCCGCCGCCGATCGCCGCTATGAGGCGACCTAGGAAGGAGGACCTAGGAGGTTTTTCCCGACCTAGGAATCGAACCTAGTACCTCATACTCAGTAATTGCGCTTGCAACCACTAGACGAACGTCGGTATCCTTTATTTAAATTATTTTGTTTCGCAAAAAATATCAATATGAAAACCCTACGTGCAAAAGAACAACGAAGTAATGACAAAAAACCTAACTTAGCTGATTTTTCTGACATTTTGAACAAGAAACACATTAAACCCGGACATCACCCACACATCTTATTTAGGACTAGCTGAGCCCCGCGACCTTCGTTCGCGTAAAATTATAATTATTACAAAAATATAACTTCCCTATCTGAATCGGATTATGTTACCAATTTCAAGGGATTTGATTTTTTACACGGAACTTCTTTTACTAAAAGTTACTCCTTATAACATCAGCTATCTGGCAGTAAAACTTCCGTCAAAATCGGTCCATCCGTTTCGGAGATTTGCCGGAACAAACAGACAGACAGGGGATTAAAAAAAATTGAAATTACGAACAGACACTTCAATTTGACTTAAATGTAGTATTGTAGTATAGATAAAAATTGAGGCCGAAAAATCAAAATATTCCCAAATCTTGTCAATACAAATTATTTCATCGTACATTTTCTATCGTAGGCGACGGGAATTATTTCATGTGAGAAATTCTTTTGTGTTTTGCGACAAAATGCGGGTAGTCTTACGAAGCACAGTATAAAATAAATATTGTTACAGGGACTACATTAGCACATCAAAGGACATTTTGTTGAAGTTTCTTTGATAAGGAGTAGTTTCAGTTGCTACTTTTGGTGTTTGTTATTTTATGTATGACTAGCTGTGCCTACGGCTTTGCTCACGTGACCGCGTATCCTTTTGGCATTGTTAGGATACATTACATGGGAATGTGAAGTCATAGTATATTCCTAAAATCCTCTCCCTACAAATAATATACGAATTAAGTGACTTAACTGTTAATTTAAACTAAAACCTGTTAGTACATCTTTGTTTTAAGTGTTAAAGGAACACATAGTCAATTTCTGGGGGGAATCAATTTACATTGCCATCGGCGCGCTAAGAAGTTTATGAACGAAAGCAAATACATGCAACTCATGATCCGTCCTGGATCCCAAACCCAATGATTAATATCCTTAAAAATAAAAAAGACGCTCATTTGCAAATAGAGAAAGAAAGAAACTTATACTACAGCAAGAACACGTAAACTTATCAGAATGTGACCCTTATACACCTTTTTGGATTTTAAAGAAATCATCATCATTCTCCTGCCCTTATCCCAATTTATTTGGGGTCGGCGCGGCATGCCTTCTTCTTCCATGCTTCCCTATTACTTTATGAAGAAATTGTTGAAGAAAAATAGAAATGCAAACGATATCAATACAAAAAAAAAATTGGAAATTTCACAGCATCCAAAAAAATATTCAAACTAATCACAAAAAGTGAAATTAATATTGGGCTCGTACTTGCAACCACGTAATTTACAGAGCGGTCATTAAACCGCTAGGCCGTTTATTCCGTTGATATAATATATGAATAGCCGTTCTCATGCTTTTTATGACTGAAATGACAAACAATTGAAGAATACGGGCATAATGAACCTCCTCAAGCACATTGCGTGGTAGCCTAAAACGGAATATTTGTAAAAATAAAGTTTTAAGAAAGGAATATTTTTGCAAAATGTGAACAGTAGCACACATGCAGCAGTTGTTGCACCATTTCGGAAGTTTGGAACATGGTTTTGCATTTATACAATTTTAATATTGTTTATTTATAGATTTAGGAGATTAATCAATAAAAATTTACGACCACATACTGTCCCGAGCGTAGTTCATTGATGGAAAATTTTTACACCTCGATTCAGAAACTGGCGTCAAATGCACAACGCCATCTATCGAGCACGGAGTTTAACTGCTATAATATTGGGTGGTTAAATTTTAAGGGCCGATGTTGAATGTGAACCACACCTAAACGTCAAGTATTTTTCTACATTTCATTTGACATTTCTCAATTTCAGACTAACTCAATTTGAACCATGGAAAGATACACAATCGAGCAACGCGTTAAAGTTATTCAGGCTTATTATGAAAATGGGCGTTCAAATCAAAATGCATATCGTGCACTTCGTGATTTTTTAGGTCAATTTAATCGTCCAAATGTGCGTCCAAACGTCGTCAATGGTCAGAATGGTGGCAAGAAATGGCAACATTGGATGATCAATTTTCGAAGAAAATCATCTTCAGTGATGAGGCACATTTTCACCTCAGTGGATTCGTCAATAAGCAGAATTGCCGCATTTGGGCGAATGATAATCCAAGAGTGATTGTCGAAAAACCAATGCACCCACAAAGAGTGACTGTTTGGTGCGGTTTATGGGCTGGCGGCATCATCGGGCCGTATTTTTTCCAAAATGAGGCCGGTCAGGCAGTTACTGTGAATGGCGTTCGCTATCGTGAGATGATAACGAATTTTTTATGGCCCGAATTGGAAGATATGGATGTGGACGATATGTGGTTTCAACAGGACGGTGCCACTTGCCACACAGCTAACGAAACAATGGCTCTTTTGCGCGACAAATTCAATGGCCGTGTTATCTCACGTGCTGGCGATGTCAATTGGCCGCCAAGATCATGTGATTTGACACCGTTGGACTTCTTTCTTTGGGGTTATTTGAAAGAAAAGGTGTACGTCGATAAGCCAGCAACAATTCAAGAGCTAAGGGATGAGATAATTCGGCACATTAACGGCATAGAACCTCAATTATGCCTCAGCGTCATCGAAAATTTGAACCATCGGATGGAGGTGTGCCGCCGAGGTCGCGGCGGCCATTTGGCCGATATTTTGTTCCATACATAATTGAACCATACCATATTATCATAATAAAAAGAAAAGACAATAATTTCCTAAATAATTTGTGTTTTATTCAAAATCAACATCGGCCCTTAAAATTTAACCACCCGTTATAATGCACGGAAAGCGATCGAACAATTACTCTATATTATGTAGGTTTTCAGCGCCATATAGAGTACCTTTTGCTATCATAACTTTATGAAAAACTCAGGCAGTCGATTTAAAAGTGATTTTGTGAGCACGTTTATTCATTAGTACTACTTTGGTTCAATAGATGTCGTTGCATGTATCTTAAGTAATGATGATTGCTTCTTGAAGACTTTAAATTCATATATCTTTTGATTAAGAGCACGGATTGCAATGAAACAAAAGCTAATACATTTTCTAATTTACGCACAATACTTGTGCATTAAAAATTACCACATTGGTTTTGTAATTTTCACGTGATACTTAAACAAACAAACATAGCCGAAGACTCACAGACTGCAGACATACAGACAAACAGACAAAAATTCTAAAAATAGTAGAAATGGATTCTGTTTGTTATCCTTTAACACCCCTACTATTTTTTTTTTCTAAATATTTTCAATGTACAGAAACACCCTGTCTACAGATTTATTATATGTATAGATATAGCTGTTTAGGTAAGGAAGGAGATTGTGGCCAAATGAACACTTTGCATGCCCTGGTAATCGAATCCAGGCCCTCATGCTTAGCAGTCGCCCTTGCAACCTCCGAGGCCAACGAGCCGTCAAACGATTTAAAAATACAAACTACATTTCATGATTGAAACAAAGTTACCTCTAGCCAAAAACCCAAAATAAATGTAGGGAACAGCAGATTTTCTACATATTTTGCAATTTGCAATGTATGTTATAGTAATAAAAATAATAATATATCTCTACTATATAAAAATAAGTCGGGTTTTCCTTCCTGACGCTATAACTCCAGAATGCACGAACCGATTTCAACGGTTTTGCATTCGTTGGAAAGGTCTCGGGATCCGTGAGGTTTATAGCAAAGAAAATTCAGGAAAATTCATGAAAATATCAATAGAAAAGCGGAAAATCTTTTTTTACATACAGCGCCATCTCTGATACATAGCATGTACTACAAACCGTGATACATTGTTTGACTGCTACTCATTGTTCTCTGCTCAGTTAATTTCATGTGACAAACCGGTATTGTATTCAATGTGAAATTGTGAAAAAAAAGTAAAAAAAATTTGGAAACCATCAAAGGATAGGTAGGTAGGTACTAGGAGAGTAGGGTAGGTAGGTACTAGGAGAGTAGGATAGGTAGGAAGGTACTAGGAGAATAGGATATGTAGATAGGTACTAGGAGAGTAGGGTAGGTAGCTACTAGGAGGGTAGAATAGGTAGGCAGGTACTAGGAGAATAGGATATGTAGGTAGGTACTAGGAGGGTAGGATAGGTAGGTAGGTACTAGGAGAGTAGGATAGGTAGGCAGGTAATAGGAGAATAGGATATGTAGGTAGGTGGTACTAGGAGGGTAGAATAGGTAGGCAGGTACTAGGAGAGTAGGATAGGTAGGTAGGTACTAGGAGAGTAGGGTAGGTAGGTACTAGGAGAGTAGGGTAGGTAGGTACTAGGAGAGTAGGATAGGTAGGCAGGTACTAGGAGAATAGGATATGTAGATAGGTACTAGGAGCGTACAATAGGTAGGCAGGTAATAGGAGAATAGGATATGTAGGTAGGTACTAGGAGGGTAGGATATGTAGATAGGTACTAGGAGGGTAGGATAGGTAGGTAGGTACTAGGAGGGTAGGATAGGTAGGTAGGTACTAGGAGGGTAGGATAGGTAGGTAGTAGGGTAGGTAGGTACTAGGAGAGTAGGGTAGGTAGGTACTAGGAGAGTAGGATAGGTAGGCAGGTACTAGGAGAATAGGATATGTAGGTAGGTACTAGGAGGGTAGGATATGTAGATAGGTACTAGGAGGGTAGGATAGGTAGGTAGGTACTAGGAGGGTAGGATAGGTAGGTAGGTACTAGGAGAGTAGGATAGGTAGGTAGGTACTAGGAGAGTAGGGTAGGTAGGTACTAGGAGAGTAGGGTAGGTAGGTACTAGGAGAGTAGGATAGGTAGGCAGGTACTAGGAGAATAGGATATGTAGATAGGTACTAGGAGCGTACAATAGGTAGGCAGGTAATAGGAGAATAGGATATGTAGGTAGGTACTAGGAGGGTAGGATATGTAGATAGGTACTAGGAGGGTAGGATAGGTAGGTAGGTACTAGGAGGGTAGGATAGGTAGGTAGGTACTAGGAGGGTAGGATAGGTAGGTAGTAGGGTAGGTAGGTACTAGGAGAGTAGGGTAGGTAGGTACTAGGAGAGTAGGATAGGTAGGCAGGTACTAGGAGAATAGGATATGTAGGTAGGTACTAGGAGGGTAGGATAGGTAGGTAGGTACTAGGAGGGTAGGATAGGTAGGTAGGTACTAGGAGAGTAGGATAGGTAGGCAGGTACTAGGAAGTAGGTAGATAGGGTAGGTAGGGTGGGTAGGGTAGGTAGGGTGGGCAGAGTAAGTAGGGTAGGTGGGGCAGGTAGGGTAGGCGGGGTAGGATTCATTGACTGTTAGGCGGTACGAAGTTCGCCGGGACAGCTAGTAGTATTTATATGTAAATGTTTGTACCTGTACACAATCTATTGTATACTTAATATTATATAAACCATTTTAAGCCACCCTTCGTTTGATTGAAAGCAAAACAGATGTGGGCCCAGTTAACCATTATCAATTTTTAAAAGGGGTAACTGGCCCCTGGTCCCAGTACCATAGTGGGCCGAGTGACCCCTAACCCAATGTAAGCGACAGTACAAAACGCCGGGGTTAGCAAAATAACAGCCAACGAAATTCCTTTGTAGAACACTCATATTTCCCTAGCAAGATTGCATTTTAAACATGCGGTATACGTTTTAATTTAACGTACTAGAATAGAACGGTATAATATTAGCATAAGTAGCTAGAAGGAATTTATGTTTTAATTTATTTCTAGATTTGTATGTAGGATATGCTAAGAATGTTTCGTGTGGTATCTTAGTAAGACTCTGTTTTGTGAGTAGGATTATTTTATTTAGTTTTAACTAGTGTCTCGCCCCTGCTCTGCAATGTTCTTACGGCTTGAACAAGCTATTTAGCATATTTTAAAGACCTGCAAATTGTAAAAATGTGAGAAAATTTTGCGCTTCCACCATCAAGGTTCAGCACCACCAGGATCTACCAAAGATATTTGACAGATTATGAGAAGGTCTACCTCTCAGAAAATTAAGCAAACATTAGGAACGTAAAATGTAAAATAGTTGATATTCTTAAGTCCCGAGTGACGACGCTCTTCCGATCCCAGGTGGCCATCGTTAGAGGCATTTCAGACTTTTAAACCGTTTTTAGTTTTATTTTGTCCTGTACAATGTTTACAGTATGAACTTCTGATCAGATTTTTTTTAAATTACCGATGATTTCTATGTGGGGATTCAGAATGATTTATTTATTTATTTCGGTTAGCCAACAATTGTTTACACTAAACATTTACAATCAATACCTTATTAATACTTTTACAAGTGCAACAATCACTTACAGGCTAACACGACATGCACCATTTATGGTTTGTGTAGAAAATTGATATTTCAATTTCTTAAAATTTAAATAAATTACGTTTAATATAGATTAATAACATTAAGTGACATAAAAATCAATTACATTAATTAACAATAGTAGCAATTAATTCATAAACAAATAATTCAAAACATTAATAAACAATAAAAACAGTTAATAAACAATAAAATCAATAAATTAAAACAGAAAATTAAATTATAACAATATCACAACATTCAGCTCAATCTTAAAATTAACATTCAGTAGCGATATTGGGTGGGAGAATTGTGCTCAATGATGTACTGAATAAGTGGTGACAGTTTTGGCCTCGGTGACCCTTCCACCATGTATACTAACTATGGACTGGGAAAAGAAGAGCTGGTCGTCTGCCGATGAGATGGGTCAGTTTGTTTGCGACTGTGGGCAAAACCTGGATGAGTATGTAATATAGCTTATGCCCGCGACTTCGCCCACGTGGTGTGCTGTAATTGTCCTACGGGATCGTACTACCGGGACAAAAAGTATCTTATTTGTTCATCCAGGTTATAGACCAGCCTTTCATCCAAATACGTCCAGCAGTTTTTGCGTTAAAGACTAAAGAACATCCACTCATCCATCCTCATAAACTTTCGCATTTATTTAGTAAAATACTGGTATTCAGCTGCATCCGTTTTGAATGGAAAATGATCCCAATAAATCATCATCCATCACAGGAGCTGATGGACGCTACTGAAAGTGGCCAACTCGTCGCCAAATATTGAGCTGACTCAATTTAAATTATCATCGACACGCTAAGAACCCAATGTGCGTATGTACACAATTGGGAAAACGCTATGCGATGATAACATAGAACTGTCCTTCTGCACCATTTTTTTTTTTGTGTTGATACCTAATATTTCGAGACCCACTGACGCGAAAAAAGGTAACATAAAGGAGTTTTCGTACTCAAACACCCTCAGGCAAACCATGAGAGAGGTCAAATTGATTGCCTGTATATTTTATTGTTCTGTAATGTTCTATGTTCTGGTTTAAGATACAGGGACATTTATTGACGAGGAATAAGTAGGTAAGCAAAAAGGTTTGTTTCCATGTGGGTAGTTGGAAAGGATTTGCGTATGTTTATACAGCGTGTATGCTCAGATTCTTTGGACACGTTACCCGCAATGATTTCATGGAGCGTTTGGTTATTTAGGGTAGAGCACAAGACCACGTGGTCGATCTCGAACACGATGGACAGACTCCATCAAATCTGACACCAAGATTCCTCTGGCAGAATGCGCTCTCGTGCAACAGAGACCGGTAGGATCGCGAAGGAAGAGACCGCAGTTGTGCTCGACCGCCCTTGACCCGCTCTGTCAAGAGTGAACGACTAAGAATACAGCGTGCAACTTTCTCCATGGTACAACCGTCGAAATCGTAAAAAAATACAGCTAGACAGAACACAGAACACCACTTGCTACGATCCTAAAATACTCCTTTTGCCTCTCGTCCAGTGACTCGATATTTAAATTAATTCAAAGAATTAATGACTGCTTCGTTGGTCTGGTGTCGCAAGCGCAACTGCTGAGCACGAGGTCCTGGCTTCGATTCCCAGGTCGGGCAAAGTGTTATTGGGTTTTTCCATCAGGAATTTCTCAGTAGCAGCCACGGAGTCGGGATTTGAGCCCGGGTGATGGCAATAGGCTCGCCCTGTATTAAATAAATAAAATAAATAAATATCGCTGGACATTACACACAGCGCCATCTAGTGCCACACTAAGCAATGAGGCTTGTGTCGTGGACACCAGATAGTTGATATACCACATAGATACTTTTTGTTTGTAAATACATACTTATTATACATATAAACATCCATGACTCGGAAACAAATGTCCATGCTCATCACACAAATACTTGCTCCTACCGGGATTCGAACCCGGAACCCTATGAACGTAAGGCAGCCTCACTACCGCTGCGCCATTCGGGTCGTCCCATATTCGTATCGTCGTCGTCGTATTATATGGGACTTAAACATAACTGGTGAAATGTGGGTGTACTAATGAGTACATCTCTGCCTAACCCTTTGGATTTTACAGGCGGATGTAATATTATGTTCAAAGAATGAATCTACGAACTGTTTAATACTTTGTGAAATCACTTACTTTAAAGAAAGCAATTTCATACTGGAAAGTGAAACAAAAAAAAAAGCAGGCGTCCACTGCCTCACGACCAGTTCTTCCAAAACTACTTTATTTTTTCCCGGGAAGTATTATAACTGAAACAAATTGCCTTGGGAAATAAATGCAGCGTTATTGCACCGTTTATTTAACATCAGGGTTCCCAAGTCATACAAGAAACCACTTTTTACTTAGTCGGTTTTTTTTTTTTCGAAAATGTGTCCACTTTTATTACTAGCACTGGAAAAATCTTAATGGGTTCTTTCATTAGAAATTTCTCAGTAGCAGCCAGTAATCCCCAAAGGGTTTGGCAGAAGTGTACCGAATAGTAAACCCAAACTTCAATCAACCGGGCACAGATCCAAACTCCGTGGCTGCTACCGAGAAATTCCTGATGGGAAAACCCAGAAATACTCTGCCCGACCCGGGAATCGAATCCAGGTCCTCATGCCAGCAATCGCGCTTGCAGCTTTAGACCAACGACGCAAAGTATTCATAGAATACCAACCGATTAATTGACTTAATTAGAATATTTTCGTTTACCACACAAAACACTTACTTTCCACAACCAAGTTTTTGCTGAAGTTTTGAAGCTATCATTGTATTGTGTTATTCACTATAATTTTCCAAAGAAAAATACTTTATAATCACGTTGAATACACTTTTCTGAGTACAATTAACACGTCTTCACTCGACGAGTGCTCAAACTCAACTGCCATACTTGTAAGTGAACATAGTGACGTACAATATGACCACTTTAAGAGTGCAGTTCAAGGTGGCGCTGCTTGTCAAGAACAAGTACATCGTTATGTCAAACTTGGTACATTTATTTTAGTTCTATGTTTTCCCGCATGCACAGATAAGTTGGCTGAAGTGTAAACAAACTACCGTTTGACAGATACTTGTTATCAACCGGCAATAGTCAGTTGAACGACTATTAATCAATGTTATTTCTCTTGGGCACAAAGCAACCTTACAAATAAAATATGAAAACAAATACATGACTTATAAATCAATGATAATAATCATTAGAGCATTATTTAATATAATTAAAACAAAATAACTGTCTCATTGGTCAAGTGATTGCAAACGCGACTATTGAACATGAGTTCCTGGGTTCGTTTCCCGGGTCGGGCAAAGTGTTATTGGGTTTTTCCATCAGGAATTTCTCAGTAGCAGCCACGGAGTGTGGATTTGTGACTGACCGACTGACCCCTATTACATGGGACTTAAACATAACTGGCGAAATGTGGGTGTGCTATTAGGTACACCTCTGCCTATCTCTTCGGGGATTACAAGCGTGATGTTATGATGTTAAACAAAATAATGACAATGGCTAACAACAATTGCTATACAGACAGAACCTTTCGTATCCCCGATGCAACACACCCCTGGCAGATGGTTTTACCGTATTTGCCTAACCAGGTGAGATAGTTTCAGAGGTAGACTAAGAACAGCGGTATACCCAGCTGGTAATAAACCACCAAGTTCAATTTGTATCCTTAGTCGCGCCTGGGGAGAACTTACGCTTTGTTTCAGACCTAGAAAGTGCTGGAAGAGGTATTATTTTTAAACTTTATCTTTTATCATTTTGTATGTACGTGTATTTATTTTTGGGTCATGATTTCAGAACGTATGTTGATGGATGGAGAGGGAGAAGACGACCAAAGAAAAGATGGATGGATTGTGTGAGGAATGATATGAAGAAAAAGGAGTAAATGGTAGCGTGACGGTTGATAGGGGAGAAAGGAAGAAAAAAACGTGTTGCGCCGACCCCAAATAACATGGCACAAGGGCAGGAAGAAAATGATTAGTTCAGATTTATGTAGATTTTTATGTATGTTCATCTGTTCCCAACAACTTCTCAAATACTTATCAAAATTCGACTAATCGAATTAGATATCGTTAGAAGCGTGTTGATTGTCAGCTGGTTATCTATCTATCTTCTTCTATACATATAAAATTCAAAGTCCTGACTGACTGATATATCAACGCACAGCCAAAAAAGCTGGTCCTAGAGACATGAAATTTGTAGGGTGTATTCTTTGTGAAGAGTAAGTATCCACTAAGAAATAGTTTTTCGAAATTCCACCTCAAGGGGAAATGGGGAGTTGAATTTTCTGTGAAACTTTTTATTCTCTAGGTCGATTGACTTGAAAATGTATGTATCTACTCTTCAATTAAAATTATGAGACACGTGTATCACAGTTTTTCAAAAATCTTCCCCCAACAGAGTCAAATAGGGCTTCGAAAATCAATTTGTTTTTTATTTCCTCTCAGTAGGTGTGAAAAGTAGACTATGCTCCTCGGGAATAAAGGTGTATTCGTCTTGGGCTAGCTTAAATCCCTCATTGCTCTCAGGATTCTAGTCCCTCGCTTCGCTCAGGAGTTAACTTAAGGCCTAGAATCCCTTGTTGCATTCGAGATTCAAAATAGTGCCCGTTACGTAAGACAATGCTTTATCCCCTTGGTGCATAATCTACTATTTTAAGTTTGTAAGTTGCCGTGTTGGGAATCAAATGGAAGGGTTTAATTAGCACATGGCAAACGTATACACTTTCATACTTTGCGGTCAACTTATACTTTTATTACTTTTAAATGTTTAAAAAATAATTATATTACCAGTAATCGACTTTCGGCCCGACACTAATAATTCTGTACGTTTAGTCTATTCAATGATACTTCGTTTGCGTTAGAAATTCAAGGCGCTATGCCGTAGCCTTGGCGTAGCAAATGCTACGCCGGTAAGCTACGACCCACCATATCATGTATGAGATATTACTATCCTAGCAGAGAACAAACCAACCCTGATGACAATGCTTGTGAATGAGAATACACAGGACAAACCAAGTGTAATGGAACTCAGTTATGTAAATAAATGGGATGTAGTTTGTTGGTTAGTATGTGATGTGCCTACAACATTTGCCTTAGTAGCGTGTAATTTAGCAGTACAATAACCAAACACCAAAGATGATATGTGCTTGTAATAATAGTTGCTCGGGTCGATCTTCGAGGTTAAGTCGTGCTTTTCGAGGTCGGTCCGTTGATGGGTGACCGCCGTTTCTTATCGAGTTCCCTCCATGCAACAAGCATGCATAAAGCATATTAAAACGTTGGTACTGGTGTCATTTTTAGATCTTAGACAGTCGATAAGAATAATCAGAAGCGCGAAAGTTTGACAACCAGTGACCAGTCGTATCAAGGCGTGTCATGTAAGCCACTTTTTACTTTTTTTTCCCGGGATAGGACGAGATAGGACGGGATAGGACGGGATAGGACGGGATAGGACGGGATAGGACGGGATAGGACGGGATAGGACGGGATAGGACGGGATAGGACGGGATAGGACGGGATAGGACGGGATAGGACGGGATAGGACGGGATAGGACGGGATAGGACGGGATAGGACGGGATAGGACGGGATAGGACGGGATAGGACGGGATAGGACGGGATAGGACGGGATAGGACGGGATAGGACGGGATAGGACGGGATAGGACGGGATAGGACGGGATAGGACGGGATAGGACGGGATAGGACGGGATAGGACGGGATAGGACGGGATAGGACGGGATAGGACGGGATAGGACGGGATAGGACGGGATAGGACGGGATAGGACGGGATAGGACGGGATAGGACGGGATAGGACGGGATAGGACGGGATAGGACGGGATAGGACGGGATAGGACGGGATAGGACGGGATAGGACGGGATAGGACGGGATAGGACGGGATAGGACGGGATAGGACGGGATAGGACGGGATAGGACGGGATAGGACGGGATAGGACGGGATAGGACGGGATAGGACGGGATAGGACGGGATAGGACGGGATAGGACGGGATAGGACGGGATAGGACGGGATAGGACGGGATAGGACGGGATAGGACGGGATAGGACGGGATAGGACGGGATAGGACGGGATAGGACGGGATAGGACGGGATAGGACGGGATAGGACGGGATAGGACGGGATAGGACGGGATAGGACGGGATAGGACGGGATAGGACGGGATAGGACGGGATAGGACGGGATAGGACGGGATAGGACGGGATAGGACGGGATAGGACGGGATAGGACGGGATAGGACGGGATAGGACGGGATAGGACGGGATAGGACGGGATAGGACGGGATAGGACGGGATAGGACGGGATAGGACGGGATAGGACGGGATAGGACGGGATAGGACGGGATAGGACGGGATAGGACGGGATAGGACGGGATAGGACGGGATAGGACGGGATAGGACGGGATAGGACGGGATAGGACGGGATAGGACGGGATAGGACGGGATAGGACGGGATAGGACGGGATAGGACGGGATAGGACGGGATAGGACGGGATAGGACGGGATAGGACGGGATAGGACGGGATAGGGCGGGATAGGACGGGATAGGGCGGGATAGGACGGGATAGGGCGGGATAGGACGGGATAGGGCGGGATAGGACGGGATAGGGCGGGATAGGACGGGATAGGGCGGGATAGGACGGGATAGGGCGGGATATGACGGGATAGGACGAGATAGAATTTCTTTTTTCAAATATGGGTTATACACAACAGTTGTTGTAAATAGCAGAGTTCAGCCATATTTTACCATTCAAACATTGACATTATTTATAACACATGTATACGTAGTTTACATTTTTGAGACCAGATTAAATTAATTAATTATCATATTTTATTTTCTTTATTTATTTTTCTTTCTCTTTATTTATTTTTCTTTCTTTATTTTTTACATATTCACATATGAAACAATTAAAAAAAAAAACATTTTAAAATATAAAAAACTAACGGCCCATCCCGGCTTCGCACGGGTATTTAACAAAAATTTCAAAATTTTTAAATTTTAACACAAACACACCCACACACAGACACCCTTCTATTTGCGCCGGGTTACAAAAAAAGTGTACATTATAAAGAAACTTTGGATATTATTATTTTTTTTTTCTAACGTTGTAAAAAGATCATAACTACAAACAAAAGCCATTAAACTTATTTATTTAATTTTTTGACCGCTGCGTAGGGAGCCGAATTTCTTAACATTGACTCCCCTCCCGTACGTCAGTGACGCCTACATCGCATAGTAAGCCGAGCGGTGGAAAGAATTTTTCAAATCGGTCTTGTAGTTTCGGAGCCTATTCAATGCAAACAATCAAATCTTTCCTCTTTATGGTATTATTATAGTATACATAGATGACTGCAAAATATCTTTCATAAAATTTTCATATTTCATTTATCAAGATTGATTAATAACGCTAGGCCACCCAAGCCGAACCGACCTATATTTTTCTAAATCTACCAAGAAAATAAACTTACCTGGCGAAAACCTAGCCATCGAGAATTGACCTCAAAACATTTGACAGTCGTAACACGTACCCGGCTCAGAACGAAACTTAATACGACTATCGGGAACACTCACTCGATTCCATTAATCGGTTCCCAAATCGATGTTACCAATCGTATCGTTTTTTTTTTTTTCTCGAAACGTGCCGTTGGCAACCCCTTACGATGTCGCCAATACGGTTTCTTTTCATATTAGGAACTGTTTGGAATACGTGTTTGCAATTTAAATTCGATTAGTAGTATAGAGATCTTTGCACAGTCCGTTCGCATTTTTTTCCATCAGGCAACTTGCATCAATGTCAGAAGCACAATAGTCTATAATGACGTGGAAATAAAGTTGTTCTTGAGCTGCTGTCACTGACAATTTGTCAACATTAAAGTGATCTTTATTTTCTTAACTGTAAGGCTGCTGTTGATTTGCTGTTTGCAGAGGTAAAATGACTGTGAAAGAACAGTTAAGGTACTCGTCCGGCGAAGTCCTGCTTCCGCACCTATTTCTGACGCCAAGTATCATTGCAGTATTCTGAAAGGTTCTGGTGTAATGCATCCAGCACATGAGACTTTTCCGCTTTAATTCTGGGGTATAATAATATGCCCCGTTGGTCGAGAAGCCGCACAACCACCGTGGTGTAGGGGAACCGTTTTACCTAGTAGGAACTAACTGAGTTGTGGAGTTCAGATAGGCAGTCGCTCCATGTAAAGTACTGGTATTCAGCTGCATCCGCTAAGACTGAAAGCCGATCTTAATAAAGTTGGGAAAAAGGCTAGGCAGATGATGATGATGTTGGTTGAGTGGTCGCAACAGCGACTACTCAGCATGACGTCCTGGGTTCGATTCCCTGATCGGGCAAACTAATATTGGGTTTTCCCATCAAGAATTTTCTCAGTAGCAGCCGCGGAGTCTGGATTTGTGTCGACAAAAACGACTAGATTATTTCACAACGCCGAAAGCAAGAGAAACTCGTTTTAATTAAACTTACAAAATTTCTATTACCGAAATTCTAAATCGGAAATAACTAAAACCATTCAAAATCAAAGTACGAAAATGTTACGTTCGGTGAAATCTACCCAACAATAGGTGGATACCTATTACTCTATTAGGGCACATCCTATTTCACGCTGTAATAGCATTACCAGGGACAGATAAGGGACCCTCGAAACAAAAAGGGCCACCTTCTATCGTTCAACTTGACACAACTACACGCCTATTTAATATGACCATCTATTTGTTACACAAAAGGACCTTCTAAAAGCCTTTAAATAAGATTTTATATACTGAAAGGTATTTAATTGGTTGGGAGGTTGAATAACTAGGGGGAATTTAGGAACTTTGAAATAACAAGCTTGAAACCACAGATATAAAATATACCTAGAAAACCCAAGTATCACGATCCGTATGAAAACCACGCTAGCTATTTTTTTGACTATCTAATAAGACGTCATAAGCACTATTTAGTTACTATACAAACAGGTTACAATACAAAATAGACTTCGTTTTTGTCCTTTAAACTAGCGACCCGCCCCGACTTCGCACGGGTGCAATGTATGTACTAATATTTTCTCTACTATAATATGCATGTATTATACATACATATAAACCTTTCTCTAGAATCACTCTATCTATTAAAAAAAACCGCATCAAAATCCGTTGCATAGTTTTAAAGATCTAAGCATACATAGGGACAGACACACAGCGGGAAGCGACTTTGTTTTATACTATGTAGTGATAACCCAAGTATCACGATCCGTATGAAAACCACGCTAGCCATATTTTTGACTATCTACTATGACGTCAAAAGCACTATTTAGTTACTACACAAGTTACAATACAAAATAGACTACGTTTCTGTTCTTTAAATGTCAAATAGCTTCGTCACAAAATTGGTGAATTCAAATATTTTCCTTTTAACATATTACATTTATGACCTATGCATAATTCTGAGATAACTTACAGGGCGATCGTAACATGGGGTTTTAAGCAAGCAAGGTTTACGACCGAGGGATGAGATTAGACGAATGAACCCCGAGTTTATCAGGAGCCAGGAGAAACGGGATCTAGCTGATAAACTTGCACAGCTTGGAGCGTGTCCATCATTTTCTTTTGAAAGGGTTGTAGTTTTAAACGTTAGATTTAAAAAGTAATGCTGTAGCATCCCATTTTGTACACTTGCTTTGTGCACCCTTTTTAAATATAATTATCGGTTTTTAAAACACTTACACTCGTATCTATAGTCAAGTTAAAGTAATTACTTTAGCTTAAGCAATTACTTGCAATTTTTTTATGCAATAGACGAGAATTTGAAAGAAATAAGAACCGTCAAAGAAAGCAAAGGTAAGAATTCTAACTTTTTACAGTTCTAACTTCAGCCAATTACTAAACTACATAATAAAAATCGTATCTTAAAAATGACATTTACTCAAGTAAACACTTTGACTTGTTCATAGATACGGGGGTAAGTCATCATCCTGCTGTCATACTGATTTGTTTGGGGACGGCGCAGCATGTCTCTTTATTTATTTATTTTTTTCATTATAACTTTATGCACAATACTGTTTAAATACGTAATCAGGCAATCAGTCAAGAAATGAAGGTCCTATTCATGAATATTTGAACAACTTAATATAAACTACATAGGTATAACGTATAATTAAAACAAAATAAACTTTTAGTACGCGACTAACTCAAACGTAATAATTACCTTCTTGGCCCTAAGCATATCATATTTTTCACTGGTTGTTAACCCAACGTCTGAGAACTTTTGCTCCCCTAAAATATTTCGTGAATTCAAGTCAAAGCAATGCTTGAAAACTTGAAACTAAACATAAGACCCAACAGTGTCAATACCTTGCCCCACAATCCACATCAAACCAAGAGCGTCGTAAACTCATATAACACGTTACTATGAAGGTAGGCACCTACTAATTAATTCACTGCGTCAGTTAACACTACATAATTGTCCCCTCTGAATCCGACTACCCGTAGTTACGGCTTCTACCCAACGAGCATATAGTGGCTGTGAGGGACCGAAGGCCTGTATGCTCAATGTTCAATTCTATGCTTGAGTGCTCACTGATACAGCGAGCTAATCCCGCAAGCTGCTGACTGTGAAGTCAGCCTGATGTAGCTTTGAGTACCTACATATGAAGATTATGTAGTTAATCAAAGACTATATGTAGTTAATAGAGACTTAACTGACAACGGTACGAATTCTGTGACAGTCTTCGATTCCGCTCAACGTTATTAGCAGAGATCGGAATAGGTGCCTAAACTTCAAGGGAGGAAATAACATGTGGGTAATACCACGTTCTAATTAAACAGCTTTATTTTGAAACTTAAAAATCATTCCGCGATTTTATACGGCTTTATTATCTACATGATACTTACTGCCTTGAAGTTTAGGCAAATATACTCGATTATTGCGATCTCTGGTTTTTAGTCTTATACTTACCCCCGTATCTATAGTCAAGTTAAAGTAATTACTTGAGCTTAATTAATTACTTGTGTAATTTTTTATGCAAGAATTTAAAGTAAGTAAGAACCGTTAAAGAAAGCAGCTAAGAATTCTAACTTTTTACATTTCAAACTTCAAGCCATTACTAAACTACATAATAAAAATCGAATCTTAAAAGATGACATTTACTCAAGTAAACACTGACTTGTTTATAGGTACAGGTGTTACACTAGTAAGCGCCAGGTACTACGCTCAAACACCTCTTAGGAAACTTTTCGCTTTTATTGAATGTGTCAATTAATTGGTATTGAAGTTTTTATGTACATTAACTGTTAAAATCTCTATAATACCGGCTGGAAAGGACATCGGCGCACAAACGGTTACCGCGTGCTCAGTGCATCATTCCGAACCCCTGAACATAGCAATTCTTGATGGAATAACCCAATAATACTTTATCCGACCCGTGAATCGAATCCAGGACCTCTTACTCAGCAGGCAATTTTATTTAATTTTAATTTTATTTATTTTTAGATGTCTACTTGCACTTTGTAGCCTGAGACACAGGTTCAACCTAGTTCAGGCAAATAAGCAACTGTGCTCTATTTTAATTGTTATGATATTTTATTGTAACTGTGCACCTTTTTATAAAATAAACGATTGATTGATTGATTGACAGTCGCGCTTGCGATCATCACTTCGACTAGGCAGTCTGCAGGATAATTTACTATAAAAATGATAAGTCCAGTCGGGTAGGCAAGTTCCGGCATAGAGTGACACGGGCATGACGGACCTAGCCATGATAAAACCAAGCAGCATTTGTGAATACCTTAGCCCCGCAGTGGGACATCCTAAGTTAAAAAAAAAAAAAAGTGATATAAAACTTTTTAATTCTTGTACAAATCACGATTTTCTATCTTGATAGAAATAATGTGTGAGACTGTGAGTACTCACATCTGCACATTTATGATATATAGGAATGTTATCCACGAATCCATGATCCATAAAACCGAACCATTCATTTTATTTCTTCATAATAAGCCAGGCTCATGATCCTTTATATCCCTTCTAATGAAACTAGCTGTGATTGTTTATCATTAATCAAAGCCCTCTTGCCGTATATAGGCACATCAATAAAATAAAAGAGCCTGAAAGCTGTTGATTAGTTTTATAAAATACCTATTGAAAACAACGCCATCTAGCGTTGTAGTTACCAACTACACCGACAGCTTGGAGATTTGTTTTCTATTCTTGTAGCTAGATGGCGGTCGTTGCCTTAAAGTTCTTTGATTTCGAAACATCTTGCCCATAATTCGGTTATGGGTAAGCAATAGTGGCAGAGGTTACGGCCCCGACTTATAGTCGTAGGTCACGGCCTGAACGCAGGCAGGCACTTTGTGTAAAACATTAGGAAACTTGAAGTGATATAGGTATGTAGACTTGTAACATGTAAATAAATTATTCTTATACCTATATGACTCTCCGTCTCACAGGGAGGAAGGAGGTCTGTGTCCCACTGGTGGGAATGTCACAGGCTGATAATGCTATTTGGATAAGCAGTAGTGTACATCTGTACATTCGCCCACATTTCTTATCTTCAAGAGAAAATAAATTTAATTTAATGGAAAAACTTTTATTAAAACGAAAAGAAGTAAATTATATTTATCTATTAACACCGAACGCGTATACAAAGTTTCATATCCGTGCTATTAACCGTTGATGAAGTTCTCTCGTTAAGCGATCCTGGCTGCAGGAACAAGTCATGTCTATCATTAAAATGTATTGTCACCAGAACCAAAGGTGTGTGCAAAATTCCAGCTCAATCGGTAGGGAGGATTCAGTTGCAAGATTTGACCAAAACAAACTAACAAGGAAAGATAAAACAAAATAAAAAAGTGTATGAAAAAAAAGCTTATAATATTATAAGTGATTCACAAATTGCTCTGTCTAATCCAACTTGAACCATTAAGAGTTTACTATTTATTGATGAATACTTGATCACACAAAATTCAACCAGTGTCTTACCAAGGGGTATTACCCAGTACTTTTTCAGTTGTGGTAGTCAAATAGGCAGTCACTCCATGTAAAATATTACTATTCAACTGCATCCGGTTAGACTGGAAGCCTACCCCAACATAGTTAGGTAAAGGCTAGGCAGATGATGACTTGATCATACAAAATTGGACTTGGATTTGCTTGCAAAAAAACATACAGGAGGTTGTCATGACTATTGTCATCTCTCTGTAAAAACATTATATGGAGCTCAAACTGACATTTTTATAATTTCTACAGGCTCACATCTCATTCTCCCTTTCTAAGAGTCTCTCAAATAAAAGATAAATCATCATAAAATCTATTTATTACCCACTACGTCAACGTATCCTCAGAGCGAATGTACTCCCCAACATCTGCCTGATGAAACACAATAGTAGCTAGAGGGTCCGCGTGTCTGCAGTCTGCCGTTGTTCGAGAAGCTACTCCGAACCCTATGGGGATGTCGGACATTGTGTGGACCACGACTCCATGGTTTTTGGGGGTGTTTTCTGTTATGCGACCAAGACCTGGAAACATAAAGGTGGAATTTTGATTTCTGAATGATATTCGTAATAAGCAGAATAGTAGACTAAAAATTGGACAAATATAGCACAAGACAGAATGAGAAAGAAAAGATCAGCAGATATTTTTACACAATCCAAAGAGTAGAAATATGGGAGCTAATAATGTTGCTGCATTTATGAATAAATCCCAATATATTTTATGCGTAACTAACTGTCCACACAGTTCATTTTGCAACAATTCAAAAGATTATGAAAGTATGACAGGTGATATTATTTAGACATGACTTTAATAATCCTACCATAATCAAAATTATTCCTAATCATATTAAACAAACAAATCTTTAAACTTACACTGACACTTACAGGATATTTTCCGTGATTATTAATTATTGTGAGCTCCTGATATTTCGATACTGTTGCAAGCGCCATGATCATGCAACAATAATTAATAATGACAGAAGATAAATGACAGTGTAAGTTTAATTTCAAACCGTGAAAGCTTATAACAGTGTTAAACAAATCCTTACCACTCTTAATGATATGATGGCCATATAAAAATTGTTGCTCCGACGAAGGCTTCACCCAAATCTTGTATGGCGCATACGGAGCAATATAAGTCAATGCTGTAATATGCAGCCTAAATTTATTCGTCTTTGTGAACTTTCCGAAGCATGTCCCCGCTGCTATTAAGTTATCTGGCTTTATCGTTTGTGCTAAGTGTAAGAGGCGCTCAGATATATAGTATACTCGGTCTTTCTTCTCTCTGAAGCAGTATGTACCGTCTGGCCTGTCGATTAAAAGTTTGACGTTCACTCCAATACTGAAAATGTAAAGTTTTGTGTTGATTATAGGTTGGGGTAGGAATAATGGCTTATTGAAGGTTTAATGAGGTGAAATGCTTAGTATATTGGTTGTAGAAGGTTTTAAGGTAATATTGGTTAATAAAGAGGTTATAATCATGTTTATCTAGCAAAAATTGAATTCGGCACGCGTTAGTTCAGGCGTCTAAACGTATATTGTATTTTATGAAAAAGGCGGCTTAAGTTTCACAAAAATACTCACTATTTAGTCAATTTTTCGAATAAAATTCGCGTTCTCTCCTCTGATAGCACTTTCATTTTAACTTTAACTATTTCTTAACAATAATAAAAACACGTGCGTCCACCTGTGTGACAACTGCAATGACAGTTAGCAATTTGACATCGTGTTAATTGTTTAGAAATCAGTCGAGGGATGCAAATTCCGTTTATAACTTTAAAAAAAATTATTACGTGTAAATTCGGTTGCCTTACTTCAAAACTACGTACTAAATTATAGGGAATATACTTATTTATTTTCACCATTTATTAACTGACCAAATCTTCACGCTTTTAACGAAAATGTTATGAATGTTTCCGAACGACTCAATTACCGCACTCATGAATGAACCTTGATGGTCTCAGTTCACAGATCACTCCCTAAATCTGATTCATTCAAGGAAATCGTTCACTAGTGGCCGGAGAGAGAGGTGGTAAGTTTATTTTGCGAATTTTTGTACACTTTCTCATTATTCAGTAATTATTTTTTATGTGTTAAAACTGGCTTTAAAGACAATAACTTCGAGATAAAAGAATTGAAATAGGGTTAAGTAAAACGTAGTGTTCTGTCAGATATTTAATGAACATCTGTTTTGGTTTTACTTTTGTGCCCCTGAAAGATGCAAGAGAACGGCTTGCATATTCAGACTTCACGTGACGACAACAATATATAAAGTTATTCTCAGTTCCGTTAACTTATTGTTTCTTATTTTTATTAAGTAAAAAAGAAGTTTATTTAGCAATTTTTTTATGGAAATTAGCATACCTAATCGCGGTACACAAGAGATGAATCATCTTAGTCTGTTAAATCGAAAAGTAAACAAAACTTCATTGATTTATGCCCTTTTTTGATTCACTAAAACCTGTTTGGTATTGCAAAATTGACTAACCTGTAATTTTTATCTTGTTTGTACCGACTTATCAGGCACAATAAGCTCTTATCGCGTACCTAATGCACTAAATTGGGTATTTAGTATTGGTTCATCATGACAAAAAGCGTAAGCAATTTCGTAAAAACCTTGAATGTTTTTTTACATGTAATTAGTTATTGTAAATTTGCTGACCTAATCAGTTTTAACCGACGAAATAAAGGAGATGGTTCTCATTTCGGCGCGTGTGTTTTTTTTTAATTTCGATTCGAATAGAGGTCTAGATAGCAGTCATAGATCAATCTATTCTATATCATAGTGCCTAGTACCTACCGCTGCTTTTCCCGGAGAGGGCCAGTGGGCCAAATTTCATTTCTCAAACGACAGGTACCTATGGGTCTCCCTGGTTGAGTTACATTAACCTAGCAAACAAGAAACAGTTATGGATACCAAGGTCTGTCGCAGCTTCGCAAGTTTACCCGCGCCTAAAGGCAACCGCACACTTGTCCGCGCCGAACGAAACGTTCTATCTTATGTATAACGTTATCTATTCTTCCGATTCGGCGCGGATAAGTCTGCGAAGTTACATAAGATTTCATACAAGTAATGCTAAAATTCGATTCTTTCGGCTCCTTCGCTTCCTTCGGCTCTGATAAGAGTGCGTTTACCTTAAAGTCTATACTCTCGAAAATCTTACGATATAGACTCGTAAATGGCAAAAAATCCAAAAGTTTGTAAGATATTAATAGACCCGATTGGATGTGGAACTCACAGCGACAGTAATCTCAGTCTCATTCTTCAGCCGGAAGGAGGTAAATTAAAATAAGACACAGTCAAAAATAACTTCAGGTCAGTTACTGCAGCAGATAACTAGACAACAGAGAGTTAACAAACATGTTTATACACGTGAGTATATATTTATAAATAAGTACCTAACGTTGGTACCTACACATGCAATACGGCTTCATTACATCTGCCATTCTGCACTCATTTGAATAAACAAATGAACTCAGTAGATTTCCTTGCAACCAGTAGAGAAGTTAAGTATTCTAATATATTTATAGCTCTACTAGTGGTGTCCGTAGCTCTACCGTATAATTTTCCGGAAGGAAAATGCTTTAGAGAATAGTTATTTTATTGACGTAAACCAGACTCAATATCTTCAATCGAAATTTATTTAGTTACAGAATTATAATCATTAAAATCATCAATATAACCCTCAAAGTTCATACTACCCCATTGAATGACTTATTCATGAAATAGTTATTCAATGGGGTTTTAATTCTGTAACTAAATACCTATTACTGTCGCGAATCATATTTTGTTCAATGTTCAGCCTGACAATGACCGGCAAATTGCAAAAAACGTAAGAAAATTTGAATTTCGCGGGCTACCCTGGCGCTTTCACCTTAATTGTAGATTTCTCTTATTTCTGGTGTTCAGCTGCATCCGGTAAGACTGGAAGCCGACCCCAATAAATTTGGGAAAAAAGCTAGGCAGATGATGATAATGACTTAATTGTAGATTCACCTGCGCCAGCTGATACAGGTCAATGTGCTGATAAACCACCTATGTAAACAAATTGTCAAAACATTATTGTAGTTGAGTTTTTCCCCTTACTTACGCTGGCTATCAAAATGTTCGATAACAGACTATCTATCCTTAGAGGATTGGCAGCATCACCTATCTGTGTGATATCCATCTTTAGCTATCATCTTGGCACCGGAGGAAAAGAAAAATAAATGGCTTTATTTCCTGAGACAGCTGAGCTGCGCTAAGCACCTTTGCCGTAACACAAAACTAGACCTCAACTCTTTACTGCAAAATTTTATCCGCAGATCAAAAGATGATGACTGACCGATAATGAATGCAGTCAAACGAACATTTATGAATCATTCGCATCTGTAATAGCACGCGTGCATACAAAAGACCTTAGACGCTGAAGTCATGGGTCAGTGTGCGCCAATGAGCATTGATATCGAGAAATTTTCGACGACGCGACGATGGCTGAGTATCAAAGACTAGCTGTTGCCTGCGGCTTCAGTCGCGTTATGATGGGAAATTATCCCATGGGATCGTTTTAATTATGATGATGTAAATCCCCCATCGGTGGAGTGAAGATCTTCTCAGGGTGGCTGGTAGCAACTGCTTGAGGGTTGCCAAATATCAAGTTGAGTGGCGTGCGATCGAGGAGGTCTATGTCCAGCAGTGCACTGCTGTAGGCTGATGATGATGAAATTGCCATTAATGAAAGCATTTTCACAATCGGATCAGTGGTTCCCTACATCCCAAGTTAGAAACATACAAACTTTACCTTTAATATTAGTAGTATAGATACGTCATCGTTCGAGCAATGATTCAGAAAGATGACGTTCTCAAATTATAATGCACGACACATCTGTGAGGTTAAGATTATAATATAAGTAATGCTGGTAAACGTCTAATACGATTAAAAGGCGTAGCATTTGCAAGGTCAGTATGCACTACGCATCCGCTGAATGCAACAGGTGACCGTGTTATATAAAGATAACTAACACTTTAAACCGTTTATTTTTGCCTGAAACCGAGTGAGCCGAGAAATACAAAAGTGACAAAAATAAGTAACTTCTGTTTTAGTCTTCTGGAATATTTGGTTAATCTCAAAGCTCTCACGGAGCTTTTAAGCACATTTTAAGGTAGCTCTGTTCAACCCAGTTTAAGTAAAGTGCGTGCCAGAGCATAATTTTAAGGACATCAGAGTAATCCTCGAAAGGATTTAAAGCAACCATGCATGAGTAGATCCAGTCGAAGTTGGTATTTCATTTTGTGGGTCAATTTTGCACAGTCATACACGATGTCGATAGTCACACACTATGTGGGGTCTAACGTCATCATTCGTCATTAGGATGACTTTATTTAGCTGTAAATGAGTTATTATTAACCTGTACCGGGCGGCGCAAAAAATATTTTGGGTAAACTCTAATTTTGAAATAGCTAATAATTAATCATTTCAAGCAAACAGTATAAACCAGAGTACAATTAATATTTTTGTTAATGCATTAAGGAAACCGCTCTGCTTAGTCAACAAGGAAAACCTTAGTTGTAACAAAATAACTTCATAAGTGTTTTTGGGTAATTTGGTGAGACTAATGACAGTCTAAATTACTGAAATGACCCGTTCAGCTAATTAGGCAAACATGAGCTGTGCCAAAATAGCACAATTTGTTCATCTGGGTTAGAACGCGGTACAAAACGGAGGGGAAAAGCCGCTTAATGTTGTTTTGGCTGAAACTTTAAAGGAATGTAGTCAGTAACACGTTGATTTAAAGGCATTGTTCGAAGTATACCATAATACATATCAACACCACACCTGTTTTCTGTCCATTTTTGAACGGGCCCACCAGAGTTGACTCTTGAATTTTGGTCTTGCTCGATTCGTAATACTAATCTGCAAAGAAGTAAAACTACATAAATACTAGGCTCCGTAAATGAAACATTAATTATATCATCAGTATAGACATCGGTAGTGAAGTACTGACTGCATTAATTAAAAGATAAGGCTAAAATTACTATGATCGTGACAACCGTTCATGAATGCTGTCGCTTAATCGAACAAAGTCATTTTATCAGCTAGTACACAAACGCAATGGCGTTCCCTAAACAGCCATAAACTACGGACCATAAAGGTACAGGCTGTTGATTAAGTGCGTGATAGCTCAAGGCCAGTTCCAGTCTCAATGAAGAAACCAAAAAAAAAAATCAATACCACAAAATGCACCTATTATACTACTATATTGAATATGAAAAACGTAACTTAGTTAAATTGGTTCATTTTGTTTTTTTTCTGTTTTTCTCATTGATACTAAGCATTTAAGCAGCAGCATGCAATTTAATTAACACCCTGTAAAGTCTATAGTTTTAATCCCAGTAATTAAAGCGAACGCTCCCTATAGACTAAAGCAAGGTGGTCGCGATGACGCCATGCTTGCGCACAGGGAGCGGCCTAATTTTGGGCTCTTCGTAATTCGTCAACACACCTTTACTTGTCCTCATAGGTACACCTGAAATTAATTATTGTTTTTTTAAAAGTTATTTTTTAAATTAGTATCTAGGTCACACGCCAAAAATCTCGGTGTCTGCCACACAATAATAATTGTGCCTTTATTATATTTACTAGCGACCTACCTCTGCTTCGTATGGTGTTTACAACATGATATAATATTGATATTTATCTATACAAATAAATAAATCTCAAGAATCTGTAATTAATTTCGAAATAACAACTTTTTTACTGTATGAAAATATGTATACGCTACACATAAAAAAAAAAACTTTTTTTTTTAATTCGATCTGTCTGTCTGTCTGTTTGGTTCGGCTAATCTCCGAAACGGTGGTACCAATTTTGACAGGAGTTTACTGGTATATAGCTGATGTTATAAGGAGCTACTTAGGCTACTTTTATTTTAGAAAAAGAATTAGGGTTCCGTGCAAAAATAAAAACCCTTGAAATTGTTAACAAAATCTGATTCAAATAGGGAAGTAACATATTTATAATGATTTCACGCGGATGAAGGTCGCGGGCAAAAGCTAACTAGCTAGCTTTAATTATAAAACATGTAAGTTTATCAGTCATAGCATAAACAAAATCCATCGGGTATAAATTCTCTAAATGATGATCAGCACATCAAAACCCGGTGCGTAATTTAGAAGAACAACTAAGACAGATAATATACATAGGCATACCCTTCTAAATTCTTCAGAAAATGCGATAAATTTATTAGGCTAATAAAGAAAGTGATACTAAACAACACCACAGTACAAATTCATCGTAAATTCGCCAAAACGGCAGCATTGCATTTTATCGGTGCCTTAGCTTTCTGGTTTCACGATGAGTTTCAGCTCTAAGAAAGCAACGTACCTATACAGAACGTGCTTTTCTCCTGTTTGCCAGTGTGGCACTCTTTGATCATCCGGGTTCACTTTATTTTTAGCTAGGTCACAGAATGCATATAGAAGTTTAACGCAAGGGAATCTAAATAAATAAACGCTAGTTTGTGACTTGTAAACTTGTGATCAAACATCCAATAGAAAATGGCTTTCAGATAGAGATTATTTTTTGTGTATGGCTGTTTTCAACTTTGAGAAATTTTACCTACAGCAAAAGAGAGACAGAAGTCCTTTCTAGACACTAATAGATGTTTACTTTATCTAGATAACCGTGGTTAACCTTTACAAAATTGTAGGTGAACAGATTTACACAACACTACTGCCAAAAATAAATTGTTTAGGTATGAAAGCTGTTCGCACGGACTAGAAGTTTGTATAACAGTTCATTTTAAAATATTTAAACAAATCCACAAAAGTTTCATATAGTTTCCGTCTAGGGTAAATAAACTATTTCTTTGAGGTTGATGTATTTGTAGGTATTTTGATCTCTCCAAAAAACGCTGGCGTGACGATCTGGACTCATTCTTAACGGATTGGTCGGAGAAAGCAAATTGCAAGCAAACTTGAAAAGCCATGGTGGAGGTCTTTGCCCAGCAGTGGGACAGAGTAGGCTTACATAAAAAAAATATCTCTACTATTAAGATAATGCTAACAGTAAACTGCAAAGCTAGGAATTTGCGGAACGGAGGGATTTCATAAAAAAATATTGCTGTTATAATATTATTATCTTTGTAAAAATAAGCACTCCATTATTTTCTAACTTCCGATAATAAGTATATTAAAAGCTAAACTTCAAAATTTCGATATTCGAGGTTATGCCCTTTTCTATTTCCGCGTAGCTTATTGAATTAGCGGAAATGCAGGGCCGAATTTAGTGGCATGTGCATACTATTATTATAATATTTGTATTTTAAAATAGTTTGCATTGTTTTTTTTTATGTTATACACCACAAACGATGTGTTGCATTGCGTGTTCATGAGTCTAAAACAGAGCGCGTCCGTATCTCAAAATAAATAAAATTTACGTTAAACATTGAAACTTCTAGATACCTACTGATAAGCTTTAATCAGATAAATGCAATTCTTTATTACATGTAGGTTAGACTACAAAATGATGCATTTTTATCAGCTGAAAAGCCAGGATATGATATAAAATTTAGGTAATTTTCGGTACCTATTTATTATGTTTACGCATATTTTTTCTGGGTGTTACCATGATCTGTTAGTGCAGGAATGTTTTAGAACTATTCCGAGAGTGGGAAAGTTGTCTAGCGCCATCTCTTACCCACTCTCGGAATAATACTAAAACATTCCTGCACTAAGAGATCCTGGTAACCCACCTGATATTGTATTTGAATATTTTCAATAGTAGTAATGGATGAATGAAACGATTTTTTTTTTTTTTTCGTATCTCACCGGTAGGAAGCAATTCTAGCGATGGGGGTATTGAAATTTTTTACCCTTTTTACAAAGAAGGAAAGGGGAAGACATCACAACATCACGCCTGCAACCCCGAAGGTTATGCAGACCTAATAAAATCCACATTTCTCTAGTTAAGTTAAAGTCCTATGCGTAACAAGTCCAAGAGAAGTGAAGCAATACTGGCCGTCCTAGGAAATTAATTTTAGTTGAGTAAACAAAATGTTCGTATATCTCTAAGCTGCATAATGCATACAAAATGGTGGTTCGGAGAGGAAATTTAATCACGTTTCAATTGCATCCAAGGTTAGAGAACACAATGTGCTCTATAAGAATACATAAAGAAGTGAACATAGGCACAGCGTGTTGATTCTATCTAGCCAATTTGTTAGTACTGGCTGTGAATGAAACCTATCCTACCTAGTCTTTTTTTAGGATTAGGATTCAATGTCATTATCATCCTCTTATCAGACGTAGACTTCCACTTCTTCTTAGTGTCGCTGGCACGACATTATATTTTATTGGCCCAAAGCTTCGCCACTTTCACGGCTTCATCGGTGACATTGCTCGACATCAGAAGCATAAAGCCGGATGTATAAACTCTCTGTATTTGAACGTCCTACCTTATGCTCAGAAGCGTAAGGTCAGATGTACAAACTTTCTGTATTGGTACATCCGACCTTATGCTTCTGATGTCAAGCAGAAGTCACTTTGTCTGCATGTTTTGAAAAAGACGCTTAAATTGCTTAAGACGTCCACTGCTGGACGGAGATAGGCCTCCCCCAAGTATCGCCACGTCAACCAGTCCTATGCTTTTAGCATCCAGCAAATTCCCGAGGTCTTCACCAGGTCATCGAATTTTTATGTGGAGCTGTGGGTCCTGGTTTAATAGGTTTACTTGACTTACATTATTTCTAAATAGCTTTTGCCTGTAGCTTCGCCCGTGTTCGGGCAGAAATCCCATGGGAACGTTTTAGAATGTGAAATTTCCCATTAGTGAAAAAATCGGAATCGGATCAGGAGTTTCGTAACTTACCCCCTACATACACGCTTACAAACATTACCTCTTTATAATATTAAGTGTAGATATTCCATATGCGCAAAGGGGCACATCCTCTGCAGAATATTTTAATCAATAAAATGGCTAGGTATTTTAGTTTAAAGTAAACACAGTAGACTCGAGCTGCCCGTTAATCTTAAGGTCAGATAAAATCAAACACGTCTTTGCAAGACTGATCAAAACGAATTCTCCAGTGCACCAAAAGATTGAAATGGCTTCAATTACTCTGACGTCAATCAAACGGTCACGAATGATCCACTACAAGGTTGATCTGAAAATGACTAAACAATGCATGTTTTATGACTGGTTTAATTCGATCCTAGTTTTTTGGTCATTTTTCGGCTAAGATATCTGAAAAACTGCGCCGTTAAAAGTGCAACTATGTCAAGAAAGAAAGAGATTCTGCTAAGTCATGGCCGTAGTTTTCTTCCTCAAGGCTATGTATAAGAAAATTATGATAACCAGGCTGTAAAAGTGATAGTAATTATCCTATTTTTGACATGTAAATGGATAGCAGGTCTTACTCCATTCGTTGATAATGCCTTAGTTAGATAGTTATTTGAAGGTAAGTAGGGGTTGTTCTATGTATCTCCAGAAGGAAATATTTCCGTAAAATATTATTTGACTTGCTCTCCCCACAAACCCAATTAGACCTGTGTTTCCCGCAATCACACAACCCACCCTAAAATCAAAGAAAAACATGATTCACTTACACCACTAACGGTATAACTTTCTTTGTTACAGATTTATAACATAAACAAAAACACGAGACCACTTCATTCGCCGTCCATCCGCTGAGAGGTGAAGACGCGGATATTTTCGGAGCATTAACCCCCGAACGTTCAGTGCGAAAGTTTTGAGTATTACTGTGTAGTTCAGTGAAGTGTTAACCATGTTTAATTACTACCCGAAGAATTTTAAAGCCAATGGCTGGGGCTGGCATCGTGGTGGCAATGCTGCTACTGCTGTGAAAGGCTTTCTCAGCGGAGAGAGGGGAGAAGGGACGGAACCTTTGCTTGGCAATGGAAGTCTCTACCCTCAACTGCCTACTGAAGATGATACTATGTTCAGTACTAACATGAGACTGTACCCTGCCCTGCCGGCTGAGGAGTACGAAAGTGGAGCCGTTGAGGAAGTGATTGAGGAAGCTTGTGCCTCTGTGAACGTGAACGCTGTGGTGAGTACTCTTCATCTATTTTATCGCTCCTGGCGTCGATATAATTTTTACGATGCTGTTAAAACCATGTGTTTTAGATAGCTTACTATAAATTACGTCTAGCAAAGTTAGAGAACTGGAGAGTTCTATCTATAGGAGCCAGGAAATGACTAACAAAATCTATCTCAGATGCTAATAGTCTTCTTCTTGGCAAGGGCATTACTTTTTCGTTTCAACACTTTCTTGTAATTTAATTTTGCTCTGACCAGTTTTATCCCATATGACTGTTATGACCACGATTACAGCGGTTCTTCTTAAGGGCAATAATCAGAAAACGTAAAACAAAGATGCTGTTTATTTCACAATCACAAAGTAACAAAAGAATGAAATGGCTTTCTGATGAACGAGAGTAATATTTTAATGGAATATGTAATCGCAAGAACTGATTATTTTATATTAACTCTATACAATATAATTATTATGCCACGCTTTGTTGTCTTGAAATTCATGCTGAGTTCAAGATTTATACTATATTTGACTTCAAAAGGATCTGTCAAATAGTAAATTACTCAGAACAAGTGAACACGCGAGCTTTCCCATTTCAATCACCCTATAAATATTTACTAGAAACACCTTTAGTTAATCTATATAAGTTTGGGGATAAAGATTTTTAGCTTTATCCACATAATTTTGAATTTAACAAGTTCTGGCCCAAACAAAACAGATATTTGTAGCAATCTTAATAAGTGCATGCAATTAAGTTTTAATATTTTTGCCAATACCGGTTGATTTTTAAAAGTGGTCCTTATATGGTAGTGAAACGACATCTGGCTATTTTGGGCGTCGTCCTTTACCGGGTCACGGTGACGAAACCGGCTGCATTTAAAATGCAACGACTTTTATTTGCCACTCTGATTTTAAGTAGAAACAAAAATAATACCGAAAATGATGATCATGTTCCTTTTTTATTTCCAAGCATTCAGTGGCTGTTACTAGTGTAAGTATAATAATTTTAGGCACAATTCATATTGCTGTAGAATGGAATGGAAGCGATTTTTTGTAAAAAAAATCTTACAAAACATGACTTGTTTTTAGCCCGGGTCTAGACGTTACACAATTGACAACTAAGGTTCTTTATGCTTTGTAAGATTTCGTAACAAAAAATCACATCACATCATTCCATACTGCGGCAAGCCGGCAATCTAAATTGAGCCTTAGTGTTGTTACAAATTCTAGATTGTTTCTTGATTGGAAACAGGAACAAATAATGACTCTAATTACTGATTATCGTTAGTCTTACGATAGTTGCGATATCATGTGCAAACGTTCATTATAGTTTACTCAGAGTCTCTGACTAACACGGGTTTGTTGGACATTAAAAACTGAATCATTTTGTGACGTAGATAATAACATTTTCGCGCCGTTTTGACTTCTTTATCACCGATAAGCTCCCACGCTCGCTTAGTCATGTTTTTAGTCTTAATTTTTTTGGGTAATTTGCTTTTGTAAATTCCAGTTTCAATAGTTTTTCGAAAAGTTTCCCTTAGAATAAATTATAGAACCCACGCTAAGAAGCTTCTTATTTTAATAGAGCTAAAGTTTTTTTTTAAATATTATGTTATTTGCATATTTTGTTAGAAGCTGCAAAGTTGATACCATTTACGAAAACGCTGTTGCTTATTATCGTTATCATTCCGTCGCCATCTAAGAGGTCTAGGTCGTTTGTAGTCATGACCTGACATTGTTTATCATAATAAAACATTAATATACTTAATTTATCAATATCGTTCTCAATATTCATATTTCTCACACTTTGTATCTCCCTCAAGGCTTCGAAGGCCGTTCAGTCACTTTCGCGCGAGGTCAACAGTCAACAAACTACGTGATATAAAGTTATTTCAACATAAATGTTCATCATGCATATTAGGTATAGGTTATAATAAAAGGTAATAGTTTATAATTGTTTTACCTGTACTTAAAATTTAACCGCAAATGAGTTAAAATTATTAACCGGATGAACCAGCCACGCATATAACCAGAGGATGATTTGACACTTCCAACGATACCTCATTTGTCAAATTGTGATAAGCAGTTCAGAAGTTATGTGGGAACAATGTGGCAACATACCGGTCAAAATCCTAACCTCCTTTTTGCTTCGCCGTAGTCGGGTAAAAAGTACCTGCAAGCATGTATGTTCGTGAATCTATCAACATTGTCTACTACAACGAAACGAAACTTATACTTTTGTATGCAGGTCCAACAACCAGGGTTCCACAGCTAAATAAGTATTGGATTATCCAAAACAAGTGGACAAGTGAGTTGTTTATTTTAGCAGTTCATATTTAACTTATCACGCGCTTTATATGCCAGGGCCGCATGACATAATATTATGGTAGGACGACTACATAATTTCGTAAATAGCACCATAGACAAGTAGGTAATTCCTGGTAAAAATATAATGACGTCACCATCACATGTGAACTTAGTTATAATTTGGAGAGCTGTGTCAGGTTAGGTCAGTATTTCGAGTGCATGGCATAGAGACTCGACGAAAGAGATTTATTTCTATGTAAGATGTTTAATGATTAAACATCATCAACATCAAAGGTTTCGCATTGAACTTTAGTGCACAAATCATAATTATGAAGCCTGATATGAAGTAACTTTTCTTCTGAAGAGCTGCTGTGTTCTATTGCTCCTTGATAAAAAAGAATTAGGTTTTACCTCATAGAGTAGACCGTATACTGAAATATTCAAAGGTACGGAATGTCTAGTCCACTATTTTAATATAAATCTCTCCAACATAAGCCAATCAGTGCGTAGGGCTCCTGACATCACTCGTTGAGAATGCGAGTAGACAAATAAAAAGGGAATTTATTTTTAACTCTTGTCTGTTCTGTTTTTCCTCGTTTAGCAGAACTGAGGTATAGTAACCGTGGGGAAAACACGTAATTTCGGCCCACTGTGTTTTTACAAGTTTTTTTTTTAATGTATCCATGCAAGTTACACACAGTTCTTGGTTACACTGAAATAATGAAGGTTTTTTTGAGGAATTCTAGCTAAGCAGAGAATTTAAAGCAATCGTCATAGCATCACGCCAGACAGTAATAAAATATATAATCCCCGAAGGGTCGGGCAGAGCTGCACCTGTGCTACACTCATATTTCGCCAGTTATAGTAGCCACCGTATAGATTGCCATCAGCTGGGCACAAATTCTGACTCCAGGCTGAGAAAGCTACCCTGGAATGCAACCAAGGACCTCTTACTCAGCAGTAGCGACTAGGACTTTTAGACCACCAGTCTTTATCTAAAAGACCAAACTATTTCTTTAGCAAAGTACATTCAAACAGTTCACACATGTTTAATTTCTACTCTTAATTATTATCCAATTTCATCGCAGATTCCAAGAAATGCTTTTAGCTTTGTTTGTTTTGATCTAGCAAACGAAACAGATTTACAGTGAATCTAGCTTTTACTGTTTAAAAATTCTCACATTGCATTTTGTTTTGTAAAGCTTTGAAGACTAAGTTTCTATGTAGTTAGATCTTCTTCGTAAATGTTTGTGTCTCCGGTTATGGCCTTCATCCGTTAGCCAATGCAAAACTAAGAGCATTGTGCTGCGGCTAACTTTAGACACAAGTATCTTATTGGTACTTCTCCCTGATGGCCAAGAATATCAATCTCCTTACTTGATATTCTTGTCTGTATACTGTAATCTATGCTCATTGGTATAATCCAATTCCTTATTTATTTACAACAAGTGCAGATGAAAAGACAAGCTTTTAGCACCCGCTCAATCACTTGGTACCTTTAACATCCTTTTACAAATTAATGTATACATCAAAACATGCCATACTACTCATATTAAAAGTTAATACACTCAAAACATGGCCACCTAAAGCCACCCACATCACTTCCAAACCGGACTCTAACACAAGTAGACTTAACATCATAATTAATTATCCGTTTACTTCAATTCCGTCATCACAGTTCAAGGCTGTTGGACAATTTTCGGTCTTTTTGCGGTCACAGCATCCTGTACTAGTCTTTATTGATTGCGTCCATTGTAGACGATCACGTCAGCTATTGTTTAATAGCTGGACATAGTTCAGAATAACTGTCATGGCGGCCTTGTGCCAGTTATAGGAAATCTATGGAGAGGAGCTGGTTTGGTGCCAAAATGTTATGTTTATGTCTAAGAGAATCTGGGAGCCTATTGAAACTAGGCTGAGCTTGCGTAATTCGAATAAAAAAGCATATCTCTATTGGCAAAATTATACATTTCAGCCTTCTTCTTCTTTGTCGTGTCGATGATTCCTTTTTTTTAATCAAATAAATTTAGACCAGAACTCTGCCACCTCGATGGCGTTGGTGGTGGCTTCGGAAAGGTCCCTCAAAATGCAGGTGGAATTACACATAGAGCAAGACAGAAGGTGAGCCAGAGTTTGTGTTGAGGCACCGCAGTCACACCCTGCTTGATCGGAATACCCCCACCGGACCAAGTTATGTCTGCAGCGGTCCATCTGGCTTCGCAATCGGTTTAGGGTCTTCCAGGTCGGCCATGATATCAGGTGTCACGCTGGGAGCTTTTCGGCAACGTCAACATAATGTGCCGGATGGGGATGTCTGACAAACCACAACTTTTTTTTTCAACGGTTTCAGTGGCCCTACATGAAATAAATCTCTTTCCCACACTGAAATATAACTAAAACATTCCTGCATTAAGACGTCATGGTAGGGTCACAGGACACATACAATAAACCGACGACTCCTTATTCTATTAATAATAACTATAAGTTCACTAGACTAGTCTGTAGCCATACTAGTAATTCATGATAATCATCATTTTGGTACCTTCACAAGCGCAGCACGTTTTGGACATTTTCGTCAGTAATTTCCTGCCATAATCAGGAACTGGTCTCTCAAGGCGAAATGGTGGTTATTCCATTTGGGATTATAAAAGAGACTTTAAATCGTAACATGTAAATTGCCCGTATAATCAAGATAATTACTTCTCATGAAATAACCTTCACGCTTATATGCACAGTAGTCAAACAAAGGTGTAGGTTGGAGGGAAATACTATCTTAGTTCCACAGTTCGACGACAGAATATCGTCTTATATGATGACATGATTAATTTAGTTCGGACTTCAAAATACTAAAAAGACTTCTACTCACGAAAGTTGCACAACCTATTCTTAAAGAGTTATCGGGTTTCCACATCAAACTTTTGAATTATCAAAAACAAAAAGATGAAGGTTGTACAGGTCCAACCACAAGGTTTAATAACTGTGAAAGGACTGTCTTTAGCTCCATTCCAAAGCGCTACAATGCCCGCTTTTGTGGCGTCAAAACCAGTATCGATACAAAATAGTTGAAGGTAGATCTGTCATGATAGTCAGTCTCAATGTGATAAATATCAACGTTTAACACCGTATGACCTAGCGAGTGTTCTACATTCAACAGTTAGTAATGTATTATGCATGTTCCCCTGACTGAACCATATTATGTTTATACAAGAAACTTCTGTCACTGGCCAGAAATATTGAATAGTTTGTAGTCCCAGACGTGGTATCAACGGTCAATATATTTAATTACACTCATAGTCAGTATTCAAATCGGGCTAAGAATACCACTTTTTGAAAAAAAATACATAAAGAGTCCCGGAAACGCTCGCCCTTCACCACTTCCAATTGTTTTAATAGCGTAGAGGAGGAAGTAGCGGTACAAACTCCCTTACAACAAATTAAGCATCAGTTTATGAATAAAACTGTTTGCTAACAGGGCCTACATTTATAGTCATTGTTATTCTTCAGCTCATGTGTCAGCGGAAGACATTAAAACAAGTTACCTAAATAAAACAAAGTATCGGAAATCAATAACAACGTGTTATTACAATACAAAATGTTAGCGTTTATTTTCAGTACAATGGTCTTACTACTACGACTAACATAACGCTAAATGTGTTTCCCATGTGAGCCAGAAAACACAACCAAACAGAACATTGAGAAACTTTAGTGAGAAATTGTTGAGGTCTGCGCAGACAGATTTCATTGGCCTATACTAATGTACTTGGGACGGCATTGACTAAGTAGACTAACTTAAAGAAATACTTCCTTTATTCAAGACTAGCTGACCCGAGCAACTTCGTCTGCGTTACATTTTTGATTAATGCTCCGCTCCTATTGGTCGCAGCCTGATGCTATATAGCCTTCCTCGATAAAATTAGTTTTTTAATAGATTAGCGCGTTCAACCAAACAAACAAACTCTTCAGCTTTATAATATTAGTATAGATATGAAAACAAATACAACAACTATTTAAATAGTTTAGACCACAGTTTTAGATCAATCCAATATACCAATATATACAAGATATGAAAACAAATACCGACACCTGCAAGGAATAACATCGTAACTCAGTTTTAGGCAATTTTGAGTTACAATCATAATTATTCTTGCTGTACAAAAATGCTGATTTTTTTGCACTCACCCCTGCGGCTAAATTCCTTTACGTAAAGATTTTTATAGTGTCAAAACATTGTAAGTGAGAGTCAACTGTAGTTAATAAAAGCGTTTTTTAAATCTTTAACGCGCTTTCCTCTAAAGTTGCTAAATATTAGTTACGATGTTATTCCTTGCAGGTGTCGATACTTTTACAACACGAAACGAAAAACACCTAGACACCAGTTCGTCGCAGATGTCGTTGCATGTATCTTAAGTAATGATGATGATTGCTTCTTGAACACTTTAAATACATATATCTTTTGATTAAGAGCACGGATTGCAATGAAACAAAAACGAATACTTTCTCTAAATTACGCACAATACTTGTGCATTGTGAAACTAACCACATTGGTTTTGTACTTTTTACCTGATACTTAAACAAGCAAACATAGCCGAAGACTCACAGACTGCAGACAAATAGACAAAAATTCCAAAAATAGTAGAAATGGGTTGTTTGTTATCCTTTATCACCCCTACTTTTTTTAATATTTTCAATGTACAGAAACGCCACGTCTACAGATTTATTATATGTATAGATAGATAGATAGATATAGAATTATAGATAGAAGATAGAATAGATATCAAATAAAGTCGTGTCATCAATACCTACGGCCAACCCCTTTGACGGCGTTGTAAAACATGACATTGCTATGTAAGTTCATTTGCAGTTCAGTTGTTTAAAATAATGCGCCCGGCATGCGGGATGTGCAAGCATCATTCTAACATTTCCTTAATGCGGCCCTGGCATGTGAAATATGTAAATATGTCACGTAAAATTCAACGTTGGTTTGTAATTAATGAATAGTTTCATACCTCTTCTACGTTTTATCCACCTTTTATGACATTAGAAGATTTTATTTTTCAACATTTTCAGTTAGCAATTATAAGTTTTTAACTGGATACTAGTATCCTTCTCAAGGTCATTGTAACCAGTGTTACAAGACAAAATATTAAAGCTTTCTTGTGGATTTTATCAAGATTTTCCCCAGAGGTTTCTTCTATTTGAAGTTTCTAAAGATTTATTTACGATAGTCGGATACCCAAACATGTAAACAGTAGATAATCAATGACCTCACAGCAGAAAATCAATGCTCCCCATTTTAGTGGGTGACGTCAGTCTCTGCGCTGGCAATAATCTTGCAGGTTATACGACCAAATTCAAAAGGTCGCGACGGTACCGCATCTCCCACGTATTTACAAGCTCCTATACTTAGTCGGTTGTATTTATGTCAGTTTCCGTGAGACCGTTTTGGGTACGGTTGTTCTCTGATTTTAAAACTTATTTTTAATCATATTTTATTAGAAAATTTAGTCAAATCCGTGTGCAACATGTAGCAAAATATATTACTGTACTGTGTGTTTATTAGTTGGTTGATAAAGTGTATATTCGAGCGTTTGTTTGTGTGATATTTGATAGGATCTTGTGTGGAACATTCCTTCGTAGATTCTTACGATTTTTCAGCGAACTTCGGCTTTTTGATGACCTCACCTAGTTTGATGTAACAACACATATTCGTCTTGATCTAAAACTGCCGAAAAATGTCGTGTATCGAAGAAAAATAGCTGCGTTTATAGATTTTTATCGTAACTTCGAAAGTGCAGCAGTGACCTACATTATATTTACTTATGGTACAGCTACCGTAGTATTTTCTCGCCGGGTTGTTTCAGAATGTGATCTTGATACGTTGTAATTGTGGGAGCTGTATAGAGGTTATTTTGTTCTTGTAAAGTTACTGTGTTTTACTGGAAAAACCTAGATAAGTATGCAGTGAACGAAACAGGATGGTAGTTCGTCTGGTCTAGAAAATACGCGATAAAGAATTTATTTTGTACTTCAGTCCAGTCCACATAAACTATTGTAAGAAAAAGCCGTTTTGAAAATACCAGAATAATCAATTCAAATTATTAGCATATTAACATTTGATCAGTCATGACAGTCTGAAATCAAAAATCGTCATTTTAGATAGAATTCTTTCATTTTTATGGTGGAACTCTTAGATAAATGATATCAGAACAACTGAGTTTACAAAATATTCAAGTTCTGTGTTACAGTACAACATCAATCAATACTGTTGTAATATCTTGAAAAGAATTGAAAACCATTTAGCATGTAAATACTACTCCATCCTCAATTATCTATCAGAGAAAAACTATGAGGTACTTTAATTAGCGTGCCTGTACAGATGACATCACTATAAAACATTATAATTGTGTCTATGGTGGCCTCCATGCAGTTTCCTACTCAGTATCGTGATCACACTAGGATGAATGATTGTGTCCAGTGCCTTTGATTTTGAATTTTGGAATGTTGTAATTGTGGTCTGTGAAAGTTTGTTTATGTTTTCTTCAATTTTTTCAATTACTATTCTATCTACCTACTATTTTATTTTTGTTCAGTCAGTCAGTCAGGTATATTTATGTTCTATATACCTACTATTTTAATTTTGTTCAGTCAGTCAGGTATATATGTAGAGGAAAATTATGCTCTTATTAATATATCGAATTAGTTAATCTGTAAAAATAATTCACAACATGCAATTCTACAGTGTTTGTTTCAGTAATTTGAATATTTACCTAGCTGGTGTTAATACAGCTGATGTACTTAGTTTTTGATTGATAAAGAATGTGCACTAGTGATAATAAGTGCAAAGATTTCTGATTGAATTGTTTTCTTCAAGATGGTTTTATATTCCACCATCCTGCCCCTTTATTCACTGGTATAGGCACTATAATTTCGAAATTAAGAGACACTTTAAGTACTTAAAGTCTTGATAGTACTTTTAAACACACAGCACGGTAAAATAATCTATCCCAATTTTCCACTACAGCCACCTCCAAAATGCCTTAGCAGTCAAAAATACAATAAAATAGAAAGTAGTCAGTGAGTGTGAGACCTCGCCACTATGGCGGGTCAAAATGGCGGCGTGGACTTTAGCGCCATGCTGTCAGGCGCGGGAAAGCAGCTATTCAACCAAGGAGGCCAGGCGCTCATGCAATACGGCGCCCAGGCCTTAGGCAACATCATCAATGAGGTGTTTCAGAAGAAGGAGGTTGAACAGAAGAGGTTTTTGCCGAGCATTAAGAATTATAAAGTGGTAGGTGTAATTATTTATCATAAAATAGTTTAAATAGTTTGTCATCAGCCTGTAGCAGACTACTGCTAGACATAGCCTTGCCTATGGTATGCTATTCATCTAGATTCGCAGTAACTCTCATGCAGCTAATATCAGCCACCCTGAAAAGATTGCGGTTCTACCTAGCCTGAGTGTCCGACCTAAAGAAGTTAAAAGGGCAATACACAAAAAAGCTTTATTCTCTTTTATTAACACTAAACAAACAATCTGTAAACAACAGGAAATCTTGAAAAAGATTTTTTTTATTAAGTTTAATTTTTCTATTCAACGTTTCCCTAACTCATAAAGTTATAAGTTATAACTGTCTAGATCTCTACAAGGCTATCTAACAATTTGAATTCATTACTCACAAGGTGTATGTACTCCCAAATTATCTTTACTCATAATATTTTAGTGTGGGATTAAACAAAAAGATCAGTCATCCACCTACACAGTTTATTGACTTGCGTGATGAAGCATCTCCTGTAAATAAATAAATTTGTACCAAGTTCTATACTTGGCAAGTACCAAAATAACTGGCCAAGCGACTTGAAGGCCATACTTTATACTCTTGTAGTTAATTTAAGAAACAACTGCCCCATTATGGTGTCTCTGAATAAATTTACCAAAATGGGGTAGCCAAGGATATACCTTGCTTCTTAATGATAAGAAAGCGTATTATGAATAATATTTCATCAGAATAAAAAATCGCAATGCATGAAGAAGAAAATATGTATTATGTTACAATTCAAGACTAAAATGCCAAGTCTGTATTGAACAATGAGGCAAATTGGGCCAATAAACCAACATTTCTTTTAAAAACAACGAAGCATGTTGGGCGCCAACATTATTTTCGACACCAACTTGGTACAGAATGCCACTATTCTACGATCTTTGCATACCCTTTTAGCTTCTTTTAAATTCTCGCCACCATGTATACGCTCGCGACGTTTTATGTGTTTTATTCACCTGACAAGTAGATTTTTATTATGTGCAGACGTAAACCGGTTGCGTGTGAATCACGTTTCAAAACTTAGATATGGCGTAGAGTAGGTAACTTGTTTTGTTTCCGGCGCTAATTCGCATCATTGACAATATAAAGGTTGGTTATGACGATAGGAGCCATGTGAAGTGAGCAAGCCATACCTACCATTGTTTTAATAACCTTGTAGATATAGCATATTATCAGCCTATGATGTTTCCATTGCTGGGACGCTGAGACACAGCTCTCCACTCTAGTGGCCATGTTAGCTGTAGCTTGGTTTTTTTTTTGTGTTTTGACATTCAAAAGTGCCGGTAATGGTCTAATTGAAATAAATGCTTTGAGTTTGAGTTTGTTGGCCTCGTAGCTATGATAAAACCAAAATCTGTAAAACCTTCACGATCAATTTGTGCGCGATCCCCGGGGGGTAATAAGCTCCAACCAGTCAAAACGACGTGTCCTATAAAACAGGGTCAGTCTCTGAGGTTAATTCCGATTATGGTTGAACTTCCTTACTGAAATTCGACACAACGAAACCTTCAACCCTGCCGACGATATCCACTTCCTTCATCTCTATCACATCAACAAATCGCCACCGATCTCAGTGCCTCAGCCTCTCTAGCCACAACTAAACTACTAAACCATTATTACGTGTACAAGGTACTTACATAAGTGCAGACGACACGCCATAACAAAACCATTATTGATGATCGGGTTACCAAGTAAATAGCATTCAAGTTGAGCTATGCTAATGATGTGTCCCAGAAGACCTTTTATGGCTATACTCGTATTTAAATTAATCAGCATTATTACATACTTGATTACTGTAATGAATACTATGGAAACTTTTAATAAGGCTGACTGCACACAAGATGACAGCTTTCTTGGTCGTTTGCCCGAATGCGGGGAATCGACGAATCAAATTAAATAAATGATACTGACTACTGTCTATCTTCGGCCAAGGTCGTCCAGTTTCATTAACCCCGGAATTCGTCACGGCTATCGTTGTGGCAATATGTCTGGGGCCCGTATTCGTGTTAACGCATTTAGTAATACCGGAATGCGAGCAAACGACCAAAGTTCGTTACAGTTTTTACTGTAATACTGCGCGACAGTGCAGCAGCCAGGTGGAAATCTAGATAGATGGAGTTTTGATGACCGCGATCCACACTTGTTCAGTGCGCTTTGGTAATTTGAGTTCTAAAACTGTATTTAAATGAGCGACAACTATTATCAAAGGATTTTTAAGTATAGTATGTAAACGGTCCGATAGCGGTAATTGTTTTGTTAGACACGTCACTCGACATTCTTCGGTGCCAACTAAATTGTTATGAGTGTTTGAATAGTGAATGCCAGAGATATTTGCTAGCACCTGTCTTCCCGCAGGTTTGATTGATCGAAATTCTGTCAGGAATAGGATTGCGAGCCGTCCATTATTGAAAGGAAAAATATTGGCCTTTTAAGTATGGATTTAATCAGGAAAATGTTGAAGAAAACGTCTTGCATGGCAAAATGCTTAGAAACATTTTGTATTCCGAAATTCATAATATCATAAAAAATGATTGGAAAACAATTACACAACACTACACAATAATTAGGGTCGATTTCAAACCGAGCTAAAAATGTTGTCATCGCTAATAACTTAGAAATGTTTTTGAAATTGTTATTGTTTTTTTATAAATATTGTAGTCTTAATCTACCTTTTTACGTTCCATAACAAAATAATACTCAAAATTGTGTCACTAGCGAGAAAATTAAAACCTTAACATTCACTTCCCTACGAAGATACTACTAATTTTACGGCTATGTTAAAATATAGTCGAAAATAAATGAAATTACTTGTAGAAATCATATTTTTTTAATATTTCATATCACGTTGATGTGCAAGCATTCTAAAATAGTGAACATTTTTCATTTGAGCATAGCAGAATACTCTTTTCCTAGTGTTTTAAGTAATGATCATGGTTTTCAAGTCATTAGTGTAACGCAAGTTAAAACGGTCATAATATTGTATTCACGAGCTCCTGAGCCCCGCGCCTCATCCCACCAGCCGACATATCTTCAGTGACCTCGCAGCGTTCATTCAGACCGGTGGTGCGCTTCGTAATTTTTGCGAGAAATTCATATTTATACAGATTTCAGTGCCGTGGACGAAACTCGACTCATTCATCTATTAACCAGAATTGCAAAAGGTATTGTAATTGAATTTTTATAACACCGTATTTCTTTTAGCTAACAAGAACATGCATATTTTAAATATATTCAATTGCCCTCTAGAAAGTTCCACAATGTATAAAAAATTATTTTGTTCCGAATATCATTAGCGTTACCTTCATTTGTGTCGAATTCCAAGTAACACTAATGATATTGAATGTAACACTAATGAAATATTAAATTATTAACAAAAAATTAAGGCTTTCCGCTTGATTACATCAAAGGAAATGTTTGTTTTATAAATACATTTCTCCTTTTCTATGTGTGATAAAAATCAGTGGTTGTATTCTTGGTATTAGAAGCATCATTATCTACGAAATTCGTTATAAATTATTTTCGGTGTTTATATTTGAGTGTATGTGTGTAATTTAGGTATGGCTTAATGGTTGTTATTTATAAAAATAATTTATTTTAGGTCAATATGCCGAATAAGAAGAGGATGTGTGAAGATGAGTTAGAAAGAAGAAGAATAGCAAGGAGAGAAAAATATAAACAAATTAAAAACGACCCAGAGAAATATAACGCTGAAAGAGCTAAAAAAAGAGAAGCTTATCTAAAACGAAAAGAGAGTAAAAAAGTGAAAAATATTAACCAAATGTCCCCAAGAGAGCAAAGATTACAAAGGAAAAAGTGGAGGGAAAATTCCAAACGTTACCAGGAGAAGAAATTAAATAAGCAAAAGATACAAGAAGTGATTGTCAAACAAGGAATTGAAATAGATACAGCTGATGATAAAAGTGGCGACCCTTTGGATGCACCTGATACAGAACGACAAAATAAATTAAAAAACAAAATCTTACTGAACAAAATTAAAGCCTTAAAACGAAAGCATGTCTTGGAAAAGAAAGAAATGTCATGTTTGATAAAAAAATACCAGTACAGGTGCAGAGTTCTAACGCGAAAAATTGAAATTATGAAAAATAATCGAGAAAAAGAAAATGTAGATAAAGAAAAAACAAGAACAAATGAAGCTAGAGAAGAAAACTCTAAGTCGAATACTGTATGTTCGAGCCGAAATGATAATCTCTTTAGGAAGTGTCTACGCAGCCGCTTTCAAAAGAAGATTTTAGAAGGAGGTAAAAGTAACCAAGAGTTAGTGGAACGATTTTACGAAGATGATATCAATAGCCGCAATACCTCCGGTAAAAAACAATGTATTAAAAAATTCGGAGTTACGAAACAAAAGCGCTATTTACTGGACTCTGTAAAAAAATTACACAAAAAATTCATGGAAGAAAATACAAACATACGAATAAGCTATGTTACATTTGCACGACTACGTCCGTTTTGGGTTTACCTTCCTAGAGACGATAGAGATACTTGTGGTTGTACGGTTCACACAAACATGGATTTATTAATCTCGGGTTTGAAGAAAAAAAGGATAGTTGATATAACTAACTTCCAAAACTTGTTGGATATATTGTGCTGTGACAAATATAATCTAAAATGTGTTTCTCGTACATGTCAAATTTGTAAAAATAAAGGCATACCATACAACGAGTTCAGTAACGACCAAGAAATAGAATACTATGAGTGGGGTAGGGATAAGAAAAAAGTGGGTCAAAAAGAAATTAACATCACCAAGAAATTTAAACGGACAACTCAGATAAGAAATCTGATAATAAAACTAGAGCACTCTCTACCTAAATTCTTCTCACATACTGCCAACATTATCAACCAATACCAAATTATAACAGAGCTGAAAAATTCCCTAAATGACTACGAAACTTTAGTCCACATGGACTTTTCGGAGAACTACAGCTATAAATTCGCTGAAGAAGTACAAAGCTTGCACTTTGGAGGTAGCCGTGGCCAGGTTTCTTTGCACACAGTAATAATCTATATTAAAAAGGGAAGGGAAATCATTAACTATTCTCTGTGCACAGTTAGTGAATGCACTCGACACGATTCACCAGCAGTGTGGGCTCATCTGCAGAAAGCATTAGAGTTTGTATTTGAAAAGTCTCCTAATATTACTACTGTGCATATACTAACTGATAGCCCTACGAGTCAATATCGCAACAAGTATATATTTTACATTATGACACAGCTGCAAAATGTCTTCTCATCATTAAAATCAGTAACTTGGAACTATCAGGAAGCTGGCCACGGTAAGGGTGCTCCAGATGGTGTTGGCGCCGTAGTTAAAAGGACGGCTGACTACCAAGTAAAATGTGGACGTGATGTGGGAGACTTCTCAACATTTGTTGGTATTGTGCGAGAAAATATAAAAAATATCGAGATAAGGGTTGTAGAAGAACACGAGATTAGAGAAAAAGAAATTCATCTTCCCAAAAGCATTGCTCCTTTTAAGGGAACTATGTTAGTGCATCAGGTGCTTTGGAACTCAAAATCAGAGTTTCTTGAGTTTAGAAAATTGAGCTGTTACGAGTGCGTTGATACAATTTGTAAGCACGACAAGCACATGCAGTTGCATAAAATTTACAAGAGCGCAATAGAGTCAGAAGTCGGGAACGTTAAAATCACACCTCAAAATAAGAAAATAAAAATATTGAGCGATATCACTATTAAATACAACAATAAGCACAGTAAACCTAAAACTCAAATTCACAAAGAGCAGGCTGTTACACCACTTGCTAAAGTTAAAGGTACTTGGGAAAATCAGCCATTCATGGTAACTCAAACAGAAGCAATGGCGTCTGGATTTGGGCAACAACATCAGCAAGAATTTCTTACGTTTTTGAATCAACACCAGGCATCAAAAGATTTATTGATAAGACAGAATAGTTCTGGTGCAGAAATAATTAAAGTAAGCAGAAGTAAAAATGAAGAAGAAAATTCTATTTAAATAATGATTAAAACCGAAGATTTACAAGATACCAATATCAGCTAAATAATTAAAAAAAAAAAACGAAAATATTTAAAAAATATTGATTGAAATAGGGAAGAACTAAACTTTTAAACGGTGAAGAAATAATTAAAGAAAACAGAAGTAGAAATGAAGAAGAAAATTATATTTAAATAATGATTAAAACCAAAGATTTACAAGATACCAATAGCAGCAAAATTATTAAAAAAAAATACGAAAATATTACAAAAATATTGATTGAAATAGGGAAAACCTAAAATTTTAAACAATAATTGAGCACTTGAAAGTTTAAAGAAGACTACTGTTTTTAATTATATGGATAACTTTAATTTTAAAATAATAGTTTATGTGTGTTTAGACTGTGATTAGTTATATTATATTTGTTTGAACCTTGTATGAATCCTAAAGTTCCTCTTAGAAGACTGAAAAATTATATGCATCCAAATAATAATATTTTTATGATTGTTAAGAGACATTAAACTGATTTAATCAATTTGGTATTGTTTTATTGTAATTTTCTCATATAGAGTATATCACAAAGTTATAAAAATGAATGGTTACAATTGTTTTTTTTTTAATTGTCATTAGTAGGCATCTGATCTCATTGGTGTTTTAGATAATTTCATTAGTGTAACAACATCACTCATTCGTGTCAATCTAATTTAGATATTTCACTAGTTTTCATTAAAAAATCATTAATATTTTATTTAATGTATATTAAAATGACCCCATGAGGTGATGTTATACCATTAATGACCCAAAAAACGGGTGTTTAAGAAAACAAACAAAAAAGTGTCATTTTAATTCGAAATTTGAAATCGACCCATTAGCATTTATCTTCAAAATAAACTATGTGCATGTCAGTTAGATGAATAATTACGATTTTCATCACTTTGCCAATACTTGTCTCATCGTCCTAAATCAATCTGAGGTTATTGTTTACCCGAGGTCTAGGTTTAATTAAATCCTGACTCAGTGCGCCCATTACCTACTAATTTAATATTAGCATATCCCGTTGTTAGTATTACCAATCAGTAATTACAGGCATTATTCATCGTACTGGAACTAACTTGAATCTGTTGGATTCTTCCGCTATGTACACGAAGAGCATAAAGTACCAATTCTAGCCTATTTAGAGTTAATTTACACTGTACTGCCGATACCGGCTATTGTGGGCACTTTCAAACTTCGTAACATTTATTGGACTATGTACGAATCCTCTCCATGATATATTCTTAGACGGCGAGCATGAATCCTACTAATTTTATAAATACGAATTTATGGATGTCGAAATGTTTGTTACCCCATGACGCAAAAACGGCTGAACGGATTTTATGAAATGTGGCACACAGATAGTTTATACCTGGATTGACACAGGATTTTTTTATACCGGGAAATGTATCAACGCAGACGAAGTCGCGGGCAAAAGCTAGTACTGTAATGCTAACTCTATTAGCGTCACGCTGTGAAGACCAATTATTGCAAGACACCGTTACCGGCCTCTCACGGATATTAATGCGATCTTGATGACGGATAAAGGATTGGGAAAACAACAAAACAAACTATTAACAGATCTGTGAACTTACGTCTTGGTTAGACAGAACTTGAAATAGCAAGAATTGATGAAATGATAATTTCCGAGAAAGACAGTAATTAGAAAATTAATGAAAACATTAAAAACCGACGTGGGACAATCCCAGCAAGAGAAACATTGAACAAGGAAAACGGAACAATTTCTTCCTCAAGCCAAGAATTAGAGGGAAGGAAGTACAAAGCATTAACTGGAGTCGAGCTATTGGCTTATTGACGGTGGGTGCATTATGAGCGGTGAGTCAAGTGGGGGCGCCGACGCCAAAAATAGCCCGCGAAATTTATTTAAACGCTGACAGGATGTGGCATCCATAAAATGTAAAGGAACCGTAATGTAGTGTTTGAACTAATATCGCACTAGAAGTTTTGAGAAGTTGATACACTGTAGGTACATGATCTGCTGGTGTTCTAAATAGAAATGGCTGATCAATAAAGATTTTGCCTTGTTGTGTAAGTTTGTTGTTGTAAATGTTTATGTCATACTAGATATTTCTATGATTAATCCTGTTCCTTTCTTTTTGAAACTTCTTTTCGCCCTTGTCCTGCGTTTCTTGGGGTCGGCTCAACACGTTTTTTATTCCATTCATTTTCAAACATACGGAGTACATTTTATTTTTCGCCTGATAGTGATCTTATGCAACTAGACACCTCAAAGTTACTTATTTCATTTATAAACTTCTCATTTCACTTCTTCTATCTTACTTTACATAATTTATTGCTATATTAATTCCCTTCAAACCATGCATTCTAAGATCATAGGTCTAACTGAATACTTCGCGTCCTTGTCTTATCTTATTTATGAGATCAGCTGTACCGACCGTGCGAAGTCAACTAGTTAATTCTCACACGACCTTTCTAGTCTTGCAATTGTCCAATTTAGAGCTCTGTCTTATCACTTGATCCGGTAAACATGGCCTGTTCTTTGTCTAGTGCATCTTGAGTCACTGGGGTTGGGTTTCAGTTCTCTTTAGGATGTGGTAATAAGGAGATCTTTATAGAAACAACAGTCGCGAATCATGTCAGAGAAGTAATAGAAGTATGACATGATGTTAAGGATACCAGGGACGGAAACCATAAGGCAGGAAGCGCGTGTCGAGACAAAAATGGAATATAACATTATATTACAAGAGACAGAAATCTCAAGGCATAAATAATTCTCAAAGGAAATGATCCAATAAAACCTGTATAATCTAATAATGTCGGCATAGTTTGCCAAAACTCTACATTGTTTAGTGGAATTGAATTCTACTCGGAATATATTACGGAATGGTATACAACTGGTTGTATAGCCGTTGTACAGGCTTAATTACCCAGCCAATCAAACAATTGCGTATGTACTAGATCAAAGTCACCGACTAATGAAGTACGAATATGAGAAATAGTTTCACTAGTTCACTAGCCTTTGACTTCGATGATGAAAGAGGCGTTGACAAACAAACAAAAGAAGAACATATGACAGCAGATAACACTTCTAAAATTAATGCCGCTTTTGAAAACCTTTGGGATAGTAAGCAACGAGTAATTTATATTCAAAGAGCGTCGTCGTCAGACGACGATAATAATTTCAAAGCAGGAGTAAACAAATTATAGGTTGATGGCCCGTTATTTCACAATATTCATAAGTCATAAATATATATAAATATTGAGTGAATGCCAAACTTTGATGAAGAAATCTACGTACATTATAAATTACTATATCTCTCGTACTTATATTGTTTTGTAAGTCGTTCACAAGCCCGCATTGATCGAAATTGAAAATTGGCTGTTTTGCGTGCCGATCGATAGAATGATGTATTTGTAGGTCAAATAAATAATTTAGTCAAATGGTCTTTGCTATTTACATAGTTATAAAAAAAAAGAAGGATGGATGTTTGTTTCATAAAATAATTCATCGATTCGGTAATTGAAGAACGCTAAATATTACAAGTCACTTTAGGGCATGAGTCATCTAAATGAGAGCATGCCATGTACTATGTTCCTGTTATTGATTTAGTTACGAGCGTAGCTAGTGGAAAGCTCGGAGAACAACGCAATTCTTTAAGAAAAGCATATGGTCATCGTAGCCCAGAATCGTGACCGTTGGAAGGAATGGAGGGAGGCCTTTGCCCAGCAGTGCAACAGTACCGGCTATCTATAATAATAATATGGTCATCAGAAGAAGTAAGCCTATATTAAAAACAAAATTACAAATATCCATAGCTTAAGCATTGCATGTCATAGTCAGCCTTAAAAAAAAAGAGATATCCTACTGAAGACCTATTTCGACTCAGCAACTTGCTCTCAGCCAGGAAACTTTATATTACACAAATTATATAAAAAAAAAAACATAAGTCTCTTTCCTAAAATGCATACGCATCTAGCATAGTGACAAAAAGAAGGAAAGATATGATATTAAATATCCCCAGGACAGACTCTTGTTTGCCGGTATGCAATTTAGTAAACGATCTGCTGCGCTATATCAAAATCAATAAATCCAATTTTATCCCAAAAACTACGATGACAGTACTAACAAAAATAATAATTTAATGGATACAAACGCTTACCTACAATGATATCGAAACACTGCTGAAACCTTGACACATACACAACCTCACACTCATGTACTCTCATCACACCTACAGGCTACACTTTCACTCACATATACTTACACCCACTCATACACACATTTGATTTAATTTAAGTTAATGTTAAAATAGGTAGTTTTAGTATAAAAATTATACGTTTTGCTATTTGTGTGACACGTCATGCTATGAAAGACGGACTCTCCTAATACAGGCACTATCCGCCTAAAAGGAGGATCCAATCAAAAATTTATTTTACCTAAACTTAAATGAGTACATCATAGGACGTTTGAAAGTTGCGCCAGCTACAGAAAAGTTGAAAGGGAATCGACTGTCATGTCTGTGTATGGGCTACTGTCACGGTATGGGCATGTGACGAGGAGGGACGAAACGCATGTCACTAAAAGAGTGATGAATATAAATGTTGGAGAGGGAGAGGAAAACCAAGGAGACGATGGATGGATTGTGTGAGGGATGATATGAATGAAAAGGGAGTAATAATAGCATGACGGTTGGCAGAGGAGGATGGAAGAAAGAAACGTGTAGCGCCGACCCCAAGTAACATGGGACAAGGGCAGAAAGATCCACTCTATGAGGGAGTGGACTGTAATCCCCCACTTGGGCCCAGTACGAGCTGGTAGATGTCTATATGTCTTCGTTCTCCTCACGATGTTGAGTTGATGTCGTTTGTTGTTTCTTCACCGTTTTTAGGAAACAAATGAACATAATTTGGCAAAATCTGATAATTGATAAATTATGATAACTATTATGTATACGAAACTTATTGTTATTGTTTACCAGCCAGATAAGGGACGTTCAACTTGATAAAAGATAAGTTATCGTTATCGCCATGCCCTTGTAATCGAGTTAATTGACTTTCACACACGAATATGACATAATCTTCTAGGAAATAAAACAAACTGGAGTAAATATTTAGAATGAAGATTTAACTAATCCTGAAAATCCATAAATGCGGGGCAAATTGCAAACTTTCAAGAAGAAAGCTACTTTGAAAGTTTGCAATTCAACAGGATTAAGACGAAGAAAAACGCTTGTAGCTAAGAGAGCTGATATAGATGAAAATGGAGTGAATAATAATGTGGCAATTGACAAAACACCCAAATAACATGAAACCAGGGCAAGTAGACGAACTTGAATGGAAAACAGCAAAAGCATGAGATGATTGTTCTACGTACTCTATATTTGAAAACGGTTCATTAAATGGGCCTGACCTTTAAATACATACAACTATATCAGTTGAAGCCATCCATGTTGATATTTTTATCGTCATTGCATAAAAATGTGTGCACGCTTGAACATCGTCATTCATAAATTGCTCTACGGTTACAAATCAGATGCGGTTCAGTGGTCACATTGTATGTACATTTGTACATGCAAATTTTATACAATCTTACAATCAATAGATAAATGTTAGTTTCTCGGAACTGACAATCGATTCTAGTTCTGTGTAGTTCAATGATTCACAATAGGACGTCTGTGGTAGACTGTACACTTCTATAGTCCTTAGTGTTTGTCTATGGTGTGTATTTGTTTATGGTGTAATCTGGGACCTTGATATAGATCAAGGTCTTGATCAAGTCTATAAGAGGTACCTTGTACTCTATATGTCTTGTCTACTCACGCAATTTAGAAGGTACAAGCGTATTTAATGTTGATACAATAATTTAGATATTCAAATATTGCTATAAAACCGATGTGTTGCTTTTGGAGCAGTCCCTGTAATGGATCCTGTGATCTTTATAAAAGATTGCAAAAGATAAGAATTGTCGCTAGTTATTTTCCATATTTTCTTTTATCATAACTTTTACTTACATGCTCACTAAATCCAAAATTACTAGAACAGAACCTTGAGTGCCTACACTTGCGTCTCAAACCAATCCAAAATCAACATCATTATTCGTTCACAGTACAGCAAATATCCAATCCGTATCAACAGCAAATGCGTCATCACTACCGCTCGTAGTGTCCCCACTAACATCCATCAATCACCAGTAACATAACTCGATGTGTGTCTGTCCCAATATACCAGGCACACGTACGATGAACCACACGCCATTAGTAACATTTGCACCACGAAAACCGACCTTACTGCTACAAAATGAAAATGCGTTAGAGTGAAACTGTTGTCTTCTACTTTCGGTTGACTGTATCAGCCACATGTACCGGCGGCGCCGAGTACAACGGACGGTAATTACTCGTGCCAAAATTAACACAGCTTTTACGATCTACCATATGGCACTTTTTTATTTCACGTTGAGGTAAATACACACATCAAAAGTGTCTAGGGATCAAGCATTTTTATGCGGATTTCTTGAGATTGAGATGTGGCTTTGTAATAAATTTATGATTTTATAAATTTATATGGATCCTTTTTGGTGCATTTCATAATTTGAATCAGGAACTCTCAATCAAATTCGAGTAAAAGATGAAAATAAGCTGTCAATATTTTCCCTATAAAAACATACAACGCATTGAAGACATTATTAGTGCTACTGTTTCCCTACTACTGATTAAAACCAACGTTATTATGGAGCGGCGACGTCATTTAAGCAGGGAAGAAATGCTCAGAGCCGTGGGAATGATAGAAGCTGGTTCCCGGCAACGTACTGTGGCTTTAGCTCTGAATACAAGTCAGAGTGTTATCAGTCGACTTTGGACACGTTACCGAAGCACTGGTACCGTGGCTGAGCGCCATGGAGGACGGTATCGCTGCACCACACGGAGACAAGACCGATACATTCAAATCTTAACTCGAAGAGCTCCAACAATAACCGCCATGATGTTAGCCGTGAGGCTTCATCACTCTTCAGGGAACTTAATTAGCGACCAAACAGTCAGAAACCGCTTGCATGAAGTGAACCTTCATTCCCGAAGACCGCTACGGGTACCACCTATAGCAATGCACAATCGTAGGATTCTATGTCAATGGGCTCTTGAACACAGAAATTGGGCAGAAGAACAATGGCGTTTCGTGTGCTTTTCTGATGAGTCTCGTTTTGGTATGAGACCGGATACAAGACGTATACGACACTGGAGAACCCCTGGACGCCAACAGCGATTAAAATCCTGCCAGGAAGTCCATCCTTATAGTGGTGGAACCATCATGGTATGGGCGGGTATTTGGATCGGCGGAAGAACTGAGTTGATTTGAATCAGAGGCAACCTCAACGCTCAAATTTATGCTGAGACGATTGTATCAGACGTCATCGTTCCTCTACAAGTGCAAATCGGTCCCTTATTTCAGTTAATGCATGATAATGCACGACCGCACACCGCAAGAGTTGTAAGACACTCTCGCCGCAGCTAACATCAATGTCCTGCCCTGGCCTGCTCAGTCGCCAGACTTGAACCCGATTGAGCATGCATGGGATATGCTACAGAGAAGAGCTCTGCCGAATATGGAGGGTATCCAGTCGCAAGAAGACCTTTTTTTGTTGTTGCAACGAACATGGGCGGCCATTCCACAGCGTGATTTGGATGAACTCATTTTGAGTATGCCAAACCGATATTCTTGTGTTGTTAGTGTTCGCGGTAGAAACACGGATTATTAATTGTTTAAGTTACCCAATAAAATTTTAAAGAAAACTGTTATTTCAGTCTTTTTTTCGAACTTTAATGTTAGTGGTTCAAATGTCAAAAATCCCTTTATTAGGAAAATGGCAAATTTCTTTATTAATGCAAAGGTGACTTGGTTTATCGTTACTGTGACAAACGAAAACACTTTATTTGATGAATCCTTAAAGAAAATTTTAATTAATATCAATCAGGAGAAAAGTTATTGCAAAAATATATGTTGATCCCTAGATACTTTTGATGTGTGTATGTAGTTAATTAAAAAAGATTTTTAGTGAATCCTAAGCGACAAAAAGTATTGTTATTAAACATGATTTCTAGTATCTTCGTATTTCTAGTGCTAAAAACGTGCACGTTGAAATATCTTTCAGACATGTGAATTAGATAAAGCTCGATAACGCTACTAAAATAACAGCTAATATAGGGGAACAAAACAGTAGGGAAACGTATGAATAAATGACCACAAAGAAAGACACAGTCATTGGACTGTGTCTTTCTTCGAACTTCGGATTAATGTCGTATAAACTCTCAATATTATAAAATGAAAAGTCTCTCAAAAAGTCTGCACACCTTTGTGTGCAGACTTTTGAGACATTTTCTTCTCACCACTCATTTCTTTATCTTGTTTTAATTTTTTAATTAAAACAAGATAAAGAAATGAGTCATCATCTGCCTAGCCTTTTCCCAACTATGTTGGGGGTCTGCTTCCAGTCTAACCGGATGCAGCTGAATACCAGTATTTTTCATGGAGCGACTGCCTATCTGACCTCCACAACCCAGTTAGCACTGGGTAATACGATACCCCTTGGTAAGACTGGTTGTCAGACTTTCGGCTCATTGACTACCTGCAACGACAAAGATCTACAATTGGCAGCCGGGACCAAAGGCTTAACGTGCTTTCCGAGGCACGGAGGAAATTCGGTATTTTAAGGGTGGTCACCCATCCACGGACCAACCCAGGCGAGCGCGGCTTAACCTGACCATCGACCCGAGCGAAAGAAAAACAGCTTGTAAACGACGCATGAACTAATAATTACTCATACAAATCTCAACACATCCCCGTTTACAAACAACGCTGTATAAAAAACGTAATTTTCATCACATATTTTAGCGGCTACTAAGAATTTTGATGACGATTTTCATACAAGAATAAGTAGCAAGTCGGTTTGTTCGTTGGCAAGTTACCAATAAATACATTGGACGCGATATTCATCGTAGACGCGAAAACGGAAACCACAACTCAGTAAGTCAGTACTAACATCATTCTGAACCCCCCACATAGAAATTTCTCGCCGGTTATTTAAAAAAAAATCTGCTGTTTCCTACAAAAGTGCAATACCTACACGGTCAAAATGTATGGAACAGTTGATTTTTATAAATAACCGACGAAAAATTTCTTTGTGGGGGAGTTCAGAATGATGTACTGAGTATGTGGTTTCCGTTTTCGCGTCGGTGTCCCTTCCACCTCGTATTCTCCTTGATTATAAGAAATTTCTAGTCATTTATGCTAATGATTAATGATAATTTTAATATTATCAATAGAAAAGCCAATGACTGTAAGGTGCCCATTTTTTTTGTAAAGGAGTGTATAAACATTATTTAAACTAGAATGACGCTCTGAAACTGCTTATTCTATACTCTCTTTGGGAGAAGACAGTTAATCTAGAAAAAAAAACAACTATCTGACCGTTGTTAGCTCCTCTTAGAACTGTTTTGGCCTTGCGAATGAGGGGATGAATCAAAATACTTTTGCAAGATTCTTTTACAATCGTCGAATATCTTTAACTTTTGATTTGTCTTACCTTTAAAATGATGCAAATAATTTTACCTCCAGAGATGTTATTCTTATTAGACTTTTCTTTACTGAATTTATTGTTTCCGTTATTTTGTATCACTCATTCATGATTCCATCTCAACTACAGCTCAACGTAATATACCGTCTAATAAATCGATTCTGTCATCGGTCATCAACACTTACATCAAATTAATTGGAACGATATACGCTCCAATCTAAATTGAAAGGAACCCAACGGAAGGCTAATGGGAATTACTTGTAACACTATTACAACTTGTTAAGGTTACAAGACATTGAAAGGCTTTTACAGTTGTGGATATAACATCGTCCACAGTTTTCACACAAGGAGACTTTTTGTTGGATGAACTACACGGTAACCCAATTTCAGTATAGTTTAATTTGATAATCCTTTATCCGCTTTATAGAATGGATTCATTTATTGAAGCGTTGGAATTTACTTCCAATGTATTTTACGTTGAGAAGGAAAGATGATTGGATTGTGTGAGGAAAAAGAAGTAAGTTATTGCGTGACGGTTGACAAGGAAGAATGGAACATACGAATAAAAACTTGCTGCGCGTTCCTCAATTAACATGGGACAAGGGCAGGAAGATGATGTTCAAATTGTAGTAGACTTTGATGCTTGGTTTTTTAGGCCGATTTTGATTTCATTTATGCTAGTATAAACACAACAAACATCCAGAGTAGCTTACGACACTTGAGATGAGTAATGCGCCGAGAGCGTCCTAAATCTCGAGACAGTAGACAGTATCCAGACATAGGGGAGCACCCTAGTCTAGACATTTGACCTTTTTCGCCCCCGTATTGATTACACTAAATTATTTAATGTTCTGTTTTGAATATCGTGACTGTGTTTCATGTAATTGGTATAATTGTATTTATGCCTAGAATTTAAACTACGGTTTGTTTTGACAAATCCAGTGCAAGACTTTTTTTATGGTGATTATCATCTGCCCAGCTTTCCAGCAACTTTGTTTGGGTCGGCTTCCAGTATTAACGGCTGCAGCTGAATACCAGTATTTGTCTTAGTCCCTAATAAGACTAAACCTACTCGATTAAGTGATTCAAATATGTTTATTGAATAGTGCAACTGTCTTTCGGAGTACTTCCACTAAATTTAAAGCTTTACGCGTGGCAGTTAGTAATCGGAACTCTTGTTAGTTCTCGACACTACCAAAACCTCTGACTTTCTGGAGTACCCAAATAGGCGTCTCTGGCGAAAAATACGGCAAAATACCACGTTTATAAACGTTGTAGTATTAAATACTGTCGGTTTGTTACGCGATTTTCGTGTGCGTGCTCACATTTTATCTTAATTTAAAATAGAAGATGCTTATTTGTCAACATAGCTATATAGAAATGAGGAGAACCACTGTAGTTGATTATGAAATGAATAATAAGGACAATCAAATAAATGATTCGGCGTTTAATTGAGATTAATTTAATTAAAACGTTGATATTATAAATCTCTCTTTCTGATTTATATTATAAAAACTTTCATTGCCGGGAGATTAAATTAGAATGTACCTAATGTTCGTTTGTAACCGTCGCAGTTATTGTATGACGATAATAATGATGAGTTAATTACTAATGCATAATTTCTATTAATAGCTAAAAGGAAATAACAACACTCATTTGTTATTGTTATGCATTTATAATACTGTACTAAATCAAACCCTTGATCGTGTACGTTGCGCCATGTAGTTTTCATTTTCAGTTGAGGTTGTAAAGCTCGACTGCCTCGCTGGCTAGCTTTGATACTCCCAAGACCCGATCTCCAGGTTGAGAAAAGATTTTAAGGTTTTTCCAATCGGAACTTTATCAATAACCCGAAATCTGATTCGGGACAGATTGATGGCAATTGCCTAGCTACCTGTTATCTACATGGGACTTATTTTAACTTAATGAGCGAAATGGTGGGTGTAGATAGCACCGCAGTCCACCCCTTCCGCGTTAACAGGCATTTTTTTTACTTATAAATCCTTCTTCATCAACCACTTAATATGTTAGATAACGAGTGCCTGATAGGTCACTACTATGCAAATTTGTAATCCTTTGCGTAGAACAGTTACGTACGTAATCTCATTTCATTACGAAACATTAAGATAATTTTTATGCCATCCACGTGTTTTACGCACAGATTTACTACTGAAATCATAATTGGATTGGTCAGGTTGGTTGCATCAAATCATGAGTTGCCATTGTTCGTTGTCAAGTTATTAGGAAAGAAAGATATTATCCGCTCCTCAGTTACACGCGTGTCCATAAGAACACCTAAAATTTGCAATCGTCACTTGACTGAAACCACTCATGAAGAGGGATATAATGTACGACCTTAAATTTGCGAAATACATATCTTATCAATAAAGCATGTGTCCGTCAATTTATCACAATGTCAACATGCTACATAACTTCCGATAAAAAAGTCCTTATCAGTCCTCAAAAGTTTAAAATAAAAGTTAAATAAAAAGTGACTAACCTGTTCAGTTTTGGTAAATCGATTGATTCTTTAAGTGTTGTGCAAACGCAACTGCGTACAAACAACTCGGATAACTAAACTAGTAAACGTAGTCAAGCCATCGATACTGTTCACCATACCTGTTAAACCTTATTAGGTTAAAAGGTTTTGTCCGAACTCCTAACATAACAGTAATTATCTTTTTATGTCACCGTAGATTCGATGAGTTGATAAAAAACGGTCTGTCATACACCACTCCTGTTTAATGACGTGGTGTCCCTAAGGGTTCTATGTTAGGTTCTTAACTATTCTAATTAGAAATGCTTTAAATAGCTTTTGTGCAGCTTTCTGTGTGAAACATCTAAATGATTGTAGTTTGATCATGTCGAGTGCTGATTAGATATCTGTGTTAGCTGTACTTAATTGTACGAGTAGATAAGTACCTAAAGCATTATTTACTATCTCGCATGTTTATTTGGTGTTAATGGTCAAACAAGTCAATTATAAATGACAGCAGTATGTACAATAGGGCAATGGTAACTATATTGATATCGTTTGAAATTTATTTACGTTATACTTTGTCAATCTTCGTGTCACAATCGCTATTTAAGGTGGAAGCGCCAGGGTTGCCCGCGAAATCCAAATTTTGTTTGTTTTTTTTTTGCAATTTGCAGTTGTTTGGTGTTTTGCATTTGCAGGACAGTGTCAGGCTGTATGTTATACAAAATGTCAATTGACAAAATTCAATGACTATTTCATGAAAAAGTAATTCAATAGGATTTAATGAACTTAGAGGGTTTTATTGATGATTTTAATGAGTATAACTCTGTAAAGCCAGCTTTGTTGCGATCGCAAATCATATTTTAATCAACATGCAACCCGACACTGACCTGCAAATTGCAAAAAAAACCTAAGAAAAATTGAATTTCGTTGGCAATTCTAGCGCATCCACCGTAAGTAGTCAAAATTGTAAGCGAAACATAAAATAGAAATAACAATACGATATGTCCGTGCGCATAGTGTACACTTAAAAAAGGAATGCTTCAGTATACTGCTTATCGAATTAAAAGCTCTGCAAACAACATTTTCCGATATCGCTTAGCTTTCAATACACCGCAAGTTCCATACTTCCATAGCTTACACCATAGTTATACAATTATTCTCTATGGGTTTCCGCCACACACACACACATACGAGTTTGTCCTTATACCATCGCATTTAACATACTGTGTTATCAGTCTGTTGCTGGCAGTCAATATTTTCAGTTATTACTGTTATGAAGTGGACACGCGTTGTTTAGTTCAATTTTTCTTTATTTTATTAGTGTAGTGGACGTTTTATAGTTTGTGAACGAAGTATTTTAAATTTATCTTTTGTAAGGATAAAGATCTGTTTAAAGTTTTACGGCTGAAACAAAATACTAGTGCTTGAAAGTGGCATAACTGTGTAGGGCCTAAAATTTGAAAATATCTAATTTGGCTTTGTTGTTCTATTGTTTTTTCCTGATATGAATGCTTTTGATCTCGATCTCACCCATGATGGATGAGCTCTATGATGGGTCGAGCCTGCCCAGAAGATGCTTGCTTACTTTTGCTTTGAAGGCTGACCGTGTAATAGGCGTAAGGGTAACTGACGCAGAAATAATTGTTAATCAGAACACTATTAACATCGTTAAAGCTGGAAAAAGCCTTATATCTTTAAAGAATAGGCATGGATAATTTACAGTCGGCACTAAAATCGATAGTTATTCTTATCAAGGACGCGCTACATTTAAAAATTTAAACTGATTTATGCCTTTCGTTAAGAAAGTCTAGATTTTTAAACTAAGTTTTGTACTGGTCATTTTACATGTAATTGAATATAATTTTTATTATTCAAAGTATAATACACTTTACAAAAGGCAAGGGAAAATGTTTTAAATATAGCCATTACCTCATTTTTGTTATTGTATACAATAATTGAAATATAAACATAACATTTGTTCCTATCCAGAACAATACAGGAAAATTCTCTTTACCACATAAACCACATTAGTAGTTAACAATCGGACAACAAAGCATTACTTGCTAGTCTAATTATCCTTTTACACCAATCAGCCGACCTTGCACTAGAAACACTTGAAACCTAGTTAACGAAACAACATCAATTTAAATAAATCGCTGTAAAAAATCAGTTACTTCCGAAAATCCGACGCATGTGCACAGAAACGCGAAAATGGCCACTGAAGTTGCAGAAGAGACCTTCGTAAAACTAACCAAAGAAGAGTTTGGATATCTGAAAACATTCTATTCAACCGCCACTGTCTCCAACGCAGCGGAAGTTTGGAAAAAGAAATCAGTTTCCATTATATCTCCAAAATCAGGGAGAATATTGAGAAGCAAAAAAGGCTCGGAGGAAAAACCAGCGAAAACCGAGAAAAATGGCAAAGAAAGCGGTTTCTTCAAACGGTTGTTTGAAGACTTCAAGAAAGCCAAAGTTTCTGATTACGCCTACCAACAATCTAACGTTCGAAGGAACAGTAGTTACAAACCTTTTTGGGCCACCAAAGTGCTGGAACCTGTTGCGAAACCTGAAATACAGGAACCAGAAATGAGTTCGAAAAAAGTTGAAGTAATTGAACATAGCAATGCTGTTACTAACAGAAGTATCATTTTTTCGAAGGAAGTTATCGGATCTCCTAAGGTTACTCTGAGTAATGTTAAAGGCAGTACAGAAAGCACTCCTAGGAAGAGGCTCTCGACTGTAGACCATCATACGGAGTACAGACTGAGGATGCCCTCGAGTTATAGAGGAAGCAAAATGTATATGCCTACTGGTGAACAACTGTTTTGGGTTCGTGATCTCTTTTAATAATATAATTTTTTACTCTATAACTAAGCCAATATTTTCTAAAAGGATCCTTGTTCCGTTGTAGTCTCTTTTGATAATTTAATGGCTTAAATCCGTGTTGATATCTTTCATAAAGTTTTATCTCCTTATTTTATGTAAGGGCTTAGAATTGATTTTTGTTATTTGTTTGCCCCTAAAACTTTCAGTGAGTGGGAATCTTGCCAAATAGGTAAAACCTAGGTTAAGAACTTTAGACTAGACGTCGCCGTCGCTAAAACTTAGCTATTGTGCCAAAAAGCTATGGAAAATAGCTCCTTGTATAATTTATAGTTCAATGTAGCTTATTTATTGTGACACTAGCGACTCGCCCTGGCTTCGTACGGGTTCAATTTACGTAACCTGTCGGGTCCAAAACTATCCCATCTTTCAAGCTGAAATCAACCATACACATTCTCTATTCGGGTGGGTGGTTTCGGAGATTAGCGTGTAAGATCATAATGACACGGGATTTTTATATATTAGGAAGATTTACATACTTACTGGTATCATATTCTTCGTCTATAAAGGGTGTATTGCGAAAAAATAATATTCTGGAGGATCATGACTTCAAGAGTCATGTGTATGAATTTATACTTTGTTAAAGCTTGGTCGTCAATGTTTCTTACATCAGTATGTATACAACATACTTACTGCTATGCCGTTCTCTCACTATACAGCGTTTATCAAAAAGTTGTGATCATATTTAAGGGTGTAATTCAGACCGTAAAACTCAACAACTTTTTCCATAGAACCAATACCGTAATCACAAGAAAATAATCAGCTGTCTCATACAAAACTTCAATACCTACTCGACCTAATTGTACGGGGAAGCTGATTATTTTTTTGCGATTACGATACTCGTTCTATGTAGACAGTTGTTCAATTTTGATGGTCTGAATCACACCCTTAAATATGACCACACCTTCCTAAATTCTGATACACGCTATATTATCCTATTCTCTGGATCTATATGAAACATGTTGATTGTTTACAAGCCAGCTATGGGACGTTGAACTATAAAGGAGCATCAGATAAAAAAATAAAAACGGTAAATTAAATGAATACGGGTCTGACCCTTTTTTTTGGGTTGGTCAGACTCTTACTGACTAAAACCCACCCGTGTTCCTTCAGTTGCCTGTGTCAAGGGCCACGGTAACTTTTTCGAACAAACCCGCAAACGAGTCTGACCCTAAAAAACATATCTATCAATTGATGCCATGAATTGGCTTCAATTGACAGACAACAATAAATAGCTGTAGAAAAATCAGTATAGCCGAAAATTCGGCGCTTGAGCACAGAAACACGAAAATGGCCACTGAAGTTGCTGATGCTCCATTTGTAAAACTAACCAAAGAAGAGGTTGGATATCTGAAAACATTCTATTCCAACGTGGCCAAAGCTTGGAAAAAGAAACCAGTATCCATTATGTCCCAAGAATCAGAGAGAATATTGAGAAGCGCAAAATCAGCAAAGTCCGAGCAAAACGGCAAAAAAGTGGTTTCTTCAAACGAATGTTTTCAAGAAAGCCAAAGTTTCTGATTACGCGTACCAACAATCTAATGTTCGGAGAAACGGCATTAACAAACCTTTGAGTTCGAATAACGTTCAAGTTTCTGAAAACAGCAATGCTGTAACTAACAAAAGTATCATTTTCGCCAAGGAGTTGAAAGGATTTCCAAAAGTTATTCTAAATAATGTTAAAGGTAATAGAAAAGGCACCCCTTTTTTTTTGGTTGGGAAATCATCAAATTACCTCTCCCGCTCTGAGTGGAGCGGGAGGGCGCGTCAGACTCTTACTGACTAAAACCCACCCGTGTTCCTTCACTTGCCTGTGCCAAGGTGCCAAGGGCCACGGTAAGACTTTCGAACAAATCCGCAACCCTGGCAGGCATCGGTCCTAATGGACCTCGTCAGAAAAGGCTCCCCTGTGAAGTGTTTTGGGTTCGTGATCTGTTTTAATAATACGTTAATCCACCAGAGATTCTTGTATCATTTTAATCTTTACTGACATCAATACTAATATTATACAGGGGGGACATCGGCGCACAAACAATTACCGAGTGTTCAGTACATCATACCGAAACGCCGGTAATAAAAAAAAAACTTCTGTTTCCTACAAAAGTGCAATATGGAACAGATAGTTTTTTTTTTTTTAATTAGTTACCGCTGAAAATTTTCTATGTGGAGGGGTTCGGCATGATGTACTAAATTCGTGGTAACCGTTTGTGCGTCGATGTTTCTTTCACCCGATATAAAAATAACTCTGTCTGTGTCTTTTACTCATAAACAGTTGAACGGATTTCGATGAAGGCAGACTATGTCCTGGGTTATTACATAGGATACTTTTTATCGATAGTAGGTAGACTCCTAATGATAATTTTCGACCTGCACGCTGGCGAAGCCACCGGCAACACTTTGTTTTCCATCAGAATTATCATTTCGTTAAGGTCTCTTTTAATAACTTATTAGCCAAAATCCGTATTTATATTTTTTTATAAATATCTTTCTTCTTTCTTAGTCGTTATGTTAGCGCTTCGAATTGATTTGTGATATTTATCTGCCCCTAAAATCTCCAGTAAATGGGAATCCTGCCAAATAGGTCAAACCTAGGACTTGACGTCGCCGTCGCTTAAAACCTAATGTGCCAAAAAGTTTTGCTGACTAGCTCTTTGGTATAATTTGTAATACAATGTATCTTATCTATAGCGTTATGTGTTTACATACTTACTGTGTATCCAATCCTTCTTTTATAAAGGGTCTAATGCAAAAAATAATATCCCGGAGTGTCAAGAGTAGCGATGAAAATTGCGAGACATACAGTGCTAAATTCAGACAGAACTGCCTGGTTGGTCTAGTGGTTGCGATCGCGACTGCTAAGCATGAGATCCCGGGTTCAATTCCCGGGTCGGACATAGTGTTATTAGGTTTTCCCATTAATAATTTCTCAACAGCTTTCCCAGAATCAGGGTGTACTATTACACTAGTAATGCACACCTCTGCCTATCCCTTAGGGGATTACAGGCGTGATGTTATGTTATGTAGGATCAGTCGAAACACTACTGTTTTTCAAAGAAATTCAGTATCAATGATTGATTAGTCTGTATGATTACGATCTCGCAGTGGGCGTCGAACATGCGAGCATGAGGTCGATACCCACACATTGCACTATTGCCGTGAACCCACTCTTATTAAAAGCATATTATTGTATAATTTAGCATTATAAAGTGCAACCCACATTGCTCTTAGGGAAGGAAGATTGTAAATATTATACATTTAATTGTTCTTATACACATTTAATATTATATTAATACATTTAATACAATATTAAAACATTAAATAAAATTTATTTATTCATATATAAAATAATATTTTAAAAACATTAAAAAATATAAAAGATACTAGTCTACCGATGGGAAAACATCGTGAGGAAACCAGCATGCCTGAGAGACGGCATGTAAAAGCCAAGTCAGAGGCCCTTGGGCGGCATAAAAACTCTGACACCAGGTTAGGCACTAACCACACGATAAAGAAGAAGATAGACTCCCCACACAGCTATACCGGGTGGAAGGGACACCGACGCGAAAGCGGAAACCACATACCCAGTACATCATTCTGAATCCCCCCATAGAATTTTTTCATCAGTAATTAAAAAAAAACTGCTGTTCCATACATTTTGACCGTGTAGGTATTGCACTTTTGTAGGAAACAGCTGTTTTTTTTTTTTAAATAACCGACGAAAAATTTCTATGTGGGGGGTTTAAAATGATGTACTGAGTATGTGGTTTCAGTTTTCGGTACGGTGTCTCTTACACCCCGTATTATTAATTCGGCAAAGCATTAGCGAGTCTTTGTTTTGCTGATGTCTATGTCTGCGATGATTTCTATACGTAAAAATCGTTTGCGCCTTATAATTTGCTAGCTGACCCGCGCAACTTCGTCTGCGTAACATTTTTGATTAATGCTCCGCTCCTATTGGTTGCAACGTGATGTTTTATAGTTTATAGCATTCCTCTATAAATGGGCTATCCATGCAACACTAAAAGAATTGTTCAATTCGAACCGGTTGTTCTTGAGATTAGCGCGTTCAACCAAACAAACAAAGTCTTCAGCTTTCTAATATTAGTATAGATTATTTACCAATTTCCTGCTCAGCCTTTTCCCAACTAAGTTAAGATCATCATCAATGTGATTTTCCATAGTCTGACTTAAATTTTGACGGCTCAAAGCTAGGCCACTTTCGCGGTCGTCGGTCGCAGCGCAGAGGTTACTTTGATTGCATGTTTATAAGCCCAAAGGGAAAGATAGGAAGTGGACAAGCCTTAAATACTGTCGTGCCAGCTATACGAAGAAGAAGAACACGTTTGACTTTACTCAATCTGATATCCGTCCATATAAACAATATTCTGATTTAATAGAGTGTCTATGGAGTTGCTTACCCATTCTTCTCCATAGACATCTACGCTTTGGAATGGGAAATTATAATACTTTCACAGTTATTATGCCTTGTGACCGGGACTGTAGCTTCATATTATTGTTCAAAAGTGCCTGTAACTGGCCTTCTTGAAATAAATGCTTTGATTTTGATTTTATTGTCCAGTTTCCGCTGTCCTGCGCTAATCTTAAATCTACTTGGCAGATTGAAGTCATACAATAATATTTTATTTCAATGCTAATTTATACCTATTTCCCCTACAGCTTGGCGAGACCCGTCCCTCATCGTTCGGTCCGGCGACCTACCAGGACTTCAAAGAGATCAGGTCCCGCTGCGTGGCCGAAGGCAGGCTGTTCGAAGACCCTGAGTTCCAAGCGGTAGACCGCAGTCTCTACTATAAGGAGAGGCTCGATAGACCCATCACTTGGCTGCGACCTGGGGTGAGTACTTCATTTACTTAATACAATACATACTCTAGGCTTTGCGTAGACCGAGATCGAGTACATTTTAAAATCGGCGTCATGTTAAGTTGTATGAACAGAGCCATTTGAAAAATGTCGATACACACTCTGATCTGCGTTGAGGCTTATGGATTGATGCGAAATTAAAATTATACACAATAGTTTCAATTTTGTGCCGTCATGTTAAACAATGATGGTCATAAAGTTATGGCGACTATTTCAAGTTAACAGTTAAAAGGATCTATGACAAAACAATATAAGTAATATACAGCTATCATTAAAGTCGATTGACTTGCTCAGTTAATTAAAATTGTTGAAAAATAACTGTAATTTAATTTGATTGGTTACTCAACGAATCGTGTTTGTATTTTACAGCAAATATGCGACGACCCTCAACTGTTCGTGGAGGGCTACAGTCGCTTCGACGTACAGCAGGGCGAGTTGGGCGACTGTTGGCTGTTGGCCGCCGTCGCCAACCTCACGCTGCACAGAAAGTAAGTTATATAAAAAAACTTTTTTGCAAAAAAATAACCGACTTGATAACTTTACTTTCCGAAGTCGGTGACTATTGTTTGTTTCATTGACTTTTTTGCCACCGACTTTTGCAAAAAAGTTTTTATTTTACCCTTTTTAGTTATCGTATCACACACAAATCCTTGTCAAGTATCAATTTCGCAATTTCTTTTACTTGGATGACATATTTTTTCCAGGTATTTTGATTTAAAAACCAAACTACTAAACCGATTTTGATGAAATTTCTGTGGGACAAATCGGGAAGTAGATCCATTCAGATAAAAGAAGAATTTTTCAAATCGGTTCATAAATGACGGAGATATGAGGTAACAAACACAAAAAAAAAAAACAAAAAAAAAGAAGTCGGTTAAAAAACATACAACCGAATTGAGAACCTCCTCCTTTTTTTGAAGTCGGTTAAAAATGACTAGCTGTACCCCATATGCGTTGCTATGTACTTTTCCCTACCTAGTACTACCTTCTTGTATTATTTACTACTCCACCCACCGACCTACCCTACCTACCTACTTCAGAAACCTTCCCTGGCGTATGTAGAACAACTGTGCAAAATTTCATCAAAATCGGTTCAGTAGTTTAAAAGTCTATAGATTTCGAACATACGAACAGACATACATTTTTATATAAGTAGCTATAATGATAATACCAGCTTATTACCGTTCCACTGCTGGGATATAACAAATATGGCTTAACTATTTCATAAAAAATGCATTCAATGGGATTAAATTAACTGAGAGGGCTGTATTGATGGTTTTATTTCTGTAAATACATACGTAATTCGGTCGCGAATCATAATTATTGTGTTCAACATACAGCCTGACACAGCCTGCAAATTGCAAAAAACGTAAGAAAATTTGAATTTCAGGGGCGCTTCACCCTTAATTAAAGGTTTATTTGTTGGTGTAGTGTATGCCCAACGTTGGCCACACTTAAGCATAGCATAACCATTGTATAACGTTCCTCCTGTTGAGGCACAAGCCTGAATCTTATCTTTGTGAAAGGGTGTGGGCTGTAATCCACCGCACAGGCACATGCTGGTTGGTAGACGTCATATGTTCTTCGGATTTTCGGTTCTAGGACAAGCTGGCAGTGCTTACACACTACTTTAGAATTATGTTATTGTATCATCTCTAGTTGTCATTTGCATCGCCATTCCTATGGCGAGGACTGACGATAACGTCAAGCCTTTTTTAGGGTGCCGCTGCCAAATGGCAAAAAAACGGAACCCTTATAGATGCGTCCTGCCCGTCTGTCTGTCTGTCCATATGTCATAGCCATTTTACTCCGAGACTATTGGCATCATACAGTTGAAAGGAGAGCCAGGCGCTTTTTATGAACCGCCACACAAATATGCTGTTCAAATTGTGAAAAAAATAAAAATAGGGAAAAAATAGAAATTACTACAACTGACTAATTGCATGTGCATCGTACCAACAAAAAAATGGTGTCTGGTTGAGCATTATCAAAAGATGCATCATAGGCTAGATAAGTTATCTGAATCCTTCAGCTGTACAAATGTCATAATATTAAAATACATGGCAATAGTAAATAGCCGCACCTACTATAATCTACGTTTAGAAACAGAACAAGGTTACTTGCAGTTTGGCATAGATATTTTTAACCGACTTCAAAAAAAGGAGGAGGTTCTCAATTCGGTTGTATGTTTTTTTTTTTCGTGTTTGTTACCTCATATCTCTGTCATTTATGAACCAATTTGAAAAAATCTTCTTTTATCTGAATGGATCTACTTCCCGATTGGTCCCATAGAAATTTCATCAAAATCGGTTCAGCAGTTTGGTTTTGAAATCAAAATAGCTGGAAAAAATGTGATCCAAGTAAAAGAAATTGTGAAATTGATATTTGACAAGGATTTGTGTGTGATACTATAACTAAAAAGGGTAAAATAAAAACTCTTTTGAAAAAAAAAAACAAAAAAGTGAAAAATAACATTACTTTCGGAAGTCGGTGCCAAAAAAGTCAATGAAACAAACCATAGTCACCGACTTCCGAAAGTAATGTATTTTCCACTTTTTTGTGTTTTTTTGGAAGTCGGTTTTTTTTTGCAAAAAAGTTTTTTCCTTGACGTTACGCTGTTCCTGAAAGCTTAACAAGAATTGTATGATAAAAAAACGACATGTTTCCAAGAAATGGAGAGAGTCCACTTTTTATATTGCATAACATAATTTAACATCACGTCTTTAATCCTACAGTGATTCTATGATTCAAAATCGTTAAAAATAATTTGTTTTGTGTTTCAGATTGTTCTTCCAAGTAGTGCCAGATGACCAGAGCTTCGATGAGGAGTATGCAGGTGTCTTCCATTTCCGGTGAGGCAACGTTTTATTGATGCCATTCCTTCACGTGCCATTTTAGAATGAAAACACATTTACACGTACAGATCAGCATTTACTCGTATCTTTTCCCTTTCTGTCACATGGAATTGAAACTCACCAAAGTGAGAGGTCCAATCGCACGTTGAAGTGCTTCCGATGCGAATGAATACGGATGCTTGCGACCGGACTTCTCGCTCCACCATATGAAGCCTTTACGTGACAGAATGAGATAGAAATACTCGGAAACCCTGATAATGTGCCTTCAAAAATGGTTTTACCCTTAACGGTTAACATTTCAGAAACCAATCTAAGAAGCAATACGTACCTAACAAAACAGGAAAAACTTTTTCCAGACTTCACAAAAACACTAATAATATTAACTGTATAATAGGTGCTGTTACTTTTGCCTGTACTTACTTACCTACATCGTCGTTAAAAGTCTGTACAATCATGTTTAAAACACAAAAACTTTAACTTTTAAAATTATCGTTTAAGTTCTACTAGTACCAGTATTAATATATAAAAATCACGTTTCACTAATTGTAATAGTAATATAGAAATACGGAAGAAGAAGACATGCTGCGCCGACCCCGGGATAAGGGCAGGAGAATGAAGATGTAGGGTTGTTTCCAGCTTGAAAGACAGGATAGTCACCCGATAAGTGGCGCCGTGCAAAGCAAGAGCAGGCCACTAGTGGTCTATGAATTCAAGTTATTAACTCTTTTTTATCTATTCCAGTTTCTGGCAATACGGCCGCTGGGTGGACGTGGTCATAGATGACCGTCTGCCCACCTACAGAGGAAAACTGGTGTTCCTCCACTCTTCGGAGAACAACGAGTTCTGGAGCGCTCTACTGGAGAAGGCTTATGCCAAGTAAGTAACTAATTGGCCGGAAAAGGCAAAACTTAGACAACATTGGATGGATATGAGGGAGGCCTTTGCCTGACAGTAAGACAGAACAGGCTGAATAAAAGAATGTACCGCGCCACAACTGGCCAAAACCAAAAGCCAACTCCTTCGAAGAACTGTTTGACCGCGCCACCTCGAACCAGCTTCGTAGTAAGTTATTATGTGTTACAGAGTTTAAAAAGTAAGAAGCCTTTGGTAATATTTGGCTAAAAATGTTCACCACCGAAATCTCAAACACATGTTAACTTCTAGAGCCCCGTCGTAGAGCTTCGTCTTAAACGATTTTAAGACTTATTTTTACTACAAATAGAGTTTTAATTCGGTCGGGGTTTGGTGGCACATTTTTGTGCCAGCGGCGCTCTAGCGGTGTTTATTTTGTTAATGTTCAAAACATACAACATATGAATGTGGATGGCTATAAGAGTAGAGGAAGACAAAGAAACGATGGATGGACTGTGTGAAGGATCATATGGTTAGAAAGGAGGTGACTGCTGAGATGTCGAGTAATAGAGAAGTATGGAAGAAGAAGACATGTTGCGCCGACCCCAAATAAATTGGGTTAAGGGCAGGAGAATGATGAGAGAGAGAGTGTGCGTATTTTGTGAGTTTGTATGTATGTGGAGGGTAATCTCCGGAACCACGGCAGCTACTTGATTCAATCGCCATTTGAAAGATACATTATTCCGAATAGAAATAGACTTTTTATCCAGATGCCACTCGGGCTACTAATAATTAATCTTTGAATTCCAGACTCCACGGCTCGTACGAGGCTCTAAAGGGCGGCTCCACATGCGAGGCCATGGAAGACTTCACGGGCGGAGTCACGGAGATGTACGACATCGCCGAACTGCCGCCCAACTTCTTCACCATCCTGCTCAAGGCGTACGAGAGGAACTCGCTCAGCGGCTGCAGCATTGAGGTGAGCAGCTAAATCTTAAGAAATAATATACATTGACTGCCTCCTTGGATTAGGGGTCGCAAGCGCGACTGCTGAGCTGGAGGTGGTCAAGCAAGTGTTATTGGGTTTCCCCATGAGGAATTTCTCAGTAGCAATCAAGGAGTGTGGATTTGTGCCCGGCTGATGGCAATAGGCTCGCCTCCCACTACATGGGACTTAAACATAACTGGCGAAACGTGGGTGTATTATTAGGTACACCTCTGCCTAACCCTTCGGGGATTACAGGCGTTATGTTATGTAAAATAAATTTATTTAGCACGGACTAAAAGGTTCATCAAAATAAACACACAAAAAAAGAAAATAAGAATGTGTATGTATTACACGCTTCAGCAAAAATGCCAAACAACTAGCGCTAGACGCTGGTTTTCAGGCGTCAATCATACGCCGACATTATCATCTGCCTAGCCGGCTTCTAGTCTAACCGGATGCAGCTGAATACCAGTATGTTACATGGAGCGACTGCCTATCTGACCTCCACAACACAGTTACTGGGTATTGGGTAACACGCCTTAGTAAGACTGGTTGTCAAACTTTCTTCTCAACTTCAGAAACAACTTTTAAACCACTACAAATGACAGTTAGGACCAGCAGCTTAACGTGCTTTTTCGAGTCACGAAATGTTCTCAGTGTGAAATGGTCACCCATCCACGGATCGACCGCGGTGAACGTTGCTTAACCGACCGATCTATCGAACCGTGCGTCTTTTACGAAGCCACGAACTGTTCGGATCTATAAAGAGATCGTGTCATCAATAAACCTTCTTTTGGGCTTCACCGCAGTCGCGTAAATAACATAACCATGTTAAATGTACTACGGCGTCTTTGTCCCATTTTAATCTGACCTGTTTTCGTTTCCAGCCGGACCCAAACATCTTAGAAGCCGAGACCCCGGTGGGCCTCATCCGAGGGCACGCGTACTCGATCACTAAAGTGAAGTATGTGGACATCGAGACGCCCGGCCGCAGCGGCAAGATACCGCTGCTGCGTCTGCGCAACCCCTGGGGGAACGAGGCCGAGTGGAACGGGCCCTGGAGCGATAAGTACGTACTATACCGACCTAACCGACTTGTTTGTGTAGTTGATCTAAATAAAAGATCATTTTTACATGTCATTCACTTTGACGGACGCTTTCATCTGTTTATACTTCACTTATTTTCAATTTCAAAGTTAGTTTTATTCTTCTGTTCGTCGTGTGGTTAGTGCCTAACCTGGTGTCGAGAGTTTGTATGCCGCCCATGGGCCTCTGACTTGGCTTTTACATGCCTATGAGAAATATCTCTCGGGCATGCTGGTTTCCTCACGATGTTTTCCGTCACCGAAGCAAGTGATAATTATAAGTACAATACGCACATAATTCCGAATAATCAGAGGTGCGTGTCTGGGGTTAGTTTTATTTCCAACCCCTTATAATGCGCCAGACTCTTCTAAAATAATGGTAGAAGTTTAATTTCGTCTCTACAGTACATACGTACATAAACTGACATATAACATCACGGTTGTAAACCCGAAGAGTTAGGCTGAGGTTTAGTAAACCCACATTTCGCCAGTTAGGTTTAAGTACCATGTATTAGGGGGCGAGCTTATTGTCATCAACCATTCTCAAGTCCAGACCCTGTGGCTGCTACTGAGGAATTCCTAATGAAAAAATTCAATATCACTTTGCCAGACCTCGGAATTGAACCCCAGGATCTCATGCTCAGTTATCCATAAACGCACCCTTTTTTCCCGGGGGGTTGTCAAAGATAACTGATCGCCATCTTTAACAACCCTTACATATTTGTTTTACTTTGTCCACGTTACACATCGTCCGTAAAACTTTAACTTAATAATGGACTGCCAAACTTGACTTGAGTTTAATTTCATATGCTCTTTGTTCACAGGTCTCCCGAGTGGCGATTCATACCTGAGTCTGAGAAGGAGGAGATGGGTCTCACGTTCGACGACGACGGTGAATTCTGGATGGCATTCAAAGACTTCGCCAATCACTTCTCAAGGTAACCTATCAAAAGAGTATCCATGCAGTTTCTTGCCGGTTCATCTCCATAGGAAACGACCAACCCGAACCGTGCACCTTTTTTCGACATTTTATAAGGACCCATGTAGGCCTATGTGAAATAAAATATTTTGATTTTATTTTAAATAAGGCAAAGGGAATATTTCTCCCACCATATATTTCAGCTGAATAATTAAATAATGTGTTCCTGTCAGTTATTCTATTGTTTTACACAAGTTATTAAAAGACTTATCAACCACTCACTAATAACTCGAAGAATAAAAACATGTAAAAAAAAAAATGAAATTTATTATCTACCAATAATGTTTATGCCTATTTGTCATTATTTTTCGATTGCTAGATTGTTACGCCCATTAAAGGGTTAATCAACACGATAAAAACTCTTTCTGTATTTTTAGTAAAATTATTATAAGACTAACATTCAACCCAACAAAGAAACTCCCAATTTTACTTATTTACTCAACTATCACTCTGTCATCTATCTCTGAAAATATAATTATTTAAATAAAAATTAATTAAATAAATACCTATTGATTTCAGAGTGGAGATCTGCAACTTGAACCCCGACTCGCTGGACCCGGAGGAATGTCCGGAGGGATGCACCAAGAAGTGGGAGATGTCCGTCTTCGAGGGAGAATGGGTCAGAGGTAGATACTATTCTGTAATACTTCCCTGCGAAGAGCCTTCGTTTGAAGAAGTTCTTTAATCTTTATATGGGTTAACCCTTATAATCAGAGATCGGAATGCGTACAGTATATTTGCCTAAACTTCAAGGACGTAAGTAACATATGGGTTGTAAGTGTTTAAATATTGCTGATTAACACGTCCAGACCGGCGTGTACCACCGGTGGAGCACGGAGTATTTGCTGACACGGCGAGGTGTACCACCGGTGGCCACGTCACACTATACTTTCAATATACTAAGAAATTCACGCTGCTTTGAGAGAATGTGTTGTATTTACCGTCCCCGCCTAGTAAAATTGACAAATTTTCATAGTACAGCTCAGGAGGTGGATATTATTTCGAAAAGTAAGCAAAAATCAATGTTGTATATTGTATTTTGGTTCATGGGGCGGTGATATACCACCGGTGGCCATATGAAGATTTGCGCCGTAGGACACCAAGTACCTACTCAAGAGGTGCCGGTCTGAACGTGTTAAAAAGAATGAAAGAGACAAAGCACCGTGCGCGGGCTAGCTCCGTCACTTTATGGCATATTTTTTATGTACACAAATAAACTCTTTTATGTGAACCGTTTATGATAAGCTGATTAACCCTTATAATACGGGTTAACCTTTACTTTTGCGTTTATCACCTAACCCTAAAAAATAATCTGATTCAAACCCCTATATGGGTATACCTTTTCTGTATCTGCTTCAAAGTAGTTTAGAGCCATTTCATAGGTCAAAACTAGATAAAAAAACTGATCAAATCTATTGATAAATCTAAAAGTATTTCATTATGTTTGTTTCATGTCACAGGCGTAACAGCCGGTGGGTGCAGGAACTTTTTGGAATCGTTCTGGAAGAATCCGCAGTACACCGTCACGTTGACGGACGTCGATGAGGGAGACAACGAGAATAAGTGTACAGTGAGTAACTATTATCTAACATGTAATCTCCGATAGGTCAGGCAGAGGTGTACCTATTTTAAAGTGCCAGGATAGCCCGCAAAATTCAAAATTACTTCTTTTTTTTTTGTAATTTTCCGGTCAGTGTCAGGTTTTATATAGAACAAAATAAGATTTGCGGCCGTAAAACGTATGTATTTACAAGATTGTAGTCATTAAAATCATTAACACGTTAAACGCCATCATAGAAAAAAGTTTTTTGTAAAAAAAAAAAAACTTGTAATTTATGTATTTTATCAAGATATGTATGTATACTGTTTTTCATAAAAATCTGCCGTAGGGTTCCGTAAATATAACAAAAAGTAAACCAGATGAGGTCACTGGTGACCCCCATGGCCTTCAACGTGATAATACAACCCGTATTTATGATTCTGTAATTACATACGTGTTTTGGCCGCTTCCACCTTAAGGCGTTAAACCGGAACAGCAGGACAAATAAAATCTAACTCCCCATTCTTATTCTGGTTTCCAGATCATAGTAGCCCTTATGCAGAAGAACAGACGTTCCAAACGCCATCAAGGGCTGGAGTGCCTAACGATAGGATTCGCCGTATACCGGCTGCCGGACTACGGGCACGTCCCCAAGCCGCTGGACGTCAACTTCTTCAAGTACAACGCGTCCGTCGGACGCAGTCAGGCCTTCATCAACTTGAGGGAAGTGAGCGCTAGGTAAGATATCATATAACTTCAGGTGTTGCAGTGGTTTTCTTATAGATTACTCACATTACGTTTATTATATTTAATTCTCATGTAATAGGTGCTCCTATTACATCCTAGGTAAGATATGGTTTAATATTTTAAAAACCGGCCAAGTGCGAGTCGGACTCGCACACACAGGGTTCCGTAGCACCAAAAAAATACTAACAATATTTTTAGCGCTCACTCAGATGTAAATTTACACTCAACAGCAAAATTTAATTTGTTAGTATGTTAATGAAAAACAAAGTTACTGCTGCAGTTTAGCGAAAAAGTTCCATATCACAAAAACTGAATATCAAATCTTGTTCAAACCAATTTTTGTTGATAGTTTTTTTTTAATTGGAAGGGCGAGGAACACAATTTTTATGGCTTTGGAAGCAAAATCTCTTTCCCCCACTTATAACAAAATGTACTATTCCCAAACAGCTGCATAATCATAGTGGAAGGCAGAATGCACATTTGATCATGCTTTTTAAAACGTGACCAAGTTAACAATTCCGGTGCTAAGCACCCAGCATATGGGTCGAACAATAATTCGTTCGTGTGCGCACAACCCGCCTCCCGAGTCGTCGGTATACGTAACTAATCATACTGATCTTTAAAACGTTGACAATAAGGTCGCCGTTAGACTGCAGGTGTCAATGTGTAGATGACGCGCATACTAGTAAAAATTTATTAATAATCCTAAAATAATAACAGCACCGCCACCATCTTCTTGATGTCCTTGTCCCATACTACCTGGGGTCGGCGCAACACGTTTTTTTCTCCCATTCTCCCCTGTCAGACGTCGCGGCATCCCACCTGCACCGCACTTATTTAATGCTTATTTTGTCGTTCAGGTTCAAGCTAGAACCTGGCAGCTACGTGATCGTGCCGTCCACGTTCGACCCCGAGGATGAAGGAGAATTCCTGCTCAGAGTCTTCTCTGAGAAGAGCAATAACATGACGTGAGTATTGCCTTATTTACTATACCTTTAACCTTTTACACGCAAAAACGAAAATCTCAGCCTTTTTTTTGTTTGTTGTCTCATATCTTCGTCATTTATGAACCGATTTGAAAAATTCTTCTTTTGTTTGAAAGGATATACTTCCCGATTGGTCCCATAGATCGGTTTAGTAATTTGGTTTTAAATGAAAATATCTGGTAAAAATATGATATCCAAGTAAAATAAATTGTGAAATAGATAGTTGGCTTTGTGTAAAACTTCTTTGCAAAAAAATAACCGACTTCCAAGCGGAAGTCGGTGGCAAAAAAGTCAATGAAACAAACAATAGTCACCGACTTCCGAAAGTAAAGTTGTTTTCAATTTTTATTGTTTGTTTTGGAAGGCGGTTATTTTTCTCAATGTGTAATTCCTCAATGGATGTCCTCTGCCCTGGGGAGATCGGAGGGGTCTGTCAGACTCGTACTGACTAAAACCACACCGGCGTTCCCTCGCACACTTGCATCGGGATTTATCCCGCATGACTACCTAACCTAGCCATATAATCGTCGCGTTTAATCCAAGTTTCCGGTTCGGCAAACAAAATGAACGCAAAGGGGTTCACGTGACTATCTCTTTTGGACGCGACCTCAAGTGCGGCGTCCTAAAAAACTTTTTTGCAAAATAATAACCGAATTCTAAAGTGGAAAATAACTTTACTTTTAGTAGTCTTTTGTTTGTTTCATTGTTTTTATTTTACTCTTTTTGTATCTCGAACAAATCCTTGTCAAGTATCAACTTTCTATTGCAACTAGATCTTCAAAGATCAACATCCACATAGTCGAAGAAGGAAAAATGCATATTATAGAGGATAACTCATAAAGTATCGTAGCAAATTTAAAACAATTTATATGGACCACCGCGCTAGCTTCTCCTACCAAAAATTGAAAAAATAATCTCTTAAATTGGATCAGTAATCATAGAGAAATCGGTAAACATAAATTTAAAATATATGTATATGCTGAAAAAAAATGTGGGTAAAAAAATACTATGATCAGAATGGTTTAGTTGTTCTAACCTAATAAAAATATACTAATTGTGATGTTTGTTCTGCAGAGAGAACGATGAGGACATCGGTATGGGAGATGTCGACGATAGGGTAAGTAATATTTAAAAAAAAATACAATATACAAGTTTCATTAAATTAGTTAGCGAAACTACGCAGACGTGGCAGGTGTCGATTTGAAAATACGTTAAAACAGAATCAAAATATTTTTTGTGGGCCAGTGATACCAGGTATAGTTGCAACTTGAAATATGAGCTGAGCCATAAGATCAGTTTTTTTTTTAGTCTTGTTAGGTTTACGATACAGTTAAAAATCTAAGCTAGACTTTGATTTCAGTTCATGTTCAAAATAAAACTCCACGATTCTATAGTACATAGACAAATACCTTAATCATCTCCCTAGGGGGGTGTGGTTGTTGTGGAGCTGTATCGCAAACTATGCTCCACCTCCTATCCTGCCCTCTTAGCTCCAAAACATGCAGCCGAAGTGACCCTTACGCTGCCACCGACGACGCGGTGGAAGTGGCGAAGTTCTATAAAAAAACTATAAAAATTGTCGTGCCAGCGACACCAAGAAGATGATCTCCCTAACCCCCAAGTAATTCCCCCCAGGTCAAAGATATAGCTCCCAACCCTGAGCCAGCAGACCCGGTGCGGGACTTCTTCAACCGATTGGCTGGAGCTGACGGCGAGGTGGACTGGCAAGAGCTCAAGGAGATCCTCGACTACGCCATGCGAGAGGGTACGTGATAATCACCTTTATTTGCTACGGAATTACGCGTATTATCGAAAGTTACTCTTAGTTTCTGAGAGCGAATCTCGCCAATGCAACTGAACGCGATCAGTACATAGTGGGTGAAGAGAATCTTCACGAAGCCGAAGAGCACTAATGGTTCTCCGGGTCATTGTGTTTTTTTTTTTTTGTTCTGGACCATACCTGGGGTCCAACTTTTTCACAAGTTAAAAAAATGCAAGTTTTTGATATTATAACTTTACTTTGAATACCTCAACCTCTTTACTATTCAATGCATCCACTTCCGCATCCATTTGAGTGCGTTACATTGAGTCGAAAACCGTGATTTTTCACCCCAAAAAAAATGGTTCCCAGCAATCACTTTTGCTTAGAGTTACATATGTAGTTTGACATACATAATGCTTGGTTGTCGGCTTCGTGTAGCGTCCGTTTATGTTTTCTACTTAGGATGTTAATGAGCACTGATTTCGCATTCAGTTTTACTGGTGAAATTCGTCCTAAAAGGCTGCGATAAATTGAACTTTATAAGCTACGAAATACAGAGTACTGTTGGAAGTTTAATAGAAGTGGGACCTATCATGTATTATTCTGCTGTCTTATATCTTTTTTGCTGGTGTTAAAACAGACATTCTTGAGAAATATGAATTTTCTAAACATACATTTTAATGTTTTTAGTCAATTACGCAGACACCGTTTGAAAGAAAGTAAAAGTAAAGCGAGAAAATATGTTTTCAACTCAAAATTCATTCACAATTTGGGATAAAGAAATTAATGTTCTTTTCTTTCATTCAATGTGATTGAAATCCATTATAAATATTATTTCCATTTGTTGAATTAACGCAACTCATAATATACTAAAATTGTCGATTATTTTAATTTAAATAATAAATACATACAGATTATGCTTAGATACGCTTTCAGAGGGAAAATAATTTATTTAGTAAGGCCTAAATTTTTCAATTTATTTTTAAATCAATATTTTAATTCACTTATTAATAAAAAAAATATTTATTCGTTGATTATAGTAGCAATATGTAATGCCGACAGACAGTCCGATATTATACAAGGTGGAGACGACCACATGACGTACCCAGTCTGCATACAAAAATTAAATCAAATACTTATATCCAGTAGTTTAGTCACAGGACAATTTTTAATTTTTAGCAATTGATAGTTTAAAAATATTCTTATGATCAAGTATTAACAGTGTTTTTACTTATTGTCGTTTCCACCTCGTAAAAATATTCGATAATTTTATCATAATTATACTGTTTCTAAAATGCCCATTTTTGAGCTTGTCAATGTGTTAACGCTTTTTGTCGAGTTAAACGCAGCTTTCGTTTCGTTACGCTTACCGTGCGAGGTATAGTATATGTAAGTATTATAACTATAATACATTTTATGTAAATTTTTTATTTTATTTTTAAGATTCTTAGTTTTAACTGTTTTGAGTTAACTATAAAATTTGTGTAAAATATTAATTTATTTTGCACATTTTTGTATGATTTTATTTTTATTTAATGTGTGTATTTTTATTTTATTTTTCTTTTAAAAATTGTTTGAAAAAGAAAGAGTGCGCTTTTTTAAGCAGATTTCACGACAAGATTATGTTTTTTTTTTACTATTTTGCATATTTTATTGTGATTAATATTTTATCTAACTATCATTGGAACATACTTATAAATCTTAACTAGGATTACGAGAATTTTAAATGTAAATCTTTTATTACTGAAATGCATTCATTTGTACTTATTTCATAAAGTGGAGTTTATCCATGTAGTCGCGACAGTCGTTTTAATTTTATTTTCATAATACACTGAGCAACACAATGCTGCGATATTTTTTCATTGAGGTGAGATATTGCATTTTGCTCCTCAGTGTGCGCTAACCTTTAGTGTTTATGTGTTAGGCCTTGTACATATGCTTTTTCGCTGTGAAAATCTACGGTTGATTCGCCCTGAAAATCTCTCGGTCTCCGTAGATTCTCAGGGCGAATCAAACGTTAATTTTCACGGCAAAAAATCGTGTGTGTATTAGAGGCCTAACCCAGAACATAAATAACAAAGTTAAAATTTCTCTTTCGGTAACCAATACCATATACAGGGTGTAACAAAATAAACGCAGTAATTCCTAGGTGGTTATTCAGGCCATCAAACTGAACAACTTTTTGTCTAAGGAATTTTTGGCTCTTAACATTTCGGTGCTAAGCACCCAGCATGTGGGTCGAACAATAATTCGTTCGTGTGCGCACAATCCGCCTCCCGAGTCGTCTTTATACGTAGCTATAGATGACGCGCATACTAGTAAAAATAGATTATTTGAACTTAGCGGCGAAAGTGTCAAACAAATTGCGTTAGCCAATGTGATATTTTATATGGGAAAAACCGATTTTTTTTTCGACCTATGTTCCTTAGGCAAAGTTGTCCAGTTTAATGGTCTGATTCACAACTTAAGAGGTATTGCGCTTATTCTGTTACAACTTATATATCCATTGCAATCGCTAATTATAACTTTCAACATGGATAATCTCTAGCACTTAGATGTAACATACGAACACAAGCCATACAACAATAGGTCACGTAACGTACTCAACAGAGCTAGCAATGCGTCACGGCGCCGCGTACGACGGGGGCGGAGGGGGCGGGGTGGCGGCCCCCCCGGGGACTGGCCCCCCGGGGGGCAGCGAGCCCAGCTGTCTGGAGCAGCTGCTGTGCGCGCTGTGCACGCCCATCTGCAAGGAGGTCGGCATCGACCTGCAGCAGATGCAGACACAGAATAACCAGGAGTCTGTGCATTTGACGCAGCCGCAACCGACCACAGGTATGAAAGTGTGCATGGGGGAAATTAAAACCTTAAATTCATGGCAAATAAAAGTTTTACGTACTCACGGAGACGTCGACGGTGGAAATTTGAAACGCCGTAAGCGACATTGCGTTTTGAAGGATTTTCAACTTTCGGCACTGAGCCAAACGTGGAAAATCCGACTGCGTGCTCAATGTCAGCTTTTCGAATTTCCACTGTCGATATTATATCTCCAGTGAAAACTAGGTTCGCATTATACGGAAAGCCTTAACAATGCGAAACCAGAAACTAGAAATGTCTAGCTTGACATGTCGCTGTGTGTATAAAAATGTTTAGCAACATGTTTTTGTGTTATGGAAAACATGTTACTGGCAACATTTCATCCAGTTTGAATGTGAAAGATGACAAACATATATGAAATGATGTATCTAAAATGTTGCGCAACTTTTGTTTGTCATAAACACGGGGCTGAGGTGGATGTTCTAAGAGAGCTTTTGGGCTACCTATGAGCATTCACTTTAAAAGGTTGATTTGCGTTTCTGAGCTGTAGTTGGGTTATACATTTTTGGGCACGAGAGAGCAATGCAAAAAAGTCTTGGTCGGATTAACCATGCACAAATCATGGTTTGACGACTGCAAAAATGATGTAACTAAAGTGAAAATTGGGTATCAATTAACCGATTCCGTGCGGATGATGCCGCACAGGCACCATGTAAATGTATTGCGTATGGCGTATGATGCCCGAGAGGATACAAAACTAAAACATAAAAAACTCGGCTAAAACGATATTTGTATCACGGAATTTTTGTTCGACGCCAGGCACTAAAGATTGCTACAAAGACCTCCGCACGGAATCGGTTAAATATCTTGCTTTGGATGTAGACTATAACGCTTGTAAGAAGACGTGGTATAAATAATAGTCAGAAGCGAAGTTATTATGGTATTTTTCAAAGAAATTTTATTCAATATGCCTCTTGAGATTTCATAATTAAACGGAATAATGTTATTAATAATTGTTTTGGGGGCCTTTTATTACATTTGCGTGCAACTGCCGTTTGTAACCTAATTCAAAGAGTAGTTTTATAGTATATTTTATCATGTCCTTTATTTATTTCCTTACATAAAATTTTAAATATTTCTTGAAAAAAAAAATAGGAAAAAAACCTTTAAAAATACAGTATACACATTACAGTATATTTTTATTGTTTTGTTTTAATGACCAACAGATGCAGCAAGCATTACTAATGCCTATGAGATTTTTTTCAGGTTGCCAGCAAACGACGATGCATGCACCGCTTTTCTTTGAATATTATCACGTTTTTATCGAAATGGAGGGCACAATTTAAAATGTCTGTTTTTGTTATTATTCTCTTGTAAATATATTTTCCCCCTTTTGTTTTTTTTATGATTTATATTTTTCAGGTTACCATGGACACGATTAATTTTTATTTTTTGTACTGTCAAATGTCAATGTCAAATGCTGAATATTGTCTTGTCTATGGATCTATAAGCAATATTCTGCATTATGTCTGCTTAACGCCACTAACATCGAAAAGGTAAGAATTTTCAAAAAAAAAATTTGGAAATTTTTACTTTTTTACGCTTTACGCATGTTATTGTACATTGGAAGTGAACGAAAATGGGCATTTTAAATTATTGTTTTAATTAATTTTTAATTTATTATAGGTAGTTAAGTCACCTCCATTTCCATAAAATTATTGTTAAGTTTTTATTTTACGACGTGGTATTGAATTTAGATGGTGTGGAATAGTACTTTTATGTCTTCAATATTTATTGCAATTTCCAATAAAAAAATATAAACATGTTACGAATTACAAATACAAATTATTCGGCCTTGTCGTTCAATGGCTACTTACAAAAAGTACTACAGCATCATTGTAGAAAAGTACTACACTGCCATCTATAATACAAATGAAAAACTAAGATCAAAATTCCGAATCGCACTATTAAAGTTATTCGCAACTCAAAATCAGGACTCAAAGCATTTATTTCAATTAGACCATTACAGGCACTTTTGAATGTCAAAACACAAAAAAAAACTAAGCTACAGTCCCAGTCACAGGGCATAATAACTTGTGAAAGTACTGTAGTTGCCCATTCGAAAGCAACTTAAGACTATATAGAAAAACCAGGCATCAACTGTTGGGCATTGCCCACCCAGGAGGTTATCTTGTGCCCACCAGACACAACACCCGTCTGATCGGAGGACCCTCCCTTTTCTATGGGGGGGATGAAGAACTTTACACCCTGTTTTTCATAGCGGTATAAGCTTTTAAAACAATCCCTTATCGTCCATCAGCCCTGTCGATCAATGGCTACGGACAGCATTTAAACAACATTGGCATGAGACCAAAGTGGCACTTACCGTTTAGACACAAATGAATTTCTTAAGAACCATAACTCAAAACTGAATGGACTGTAATTGCCCATTCCAAAATCGCAGATCTCATGGCGAAGAATGGGCAAGAAACTCCATGGACACTCTTTTCAAATCAAGTTACATATTACGTAGTCCTGGGTACTGTTGCTTCTATATGTCAGCACAATGTAGAAATAGAAAGAAAGACAGTTAAATTATAAAGATTATCCTATAAAGTCTACATGGCACTCATATCTTCAAGTTAATGTTCACTTCATCTCTCCCGTCTCCATAACTTATAAACTCAGTACCACGTCTCACAGCTTACCTACACTTCTTTACCTATTCTAATCTATATAAAACATTACAGAGCTCAAAGGACAAGGCTTCTCCAAGGAAGTGTGCCGCAGCATGATCGCCATGCTGGACAAGGACGGCTCCGGCGGACTCGGCTTCGAAGAATTCAAGGGCCTGTGGATTGATCTAAGGAATTGGAGGGTGAGTAAACAAGAGGTCATAATAACGGCAAACCAAGCTTTTACGCTTTTATGAAGGTACCTTTACTGGTCACAGATAACCTCCTCTAGATTCCGCAAAGAAGGCAACATAAGCGCGCCGCACATTTGTGACTAAGCACTAATATAGTTCGATGCGCGTATCTATCTCTTCAGTGTCGACCAGAAGTTAGACCCGTGATGACGCTAGCAATTTAGAGAATTCCATATGTATGAAAGTTTGATTGTTACGGTCTACTTAAAAAAAAGACTACCTATGTTGTTAAATGGTGAGGAAAATTATCCAGGGCCTTGAGTTATAAAAAAGATGGGATAATATTCAACTGTGAAGTAAAATTATAAAATCAACAACCATTTTAGTAAGAACTCAACTTATAGTGACTGAGGTTGTGACTCGCGTTGATGTCGTTCCCTTTCACTCATTGGGCACTATTTTATTGCTGTCTTTTTCCCACAAAACTAATAGTGTCATGAGCAATATGTTCTTGCTTATCGATAAATAAAATATCGATGCTATCGATATTTTGCTGTTTATTTGGACGAAATAGTTCAATTAAAATATAAATACATATAATTTACGGTTCATTCTGAAAAAATAATCAGGTTTTGTGCTAATTCAACCGTCAATTAAACCAATGGCATGTAAAAATGTTAAAGTTAAAACTTTGTTTATTAGGAATATTCGGTAGTCTATTACATATTGTAATGAAGTAGGATCTTTACAACATAAAAAGGGAACATTAATATACATATGTTAAAAAAAAACCATGTCGGAATCTACATTTAATGTCATTGTCCCATCACTACGGCCGGTGACGTCACCTTGAAATAGCCAATCGGATTGCACTTGTCACTCCCAGCGCACCGCGTGCCTACCGCTACATTTGGTGAATTCGAATTCAAACAAAATTTTTATAATACGGAATCTAGAGGAGGTTATCTGTGTTACTGGTAGTTTGTTCACATACACGGCTTATTAGCTTAGCTTGTCTTATCTATGGGCCAAAGTTGCCTGAAAATAAATTAATTTTATATTAAGTTTTGATACTGAAATGGCAAGGCATCTCCAAAGTCCCTATGGATTGATCTTCGGAATTGGAGGGTCTGTAACTAAATATTTCAGAGGTAGACCAATCCGGTTACTAGAGATTAAGAGTTTTAGTAGAGTTAAAAAATGAAGGACTCTTGCTTCGAATATCAATAAAACGATTTTCCGATTATCATTAACACTTGGCTTAGGCTTACCAAAACCTAGATTTTTTTAACACTTTCGGTGCTAAGCACCCAGCATATGGGTCGAACAATAATTTGTTGGTGCGCGCACCACCCGCCTCCCGAGTCGTCGCTATACGTAGCTAATTATAGTGATCTTTATAATGTAGACAATAAGGTCGCTGTTATACTGCAGCTGTGAGTGTAGATGACGCGCATACTAGTAAAAATTGATTATTTGAACTTAGCAACGAAAGTGTTAAACAAACTTCAATTCTCGTTGTCTACAAACTAAGTTTATTACACTTGGTTCAATTTATGAAAATATTTCAGTTACTGTCTGCATGTTTCCGAATGTTCGCCCTTTATTATTCACCATCTGACAACAAAACTTTCGCAGGCTGTATTCCGGCTGTACGACACAGACGGTCGCGGCGCCATCCCCGCTCACCACCTGCGCGACGCTCTACACTCCGCCGGCTACACTGTCAACGCTCACGTGCTTAACGTGCTCGCTCACAGGTTAGATATTGGATGGGTGACCGCTCTTCACAGTAGTACCCGGCTGTTACTGTTAAACTAAAACATCAAGCATCTCATTTACAAGAGAATAGATTACACTAAATCCAGCCCCGTATTACGCAGAATTTTCGTCGCGAAAGGAAGAAAGAAGTTTATTTGGCTCATGCCGCAAGTGCACAACATAATTATGAAATAAATAAAAAAAACTTATATCTAAAGATGCGCGGCGGAACGCCAATACAGTTTATTGCAAATCATTTGCCATCAAAGGGCATATGGTTGTCCTAAATGTTGCTGCAATATTTAGTAACGAATATACCATCGTCGCCGAGGGAGGCCCAGAAAACCCTGACGTGACGACCTAGAGGCGTTTGTGAGAGATTGTCCGGAGAAAACCGCACGGAGAGAAGAGTGGAAGGCTATGGAAAGGCCTTTGCCCAGCAGTGGGACAATAGAGGCGAAAAAAAAAAAACAGAATACCGTCTCAGGCCAGACCTCGGGCAAGCGTTTAGGTAGTTAGGTACTATCGTCAACCTTATTCCTTAATACGAATAAGGATTAAAACTTATTATTCTTATTATTAGAACATAGAACATATATATCTTTATTGAACAAAAATACCTTACAAATTTGCTTAATATCTAGCTCGTGTTACACAATTTGTGAAAGGCGTACAAATATATTAAACCCTGACTCCTAAACTAGGATACCCTGTGTCTTAGGAGTCAGTGTTCTACTGTCGCTTGGACATTATCTTAACCCATAACAAGTTAACAGTACAAACGCTAAATCAGCAGATTATTACATGGTAAATACATACAAAATTACATAAACAAGGAAAGAAAAAGAGGTGAATAAGGGGTAAACTGAGACTGAGTGTGAGTGCGTGTGTGCGTGCGTGTATGTATGTTTGCATGTGTGTGTGTATGTGTATGTGTGTACGTGTCTGTGTGTGTATGTGTGTACGTGTCTGTGTGTGTATGTGTGTACATGTCTGTGAGTGTGTACAGTTGTTTAGAATGTTATTAAATTACATGTGAACGGAATTAGTGTAGTTCTGCAGTGGCCTGTTACAAATTTGTTTAAGACATGGGCAACAGCAGTTTCTCGGTCTGTGCATAGTCAAGAAGATACAGCATATTTTGCAATTTCTTTTTAGCGTCGTGTTTGTTGAGGCTAGTTATAGATGAGGATCTATTTATGTTTCTATAGATTATTGAGCTCAACACGTACAAATGCCTTCTGGCAAAGGCGGTTTTATGCGACACACTCGGGCAATTTGTCCTGTTTCCCCGTTTGCCTAGGTCTGGTGGTGGTATTTGCAGATGCTTCCAGAGTGTGGCTCTGAGCACAAAGAGCTGTCTTACCGTTAGAATTTTATGTTCGGCGTATAACTGATGTGTGGGATACCTAAAAGGTTTATTTAACATTACTTTAAGAACAGCCCTTTGTGCCCGTTCCACCTCTAGGAACTTTGTTTTAGCTGTACCACCCCATGCTAGAATGCAATAGTTGGCGATGGACTGACATAGGGCAGTGTAAACCATTTTAAGAATCTCAGGATCTGCGGAGTGCCTTAGCGATTTGACAAGATGAATGGTTTTCCTAATTTTACAGGCGATATTCCCTATCTGACTATACCATTTCAGTCCATCATCAACCATCACACCAAGGTACTTGACAGATGTAGCTTGGGGCAGTGAAGAGCAAGAGCAGGTTGAGAGATCCGGACACGTGTGGGCTATGATAGAATAGGTGTTGGGGGGTTTCGTTTTCGCATTAATCGAGAAGGGAATAACGTTAGTCTTTTGAAGGTTTAATGTTAGAAGGTTCCTGTGTAACCACTCTTTGACTATTTGTAGGGATGCTTCTGCGTTTATTTTTACTTCGGACCAGTTTTTACCATGTACCACAATGGCGGTGTCATCGGCATATGTAAATATATTAGCAGTTGGTAAGGTTAAGGTGCACAGATCATTGATGTAAATTAAGAATAGTGTTGGGCCGAGGACACTTCCTTGTGGCACTCCATAAGTCATCGTCTCCTCAGTACTAATGTGTGATCCTATTCTAATACAGATTTTCCTATTCACTAGGTAACTCTCAAAGAGGTTATGTACAATGCCACGTATACCGATACTCTCCAGCTTGGAGAGGAGTGTGGGAACAGAGACCGTGTCGAACGCCTTTGTAAGGTCCAGAAATAGACCTAGGCATTTCTGTTTATTATCTAGCTTCCTTGCTATAAAGTTTGTTAGGTCTATTACTGCATTTTCGGTAGATACGCCCTTTTTAAAGCCATATTGGTTATTTGCTATAATATTGTGTTTGGTAAGATAATTTACTAGTTGTCTATTGATTATTTTTTCAAATATTTTAGACATAAGTGGGAGTACAGCAATAGGTCTATAATTGTCTACACAGTCCCTGTTACCACTCTTATATATAGGATAGACATTATTGCGTGACATACTATGTATATGGATTGACCTCTTTACCAGTCGGAAAGGGTGGTAGAATCGCTGTCCAGAAAATTATACTGATGAGGTTTACGAACAGGTTTGATCGGGTTTTAGGTTTAGGTTTGTACTAACTGGGTTGTGGAGGTCAGATAAGCAGTCACTCCATGTTGAATACTGGTATTCAGCTGCATTCGGTTAGACTGGAAGCCGACCCCAACATAGTTGGGAAAAGGCTAGGCAGATGATGATAAATTTGATCAGGTTTCCCAACTGCGGGTTAATGAATTAATATATTGAGAAGAATTATATTTAGGAAGAAGCATGCTATCGAATTAAGTATTGAAGAGTGTCATAACATGTGAAATTTTGATGTTAAACTGGTGCCAATTATGGAGATTAAATGCCTACACTTCGAAAATGGATGTAACTAAACAATATTGTTCGTTTGTACAGATACGGTTCCTCAGACGGCTACATTCAGTTCGACGATTTCATTATGTGTTCGGTGCGACTGAAGACCATGATCGGTGAGTTTTACTCGTTATACCATATTAATATTAATTTGTTAATGTAGCTAGAGTAATGGAGAACCGTAGAAGTAATTCGATATTTTGGACGTGAATAGGATTGGAAAAAGTCCGTTAAAGGAGAATTTGGTTTAGACTACTTGTTTCAGAGCATGAATTAAGCTATTATTTTGAAGGAAATAGAAACTAAAATAATTAAATAAAACTAAATTGTTTTCTACATCCTTATAAAGTTAAGGTAATAATAATCTTTGTGTAGTACTCAGTTAAGTGGTATTTTCTATGAAAGTGAAGTGCTTCATGGTAATATTATATACCGTAACTTGCTTTTATTGTTTAGTCATTTGAGTTACGTGCATATTTCTAGTAATTTTATTTTGTGATTCCATCCATCTCTAGTGTTCGTGATATTGGTATAAATAGCTTTCTAAGTAATTAGAACTTTATATTAATTGTGATTGTTTTGTCTTATTATTTTCAAAAATTAACGGATTGGTGTAAATACGATCTGTAACAACCAGTTTATCATAGGTACAGCAGGAATGACTAAAAATTTCTGCATAAGTCTAGCTAGCTACTACCAGGTATATTATTTACAATATTGCACAGTCAACATCGGAATTAAGTAGCCACTTTATATATTATAATAACGAAAGCCTTAACTCTTTTCTTGTCCCAAACTCAAAGCATTTATTTCAATTAGACCATTACAAGCACTTTTGAATATCAAAAAAAAAAGCGCAGCTACAGTCAGCCCATGAACTACGGTGATTCATGGTGATTGTTTAACTATTGTGTCTGCTTTATATTAAAATAATAAATTTATTACTACAATATCATTATACATTACATCAGTGCGTTCTCAACCCTTGCTTTGCGGACAGTGAAAGTGTTAACCTTTAGCCCACGATGTTGACTGTCCAACCTCGCAATGAACTTCAACAAAATTAAAACAACACCACCTATACAACAGCTAACAACGAGCCTCTAGAGAATCTGGAGCGCGAGCTGCAATGGAACAAGTGAGCGACGCGAGCGACGCCGCGCTACACGTAATATATATACTACAGGATATATACGGCACTGTTCGCTGTCTCACCTGCCATGGGCCGTGGGGGGAATATTGCAAGAACATAAATATTGATTGACAAGTGTTGCAAGGTCAAAATGTTTAGTTAATCAGTCTATAGTGTCCCCAGTATTGGGACACGGGATTAATTTCTATGAGTGGGGTTTGTAAGCCACCACAGTGCGGATTGGTAGCTGTCATATGTTTATATTTTTTATTGGTAATATGTTTCTTTTAACTGTACAATTTCTAGTTTTTTTGTACATTTTTTCTCAAATATTCAGCTTCTTTTTGCGAGATAACTTTTAGATATACATACATGTGTAAAACCGCAATAATTCTTAAACTGTAAATTGATAGATTGCCGTTACCAAGTAGGTAGTAAATCCAACTGTTATCAAAGCGAAATATTATACTCATTTTATTTAACTTGTTAGTAAAAGAAGGTGGTAGTGGTAGAAAAAATAATAGGAAAAGCTCGGAAGATTCAAGGAATAATCAATTATTAATAAGAAAAAGGTCTTGAAAGGGTGGGTTACTAGAAGGGTATTAAAAAAATGCTGATTTTATAAACTTTTTGACCTAAAGCACTTTGTTTAAATTACCTGAATTTTGATTGTGAAAAAATGTTTCCTGCACGGCCCTTAAATTTATCATTATTGTTTGCGATAGTACTCCATTTTCTTTTACGTAAAAGGACAGCTTATTACCATGTTTTTACAACGATTTCTTTAAAAATCACTAAACTATTCGCAGACAGTAACCCCTCCACTTCTTTCGGACATTTTACAAGTATTTAATATGCATTTTATCGTTTTGAGATCCATATTTAAAACCAATTTTCTGCAAAATACCATGTAGAATGTCCCCCGCACTAAAACGCTTACTAACTGTTAACTTTCGCGCCAAAATAGACAATAATACTAATATAAACAATATGTTTTACAGATACGTTCAAGGGGAGGTCATCGGGCGGTGAATACGCCACATTCTCTCTCGAAGAATGGCTGAATCGCACAGTCTACTCATAAACGTCAAGCCTAAAACATGCCTTATTGTAATCTAGCTAAGGCCTATTTACGCAATATGTACATTGAAAAATCATACTAAATGTTGCCGTCATTTTTATAAGAATTGTTACACTTTCCTGCATAAAAATTAAGATGTTATTTAAAATTTATAGTGAGTACAATTTTTGCAAGTAAGTGTATGTGAGATTCATACATCTAAGTCACAAAATATATTTTATTAATTAAGAATTAACTTATGGTGACTTAATTTTCACTCTATACGGGTATTATATCTGTGTAATTGACTAAAATAACCAAACTAAAATTTAAAAAAAAAACATATTTTTGTATTTCGCTCACTGTTTTGTGGTAAATGTTACGAATAGTCAATTCATATGTTGCAAAATAGTTTTTAATTTAAACAGTATTTCTTTATCCACCGATTGTCCATTCCAATGTGCTAGAGCGTTTTGTCTATGGATCATCTATGGTCAAGACGTCCGTGTTTAGTTCTGTGCGATTAGCTTATCTACAGCTTCTTTTACGTGAAAATTAATATACATGTTATATTACAATTTATTGCACTTCGTTGCATTGACAATGCATTTTTATAATCGCAATACATTTATTTAATTTGACATATTTTTTCGTTTTTTAAAAGATCTGAAATAAAAACATTTATTCATAAATACTTTGTTTAATTTTGTTCTCTACCCTGATACACATTCGATGTTTCAGTTAACAGCCATACATACCGGTTTATACTTTTTTGGTTTTCTGGGGAAAATCTGAACAAGCAACCTTAAGACAGGCCGCCATTTCGTCGGAAGATGTTCTGAGCCGACCGTCTCGTTGGTCTTGTATTTGCAGGCGATACGTCATGACGTACTCCCTGGATTCGATTCCCAAGACGGACAGTAGCGATTTTGGCTTTTTCATCATTTCTCAGTACGAATCATGCCTTTGAGGTACCTGCTATAGAGGACATCTAGCGCCATCTCTTTCCCACTTTGAAATAAGATTAAAACAATACTGCTTTAAGACGTCAAGATAGGGGCCACATACTTCCTTGGTCCCAATTTTCTTAAGAATTCACTTCAATGTTATGATAGCTAGACCACGAATCTCGGCTGTGAAAACAGGCCGTCATATATAATTAGGAGCAAATCTAACCTATTATGTGAGCTAAAACTCGACTCTCGCGTGTGAAGTACCAGCCGCTCGTGAATAAGTCGCTAACCTAACTTGCTATGTTAGCTACAATACGACTCGCCATGAAGTGTCAGCCTGTCTCATTTATTATGTTAGCTAGAAAGCGAATCAAGCCTGATAATATAATAGTCGGGTAAAAAAAAACAAGACTGTATTTGAAACTTAGTTTATTCTTTCATATTTATAGATCTCATGTCAACTCCTTACCAGACAAGCTTTTTAGGAAGAAACTGACACATGTATGAGGGAGAGAGACAACGCTCTACAAAGCCGAACTGTTTCAACTCAAAGTGTCATATTCTTAACCTTTTGACCGCCACGGTCGGCTATAGCCGACAAGAAAACGACATTTTTCAAGTAGTTTTCATCTGTCGGCTATAGCCGACCGTGGCGGTCAAAGGGTTACCTATACAGCTCTTTTACGGTCACGGGACTGTGTTTCAACTCGATATGTTATAAATATAGCTAGAACCCGTTAATTCACATAATTCTACAAAATATCGTTCCAGTCTTCCGCTTGGTCTTCGTCCAAGCCTTGTTCAATCACCGGCTCCTCGCTCGTGTTGCCGGCCAGCGCGGCCACCGACACCTTGTATTGAGGCAGGTCTGATGAGCGAATCACGAGTTTTGCGCCGTCTGAGGAGATGATTATGAAACCGTATTAGCTTTTTTATATCTAGCTTAAAAAAGAAATTGAAGCGAGAGACTGATATGACAGCAGCGGTGGTCATCGTTCTTGGACAGTCATTATTTGAATTATTCATGTATCGATAATTATATGTTAAACAGCTTACAAAACTTTTTTTTTTCTAATGTTCAAGCTAGAAATGATTATGTACATTATAAACAAACTAAAATTTAAAATAACCACACTTTATTATAATGAGCCATTCATTATCGTTTTGAACGCCATTCCATTGTCACATATACGCGACATGCAAGCGCGTGCCCTGTACGCCATCGACACACATGTCACAAAAAAATGCGATGCACTATAACAGGAAATAAACAATTAAATCATTACTTTCGTGTGTTTTTATTTCTTGTCATAGCGGTCATCTCGCAGATGCCATGGATTATTGTATTTTTGAATTGTTGATATTATCTTTTTACTCTGGACGCTCTTACTCGCACAGCTTTCTACGTCGTTCTCCGTATAATCTCGACATGAATGGTGTAATCAAGATTTTGTAACAACAGTGCGTTGAGGATCGGAAGCATTCGCGTATAGAGGAGGTGGATCGAGCTACAGTGCGACTAAATGGGACATTAAACAAATTAAGCTTTCTAGAGCGATTATAATTATTTGGTCGAGCACCGCTTAGCATCACCATCATGAATATAAATGATTGTGTACGATACGTACTGAGCACAGTGCCGTCCATGGCCATGAGCGAGGCGTAGTGCGAGGGCGGCACGTTGAAGCGGAGGCAGTTGAACATGCGCTCCGAGCGGATCACGCGCATCGGCTGGTAGCGCCGCACGAACGGGGACATCGTCTCTTTACCGGGGAGGAAAGGCTCGCCATATATCTGTAATGTACAACTATTAATAACATATACAAAACACCACGCCTGTCATCTTCAAAGGGTTACGACAGAGGTGTGCCTATTAGTACACCCACATTTCGCCAGTTATACAAGGTGTAGCTTTGCATCCTCGTCAATTTCAAGGAGGTAACTATGGTAATGATTCTCGACCCGAATCAATAATAAAATGGGTAGGTGATTTTTTTTTTTCTTAATATCGGAAATCGATAAGTGTACACCACCCGTATTAAAATGCGGCCCGTCAACACTAGCCCTATAACCGCGCTTTCACACACACAAACAAACGCAGACGTTTATTCGATAAACGGGTGATTCTCCTCTTTTGAAAAGGGCTTCATTCTGAAATAGTGTCAAATAAAAACAACTAAAAAAGCAACGTTTATCATTATTGACCAGGTACCGTAATTTATATTGATTAATCACGTCTTCTATGACAACCTTCCGAATTTTGACGAGGATGCAAAACTACCCCTTATATTTTAAGTTCCATGTAAAAGGGGGCGAGCCTATTGCCATCGACCGGGCACAAATCCAGACTCCGTGGCTGCTACTGAGACATCCTGATGGAAAAACCAAAACCCAATAACACTTTGCCCGACCCGGGAATCGAAACCCGGACCTCGTGCTCAGCAATCGCGCTTGCAACTAATCAAACAACGAGGCAGTATAAGTACTAATAAAATAGTAATAGCTCGTTTCAATCATCAAACGCGCTTTACAAGATTTTGTCTTATTCAATACTTTTTTGTATTGATGCCAGCTATTGATACAGAATGAATGCGTGGCCGCTATTTTGAAAATTAATGCGAAAGTTTGGTAGGCCAAATAATTCAAAGCCCTTTGGCATAGGTACCTAACATGCATTAAGTTCCATAGTATCCAAGTTCAGTGAAAATCGGCACAATCAGATATTAGAGAAAATAAAAAACTAAAGAGTACAGGCGACTTGATTTTGAACAGTATTGAAACCTTGTTTTTGCCAGGTATCTAAACCATAATGGTGTTCTTTTTTTGACATGACTGTTTTTTTTTAATAGCAGAAAAATGCTAGGTTTAGTCATAAAAAAAAAATTGTTGATATTAACTCACCCTAACTCTATAGTTCTGAGTTCTTCGTGGAACAAAGTGTTTCATCACCACTTGCTTGACAATCTGTGAACAGAAAACAACAATATCATGAAATAGTACTAAGACGGAAACAGAGAATGCGGAGGAATGAGGGAAATTTTGTGAGGAAAGTTTTGAAATGAAAGCAGAGGAAGACCAAAGAAACGATGGGTGGGCTGTGTGAAGGTTGATATGGCTAGAAAGGAGGTAACTGCTGAGATAACGAGCAATAGAGAAGCATGGAAGAAGAAGACATGCTGCGCCGACCCCAAATAAATTGGTATAAGGGCAAGAGAATATTGATGATGACAATAGAAATAATAACAATGAGATTACAAAGCACAAGTCTACAGTAGGCGCGCGAGTTGAATGCAGGGCTTATGCGCAAGCGCACGATAAATATAGGGACAGCGCTATATGGGCGGGAGGGGCGGGGACATGCTTACGCCCCTCACCTCAGGCCTCGACTACTAGACATACAACTCGATATTTAAATATATTTTCTACATCAATTCACATACGCATTTTTTTATCACGCGCCAAGTATTAACGAACATCTGAGGCCCAACTAAATGGCTGTCACGATACGATTTTCTACGGAAGGTATTGCAGACGAATGCTTTATCATCAGTTCAAAAGAAGAAGAAGTGTAGGGTATAGTACAAAAAGTACACAAAAGTACTACAGCGCCATGTATGACACAAATGAAGAACATCAAAATCCTAATAGACGATATTAAAGTTCTCCGCGACTTAAGACGATATAGAAAAACCTAATACCAACTGTTGGGCAGTCGCCCACCAAACACAACACCTGTCTTGTCGGAGGATCTCCCTTTTCTATAGACGATGAAGAACTTTACACACTGTTCTTCATACCCTTAAAAAAAAACGAGACCCTAAGACACAAAGGTGTTAGAAATATATACAATACACGAAAATCCAAACCCTCCTTCTGACAAAGTCGGGTAACATCCTTTCCATCAAAGATTTAAAATCAGGAGTCATACCAGTGGTAAGAAGGGCGTCATCTTCTTCAGCTCCTCCCGCACCTTCTTCCTCACGATCTCATCTTCTGTGTCGGTCTCCGTCACCTCCGACTTAAGATTCTTCACATGCTCTGATATCTAGAAAAAAAATATTAATGGTTCACTGAAATTCGGTCTGCTAAACCACAGAGTAGTACACATTACAGAAAAGTATTCAGTAATATCGGCAAACATAATAGTTAACTTTACAAACACACAGAACCTACTATTTATACCGCAAAATAAAATAACTTAATAAAATGGTCTTTTCAACTTATCTGGAGAATAATGTGTAATTGAGTATAAAAAAAAACAAACTATACAAATAAATAAAATTGAAGTGTTGTAATTTCAAAATAACAGCTTGTAACAAAAATCATTTTTTTAAATTTTTGTCTGGCAGTGTTTGACTGTCTCGTTGTTCCGACTAATCTCCGAAATGGCTGCCGACTTTGACGGGACTTTTACTAGTAGATAGCTGATGTTATAAGGAGTAACTTAGGCTATTTTACTTCATATTATTAGTAAAAGGATTAGGGTTCCGTGCAAAAAAAATTGAAACTTAATATTTTAACAGTAATTTCACGAGTGCGAAGGTCGCGGGACACAGCTATAGTAAGCGCCAGATAAACGCGAAATAACGGTCATTGACCCACATACATTTATTGACATACCTAATTTCGAAAACAATAATAATGACATAAAGCTGCCCTAAATCGACATCTATCGTGATCCTTTCCTGTTTTTTAGTAATGAAAAACGATTTATAATTTATTGTCCACTTACCTACGCAGAGAAATTAAGGAAAGGGCAATGAACTTTATTACACGTTTATCTGGCGCTTACTATAGTGTATAGTTATTAAATAGATAATTGAAAATATTGATAATGTCTACCTTCTTGATAATCCTTTCAGAATACTTGTTGCAAGCCGACTGCACTTTGTCGAGCGGCAAGTTGTCGATCACTGTAATAAAAAGAACAATGTTACTCGTTAGGACTTCTTTTGCACAGCAAAGAGTAACAAAAAAATTTGATTTCGGGCATAGAGTGTGAGAGAGTATATGTAAGAGTAACAAGGATGGAGTGATATAGGTCAAGCTCAGTTTTATACCGGATAAATTCAGGGTTCCTATGGGACATACCACAGAGCAAGGAGACGCGTCGTGGCCGCTCCTAGATACGACGTTGTCAAAACTTTCCATACAAATCAAGCACAGGCCTTTATTCGCGCTACACCACAAACGATCTTAGACTGAAGGGTTTAAACGGCGTCCGGGAGAGACGTTGCGTGTGAAGCATTTCTGGCGCCATTAATGTGATTAGAACTGAAGTCTTGGTATCCTGTTACCCAGTTATTGGATTGTGGAGGTCAGATGGGCTGTCGCTCCATGTTTAATACGGGTATTTATCGGGTTAGACTGGAATGTGTTGGGTGGATCTGGCTTAATCCGGTTAGACTGGAAGCCGATCCCAACATAGTTGGGAAAAGGCTAGGCAGCTGATGACTTACTATGAGGGTGCGGCGGCAACGCAGCTAGCTCCGTCTCCTGGAGCTGCGTCCTCGGCGTTCCGGCTGCGTCCTCTATCGCGTGCAGCGTGCTCAGGACCAGCTGGAAGTCCCCGAAGTGCGGGTGCATGCGCCGGTACCACTGGCTCATCTTGAAGCACGAGTCTGTCACCTCTTTGTTGCGTTCTGCGATCACTTTTAGACGCTCGAAGACTTTCTATAAATGGAAATTTTGATAAAATTCTAGAAATTTAAGTGACGCAATGGGTTTCTGAAGTTGGAAGGCCACGTCAAGGCCGGCCCAGAAAGAGGTATCGCGATGAACTGACCCGTACCATGAGGGTTGGTTCGAGACTACGCGGGAATTTACTACTTGGCAGGACTTGAGGAGGCCTTTGCCCAGCAGTGGGACAGCCGCAGTTAACATAATTTTACTGTTTGATTTTAAGGTTGATCACTCAAAGGGTGTTTTGTGTTTATGACAAACAGCATAATCAAATTTAAAACTATTCACAGGCTATACGAGGGAAAAATAAAGTTATTAATTATAAAATATTAAATTAAACAGCACATTAGCCAAATCTATTTTTTTATTAGCCATTAATGTTCTACTACTGAGCAAATGCCTCCCCCATATCTTTCCAAGTACTCTTTTCATGCATCTCCCCGAATCAGCACACATTTTACTGCAGAAAAGTATTATTAGCCCACACTATTCTACATCTCAGAGGAGCTCGTGGCTTAATAATAACAGCCGCTCAGGTCGATCTTTAGGTTAAGACGCGCTTGACTAGGTTGGTCTGTGGACGGGTGACCACCCATTACATACCGAATTTCCTTCGCGCCTCGGAAAGCACGGTAAGCCGTCATTTCTAGTTCTTTGACAGTTGTGACAGGAAGTCAGAGGCCCGAAAGTCTGACAGCCAAGGGGTATCGTATTACTCAGTACTAATTGGGTTGTGGAGGTCAGTCAGCAGTTAGCAGTCGCTCCAAGTAAAATACTGGTATTCAGCTGCATACGTCTAGAGTGGAAGCCGAACCCAACATAGTTGGCTAAGATGACGATGACTATTCCACAAGGACCTCCCTCCATTCCATCCATCAGTTACGGATTTTTGCTACTTCTTTCCAATTATTTACCTTTGCTATGTCCTCCAATAGTTGATGATTCGTTTTTGCACTAACATTGTACAGCTCCGGGTACTTTGACTGCAGCTCAGCCAGAATGTCGTTATTGGTCAAGGTTAGTACCTGGCAAAGTAAAGTGTTTTTCAGCAAATCTCCATAGATTTAAATATATACAAATAATATATAATAATAATAATACCAGCCTGTAACTGTCCCACTGCTGGGCAAAAGCCTCTTCTCATACAGAGAAAGCACGCGCATTGATCACGACGCTTGCTCAAGACGGGTTGGCGATTTAAGAATTATATTCAGTTTCAAGTCCAGGTTTCCTCACAATGTTTTCCTTCACCGATCAAATAATAAAAACCATACAAATAATATAAATAAATATAATTCCTGAAGGGTTAGGCAGCGGTGTATCTAATAGAACACCCACATTTCGCCAATTATGTTGTAATATAAATAAAGTAATCTATATTTTGTCTATAAAACTAGTTTTTATCCCCTTTAATTTCACTTACATTCTAGTTTCCCTGAAAGTGAGATTTCTTGTCAACCCTTTCAACTATTTATGCATGATTGACTTAAAACTTAAACAGATAAGAACTGCTTTAACAATACCTGATGAAATTAAGTGTATACAATTTAAACAGATTTAAAAAGTTTCTTCTTGTCTCTTCTAAATTGAATACTGCTTGACATATATTATTACTGCGTAGATAAATATTTCAAAAAAAAAAACAAATTTTTGTATAGAATTTTTCTGGTTTGTGATTTGAAATTATAAATTATATTTGTAGGTTCTGCATACCTCCATAAGGAAAAGGCAAATATTTATGTATGTGTATATATATTTTCTACTTTATATATAATTTGATTGCATAGATCTTCAGACTGAAATCCTTTCAAACAAAGGCAACATTACCTTCTCTGGTACATCTTCATGAGCTACTTTAAGGGCGCGGCGCATCTTCTGTGGCAGTCTCTTAGGTTTAGCAGCCAGGGGAATCTAGAACCATATCATAATAATGTTTAAGAAGAACAACTAACTAAAAATTCTTTCCATATTTTTTAAAATTCTAAATGTTGTACTAAAAGAAATATATGTATATTTAACATGCTTTTCTATATCCCATAACTCTAGGGTTATATTGAGGAGCTTGTGGCTAAATAATAACAGCCGCTCGGGTCGATTGTCAGGTTCAGCCTGGCCTGCCTGGGTTGGTCCGTAGATGGGTGATCACCCATTACATGCAGAGTTTCCTCCGTGCCTCGGAAAGCACGTTAAATTGTTGGTCCCGGCGGTTAATTGTACATCTTTGGCAGTCGTTGCAGGTAGTCAGTGGCCCGAAAGTCTGACAACCAGTCTTACCAAGGGGTATCATATTACCCAGTATAAACTGGGTTGTGGAGGGCAGATAGGCAGTCGCTCCATGTAAAATGCTGGTATTCAGCTGCATCTGGTTAGACTGGAAGCCGACCCCAACATAGTTGGGAAAGGCTGGGCAAATGATGAACTCTAGGGTTATATTCTATAAGTAAAAATAAAACAAAGAAGTCCTAGAATATGTGGTCCAAAAATGCATTGTTTCGAAGGATATCATCATTCTACTAGTAGATGTGTGTAGGTATCTAAGTTTCATTGATAAATATGAATAATTCATTTTTATTCAAACCATTCATTCATATTTAAAGCTAAGAAAATGCGACGTTGTCATATTTCACGTAACAGTAACTAAAGTGTAACTCTATGACGATAAATGTATGTACTCACATCAGGTACATGGTCCGGGATGAAAGCAAAGGGTCGAAATTGCTTTGGAAATAATGTGCTATTAATTTTTTCCACAACACGAACTGGATCCAACTTTTCAGATAAACGCAAGTAGCAGATCTTCGATTTCATATTTCTAGCCTTCACACCGGTCTGGAAGTTTAGCGCTTCGAAATTGCCGCTAATTGCTTTAGCTAAAACCTTTACGACGTTCATCAACGACCACTGTAAATGATTAAAGGAAACAATTTTGAAAACGTAGGAACATATTATTATCACCAAATTTTGTGTGACGAAGAAAGGTTTACTCTTATTACCTTCTGTGGTATCCCTTTTACGGCTATTACAGACATTGTGATTTATGGATATTATTTTATTTAATTAATTAATTATCCAAAAGCCGAAAATTCACGACGGTCACCTAAAAATAAACAAATTATTTGCAACACACACAGATAAAAAATATTGTTTTTCCTGTCAAATGCTTTATTTAACCACAGATCACATTGTACAGGCAAAGACAATAACTGATACACTACCAATTTCTCCAGCCCACCTCGTCCGAGTCGCATCGATTTAATTCGATTTGTTGATAATTTGTATAATATCCAACCAATATGACAAAGACCGGCACAAAAAGGGATGTGAGACACACTATGGATGTGTAGAGGCGCTCCAAATCTTTTCCAAATGCACACTACTGTGCAGAAAGTTTCTCGGTTCATAAAAAATATTTGTTTTATTTACCCACCACAACCTGAGGTCAGCATACTAATCATCATCATCCACAGCCTGAATTCACCCACTGCTGGGTATAATAGGTCTCTCTTTTGTAGTGCCAATCTCCACAGCCAAGTAATACTTTCAACATATAAAGTTTAAAATGCAAAAACCTGAGAAAAGAATGGGACAATACGGGCAAAAAAAAACGCTGTTATTGTTTTCATAATTTTACATCATATTTGTGGAGCGGTTCGTATAAGGCACATCATCATCTTCTTGCCCTTGTCCCAGTCTAGGTTCTTGGAAGGCTCTCCAAATTTCAATTGTGTGGTGCCTATAGTCTCGGCGTAAAATGGTTGTAACATAAGGACGGACAGGGCGAATCTATAGGGGTTCCGTTTTTGCCATTTGGCAATAGAACCCTAAAAAAATAATAAAATACAAAGTAAATAATGCAACAGCTTTATTTTGATAACAAAAATAATACCAAAGACTTCTACATTAGACTTTGAAAATAATAAACAAAATAAAAAATAATCTTCAACTTAAGCATAGTAATATTGTGATAATATGATTAAATTAAATTATTAAACTTAAAAATATGTAACTTACAATCATAGTCAAAGTAGTCTCAAAAATTCAAGTCTTTTTTTAATAATAACAATATTTCTAAGAAATAATAAAAAAAATGTCTCTGGATCGTAATCTATGATAATTACAAAAATAATATTTGTTTGAAATAAAACAACAACAACAATATCTTCAGCTTACGAAAACATGATTAAAATTTACAAGCTTAGTCAAAGCCACGGAGTAAATACAAAGAGGAGATGGCCTAAGCAACTGTGCACTGTGATTCTCAACTAGGTCCTGACGTTATCATGTGGGCGTGGCCTTAGTCAGTGTATTGTTGGCGTTCGTCCTGTGCACAAGTTTGTGAACGTTCCTATTTTACAGCATTGTTCGCGCTAGACGAAAAAAAGAATGAAGTGTTGTGTTTTGTCTTGTAAAAATTACTCGGATAGACGTTCTGATGCTATGGATGGCATCCCATTTCATTTGTAAGTAATTTTATGCGTAATTTATTAAAATAGTTCTAGAAAAATCTCCTACCGTCGGCGTTTACAAACATAATTCTACCCGACACTAGATGGCGACACTTGGTGTCATGGAAACTAAAAATATTTAGGTATGTAGACCTCAGAACTAACATATTTTAATAACATTAATGCTGAAATTTGTTCAACATTCATTCCTAAAGACCCTTTAATGGCCAAAATGTTATTTTTGTAGTTTTCATATCATTTTGAAAACAGGCCGCCATCTATCGTCAACTATGAACAACAAAAAGACAGGGCCGTAATTAGAAATCAATTTTTTACTGAAATTAAATTTAAGAATGGCGCAGCGGTAGTGAGGCTGCCTTACGTTCATAGGGTTCCGGGTTTGAATCCCGGTAGGAGCAAGTGTGTGTGTGATAAGCATGGCCATTTGTTTCCGAGTCATGGATGTTTATATGTATAATAAGTATGTATTTACAAACAAAAAAGTATCTATGTAGTATATCAACTATCTGGTGTCCACGACACAAGCCTCGTTGCTTAGTGTGGCACTAGATGGCGCTGTGTGTAATGTCCAGCGTATTTATTTATTTATTTATTTTAAGTTAGTTAAATTTTAAATGATATAGGTTTTAGATTTCCATCCGAAGATAATCTAAGACAGCAATGGATTACAAACATACTGGCTTTGTAAACCATCTTGATAAGTCTTTTAAATATACAACATTATTCTTGATTTACACTAAACCTGAAAAGGGATCATTGTACTCATCTTTTTCTCGAAAAAAAAAAATCTGCTGTTCCCTACATTTATGTTCGCAATAACTCGTCAAAATGTAGGGAACAGCTGATTTTTTTTCGCGATTTCAAGGTTGGTCCCATAGAAAAAGTTGTTCAAAATGATGACTACAATGACCCCTTTTCGGGTTTAGTGTAAACAAAAAATAATGTTGTATAAGAGAAAAATCTAATAATCTTCATTCGTCATTCATCAGAAACCTTTTTTTTCACGATAAAATCACAATTTAAATTAAAAAAATACGCATCAAAATGGTTCGCAAAATTAATTTAAAATAAAACAGTACTCCCCGGTACGAAAATTCTGAGTACGACCCTGTTGCATCCTGCACTTAGTGACATCTAGTGTGAGATAGTTACGTAACTACAAAACAAAATCGACAGAACGAGCGAATAGTTTTGCTATTGACCGGTAGATGGAAAATAGAGAAGTGGGCGGGATCTTGCTAGATCCCGCCCACTTCTTTCCCCCTCACCCCGCAAAGTGTCACGCGTTGTTTCCTAAGGAAATCTAAATAGACCATCTCCTCTTTGTATTTACTCCGTGAGTCAAAGCAGTCTCAAAAAATCAACGTCTTTTTATCATAATATAACATAAATTTCTAAGAAAAATAATGATTTCGGATTTTAATAAAGTATCTAAAGCTATAAATATAATTGTGTATAAAATATTATATATCACATGATACAATTTAAGGACACATTCCTAAGGGGATAAAGTTTTAAAATTATTCTTAAAATACTTATTACGGTCTAATGGCATGATATCATGGATGCTTTTGCATGATCTTTCAGCCCAGGGAAGGAACTCTTTAGTAGCTACTACACACTCTAAAAGCATTAAGCAATCATCTTCAGCTCTATGCGCATTATAAACCTCTTTTTTCATAATTCTTTTATAAAGACTTCCGAGAGTATAACATATTTTCTCATTTTCCTTTTTTTCAGTTTTCGGTGAATCTTTCAACTCTTCCGAATTTCTACTTGATTTTGATGCTTCAACTGGCATGTCAGAGAATGAAGAGCACAAAGAATCTATGTCCTTCCAGTCTTCAGTGCTAACATCTAGATCAGGCCAGTCCTCGCTAATAAGGGAATCTTCACTTATTAATGAATTATAATCCTGTGCTAACGAGTCTTCCTCCAACAATGAGTCATCCCTAATTGAGCTTCTTGCTAATGAATCGTCTTTTCTTGTAATTGACGAGTTTGCTAAACTATTCTTAATGATATGTTTAAAGCCAGTCAAAGAATCGATGCACAGTAAATCTTGTGGTAATGAGGCATTGACATCTAATAATTCAGCCAACAGGATTTTGTAGTCAAACCTATCGCCATTATGGGCAACTAGGCATATTGGCTTGGGAAGATGTGACAAAAATGAAATAATAACTTCAGTGTTATCTTTGAAAGTTGGTGCATTTTTCAGTGACTCATTTGATAAGCCAGTAATTTTAGCCGCCACCGGATTTATCTTCCGTTGCGGATTGAAAAGTAAGGTCAGCTTACTAACATAGGGAACAGCTCCAAAAGGAGCTGCTTTGATATCTCTTCGTAAGGCTGCAACGAAACTTAGTTCTATGATCTTGGTTTGATTTCTCTCTTGGTGCGGTAATCCTGTCGTTTCAAGGTCGAAAAACACGTAAGTTGCTATTTTCGCCATGTTTACAGGTTTGTGTTGCTGTCTTTACCAGACGCGACAAAGGTCGAAGCTCCGGCTGCCGTAAATGTTGAAGTTGTTTACCTCTTCGTTATGTAAATGTTACTTTTCGTTACCTATATTTCCACAGTTATCACAGGGTAACAGTCAGAAATTACACTTTACTCAAAAGCAGAGTTTAGAATTAACACAACACGTAGATACTAGATAACATTTCTGTCATAATTATTACATTATATGATTATACTCGTAATATATTTCTGTTTGTTTGTTGACTTGCTTGACGTCTTCACTTGGGGAAATGTTAGAGTGTTACCAGAGTAAGAATTTGATATGCCCACACTAATTTTCTCCAATATCGTATAATATTATTTATAAGAACTTAGAGCATAAAAAGCAGCTGGGCTTGATAACATATTATAAAACAATATTTTAGAATGAATCACTATCATTATTTCCCGTTCAAATTCTTTTATTTCCAAAAGTTACGTTTGTGCCTCTCTTTGTTTCTTTTTTTTACTCATGCAATGATGAGTCATTTTGAGACATTTTGGTGATTCACCGATTTTGGCGAAGATACCATTTTTAAAATCATTTTTTCAATATGATATTATTATAACGATCACCCTGTATTTTTACATGCTTTTAATACATGTACATGTTCATTTTAATTTTTTACACGACTGCAGTCGTGTATGTGTGTATGTGTTTGACCTGTATGTATGTCCGATTCTTTCTTTCGTCGTAACGCCTAAAGGCTAAACAAATGAACCGATTTCGATAAATCATACATCGTTAGAGGTGCGAGTGTTGGTCACAACGAAATGTTAAAACATGACGAATTTTAAAAGGTGATTGCAAAACTTTTTAACTATAAGTTTAAAAGTAACTCGAAATGACAAATCATGTTATGTTGCTAAACTAAAAAGCTATTAAAAAACGGTGTGTGTGCTTTTAGTGTTTGTCCCACAAACACTGAAAGCTGTTATTAAAATCTGATTGTTTTCAGCTTTTGTCCTAGGGTTTTTTTTTTGTTGTTATAGTAAACGCCAGAAAAACGTGGAATAACGGTCATTGACCCACATACATTTATTGACATACTTAATTTCGAAAACAATAATAATGACATAAAGCTGTCCTGAATCGACATCTATCGTGATCCTTTCCCTTTTTAACCGACTTCAAAAAAAGGAGGAGGTTCTCAATTCGGTTGTATGTTTTTTTTTATTAATGAAAAACGATTCATAACTTATTGTCCGCGTACCACATTTATTTGGCGCTTACTATAATAACATAAACATCACGCCTGTAATCCCCGAAGGGTTAGGCAGAGGTGTGCTTAATAGTACACCCACATTTAGCCAATTATGTTCAAGTCCCATGTAATAGAGGGCGAGCCCATTGCCATCAACCGGGTACAAATCCAGACGGCAGACTCCGTGGCTGCTACTAATAATTCTGATGGAAAAACTCTTTGCCCGACCTGGGAATCGAAGCAGGACCTCATCATGCTCAGCAGTCGCGCTTGCGACTTGCGACAGTAATTTGTAAATAATTCAAATAAACTGAAGAAGAACAATATTACCAGATTATTTGCCACATTGTACTTGGTTTTATGAACATTCTTTACTAATTAGTTTTATGAACATTCTTTATTAATTGGTTTTATGAACCCATGTGTTTTTTCCCGTTGATTTTTCCTTACTCCCCCGCCCCTAGACCCTCAAGAAGACAGACTATTTGAAGTTATTTCAGATATACCGTATTTGCCAGTACCGAACCTCTTTAGATTCGGTAGTAGCAAAATATGCTGTATCTCCTAGTGCTTAATCAATTTGCGTTTACTGTATTTTGTAAAATATAATAAATTTTGATGTATTCAAAATTTATAATTTAAATTGGGTTAGAAGCGTTATGACTACCTCTCGATAAGACTAAATAGCAGATATGACTAGTTCGCTATACGACTTAATCTCGATATCCAACACTACGAAACATTATCATGAAGTTTGTTGTCGAGCATGGTTGGCCATACCGAAGGATAGCAGAACATTTAAATTGTTCAAAAACTATGGTATACAATGCAGTGCAACATGTCAGACGCAATAACACAGATTTAAATGTGCCCAGAACAAAAAGATCGAGAAAAACAACTCCGCAAGAAGATAGAATGATAGCCAGGTTAGCTAAGAAAGATCAGTTTCTAGGCTCTATTTTAATTAAACACGAAGTGTTTGGGACAGACGAAAGAGCTGGTGTCTCAGCGAGGACCGTTCGACGACTTCTGGTAGAAGCAGGGTTGTTCGGAAGAGTGGCTCGCAAAGTACCGTTGTTGAAGAAAGAACATAGAAATGCTCGTTTGGCGTTTGCACGTAAATATGGACATTGGACCTACGCCCAATGGCAACATGTATTATTCTCTGACGAGACCAAGGTTAATTTGATTTCTTCAGATGGAAGGCAATACGTACGGCGTCCAGTAAAAGCGGAAATGAATCCAAGATTCACAAAAAAGCAGGTGAAACATGGCGGTGGAAACATTAAAATGTGGGGTTCATTTTCTGGACGTGGAGTGGGACCTGTGAGGAAAGTTCAGGGTAACTTAGACCAACATCAATACAAGGCAATATTGGAGGAAACGATGCTTCCCTATGCTGAGGAGCATCTCCCTATTATATGGACGTTTCAGCATGATAACGACCCGAAACATACCGCCCGTTCAGTCAAGTCGTTTCTTACAGTCAGTCAGTATCGGTGCTAGATTGGCCAGCAAATAGCCCGGACCTTAACCCAATCGAGCACCTTTGGCACGAAATCAAGAAAAAAGTAGCCACTTATCGTACCACAACTTTAGATGAACTTAATGAAGCTTTTTGTGAGGCATGGGCAAACATTCCTGTCGAAACATGCCAGAAACTGATAATGTCTATGCCACATCGGTGTCAAGCGGTAATTACTAACAAAGGTTTTGCTACTGGGTACTGATTTTACACGAAATAAAATGGAGCTGTTAAAGATATTATAATACTGCAGATTATTAGTTTTGTTTAACTCTATTTTTCATTATAGTTTACTGTCCTTAATTAAATGTCCAGCTACAGAATTATACCTTAAAATTGAATACATGTTCAACCTTTGATATTAAATACTTTTTTCTATTTATTTATTCTTTTATTTACAGCCATTTAAAGCATAATAATCGGACCAAATTATGCAAATAATAGTTACTGAGAAATCAATAGGGTTTTATATTTGTATGTACTATCGCGGACACTCCCGCCTGACCACCACTAAGCTCATTTTTGCTTGCACTCAAAACTAGAAGCGCTCTCTAGCCCCGCCCCGTTGACTTTGAATAGAAATGAATTAGAATTAGAGACAATACCGGCCGGCCGAGCGCACTGACGACGCACGTCGAACGGGATTTATTGTTATTTCAAACTGCTATTATTAGAAAAAAACCTTGAATTGTCTCATGTTACTAAAGATGTGGTCGGTAATTGTAAATAAAAAATTAAAGATTTCTGAAATGATTTTTTAATTTATTATAGAAATCTTTTAAATACTATGTTTACTATTCAACGTGCAATAGGTATCTGTAATCGCATTCTCTAAAACGGCTTTAACGATTTCGATAAAATTTTAAATAATGGGGCTTTAAGGGGCGAAAGATCTAGTTAGATCTCATCTCTGAGAAAATTCGTTTTTAGTGTATATTTGTGCGGAGCTCGATCACCCAGATATTTTACTTAACTTTTAACTACCTATTATAACTATGTATACTATTTATTCTAACTAGAACTTTGATTTGTTAAATCCAATTATCGGATAGGCATTAAATAAAAAGTAAAAAACAATTTTAAAGGTTTATTTATTAGTTAAATATACACAAACTAAATAAAACAACAGAAATTTTTAGTAAATAGGTTAAACACAAAATTAAAAAAACAAGTAATAGAATCAACTTAAAATAGTTAACCATTTTAAACAAATAAAATACCTCCATTCCTTGTAGACTATTATTACGAGCAACAGTTTTTATAAACAATAGTAATTCCATTGATGTAATTCTTTCCAAAATTACGATCTACTATCAGCGGTAGATTTAAATACAAAAAAAATAATGGCATAATAAATAAAAACTCCGATAATGAACAAAAATGCGAAATAAGCAAAATTATTTGTAATTAAAAGAGGTTTTCTTTATGTATACAAAGTGAAACAGGTAGTGCGTGTGTAAAACAGAAAGTATTGGAGTTCACGCATAACAAACAACAAAACAATAATACTTCGTGCATAGATTATTACTTTACCAAGTTTTAATACTGAATAATTGGCTTGGTTGATCTTTTTTATTAAAAATACAAATATTGTATAGAGTAAATAATCATACATATCTACAGATGAGTGCAGCCAAATTACAGTACTTATAATAAAACATTTTGCAATATGAGAAAACATCAAAATATCTGTAAGTAAACATTAAAAAAAAAACAATAATAAAAAAGGGACAACAAACAAAAGCTTCCCTAGAATTAAATGAACAGTCGGTAAAATATATTTATTCCGTTGCTTATTAAAAACAAGTTTATACTATAATCATCACATCACCCACTAATTCTCATAAGAAGTGGTTCCATTTAAAAGAGAATTTCGGTCAATCTTATATATAATTATTATACATATATATTTAATAAAAAATACTGATATATACACAGTGGCAAGCATTGTTTATTTCAAACCATCGATTGAAACAGATAGTGCGTGCAGCGTGAGTAAGCGAGAAGGTATTCGAGTTCTTAATAACACTACAATAATATCCGTGCATACATTTTTTTTAAATAAAAATGTCCCAATTAACAAAAACTCTCTAGATATAAATTAACAATTGGTAAATAATATTTTTATTGCTTATTAAATATTAAATACAAGGTTATAATACATAACTATTATAATTATAATCAGTCTACAATCAGTCGCTCACTAATTCTTATATGAAGCGGCTCCATTTAAAAGAGATTTTTTAATCAACCTAACTATTTACTATGTATTAAAAAAAGTTAATACTGTTACGCTTCCAACTTAAAATCAACCAACCAACCTAAGAAATTGAACCAATAGTGCGTGTAGTATTAGAGCGAGATAAAGTATTCGAGTTCGCCCGTAACAACAAAACAATAATACCCGTGCATACATAATTACTTAACCAAGTTTTAATTCTGAATAATTTTCAGCTTATTTCTCGTTAATATTAAAATAGGACAATAAAAACACACAAAACAATAATGTAAAGGCACAATAAATAAAATCTTCCCTAGAATTAAATTAACAGTCGGTAAATATTTTTCTTTCTATTGCTTATTCGATACGAGGTTATCACAAAAATTACTCACTGACTACTCATTATATAATAAATAAAAAATACTAATACTTAGTCATCGCGCCTCCTGCGTCAATAACAGCGTCGCATCTCGTTCTTATCGATTGAACTAAAACTTCACACAAGTTGGAACCCCTTAAGGATTCCCAAACTTCGTCACAATGAGCAAGAAGTTCCACTTCCGTTCTTTCCCGTCGGTTATCCCATCTCTGGACCATTATACCCCACAAATTTTCGATGGGGTTTAGGTCAGGAGATCGGGATGGCCAGTGTAAGGTTTTTATTTCAGGTTGTTCGATTAACCAAGTCTGCACAATGCGTGCTTGGTGGATTGGACAATTGTCCTGTATAAAAATAAATTCGGGGAGCTCTGCTCGCGGATAAACTGTGCGCACCGTAGGCACCATCACAGTTTCTAATAATTCGCGGTAAGTGGCGCCATTTGCTCGCCCTGGGAAATGGACAAGCTCTCCGGGACCATCAGCACTCATCCAGCCCCACATGTTAGCGCATACCCTTCCAGAATCATTATTTTCAATCACATTTCTGGGTTCGTAGCGTGTATTCGCCACGCACCACAAGTGTCGACGACCATGTTGGCTCGACCTAAAACACTTCTCGTCTGAAAATATAGCGCTTGAGAAATCCATGTCCCTATACTCTCTTGCGAATCTTACTCTCGCCGCTTTTTGTTCCTCGGTGAGCACGATTTTCTTAGCCGGTTTTCTGTGATGGAGCCCCGCTCTATGTAAAGCACGACGAACTGTGCGCAATGACACGTCGTACTCCTCGGCGAACACTCTCGTCGGTGTGAACGCGTTCTCTTGTTGATAGGTGTCCACCATACGTTGGAGGTTGTCTTCCGATATGAGATATGGACGTGGTGCCCGCGGTCTATCCTCTAAGATACCCTCTTCTTCATGGCGTCTGATCCACAGCCGGACAGTGTTTCTCTACAAACAATAAATAACCCCATAAGACACAGACAAACACAGTTTACAAAATTATTAATCTAATACTTTTAATCAGAACAAAATAACTATCTACTTTGCCCTTTATTTACCTATTTAATTCTCAATGCCTATACTAAGATTTTTTTCGTCATATTAGAGATATTATATAATTATAAAACAGAGCATGTTTTTACATCGGCATACATTTTGAAACAAAGAAAATAAATAGTTAGCTACTGTTGTTTGCAATTTTTGGCTAGGGATTAAAACCATAAACATGCTGATGCGCTTTGTTATCACTTTTTAAACTTCGTCGGCAAAGGATCAAAACTTTTTGATGCCTTCTGTTGTTTCTAATTACTTTGTTATACTGAGGTAATTAAGAAATAGGATTTCGGGTTTGTCTAAGTTAATATTATATGGTTATGCATTTGCAAACGAAATAGTTGACGTTTCTATTGACATTAAAAAGAGGTTTAATATAATTTCTTTATTTTACAACAACCTTTAAAGCCTACTTAGATTTAGTCTCGCTAGTCGGGTCTTAGGTTATCTATAGCTACGTATAACGACGACTCGGGAGGCGGGTTGTGAGCTCACGATCTACTTATTGTTCGACCCATGCTAGGTGCTTGGCACCGAAAATGTTAAAAAGATTATCTATTATTAACCAAAAATATATTTTTATTCAGATACACAGTGGCAGGCATTGTTTCTTTGAAACCAACCACAGAACTTGAAACAGATAGTGCGCGTGTGAGCGAGAACAAAGCAGTCATAAATTGTTTTACCAATATTCAAAACTGAATATATTTCTGCTTATTTCTTATTTAATTATATTATAATTTATCAAATACTTTTACTGTTGTAAAACAAGGTAGAAAGTATTCAATTACACAAGATAACATTTGCATGATAAACTTTGCACTTTGCATCGTCAATAAAGTTTTATTTATAAATTAACGTATTTAAAAGTAATCAAATTTATCATAACAATAATTAAAATAATTAAATACTTACGCTCATATGCAGCTGCTCAGCGATTTGACTTATATTAAATCCTTGTCCATGTAAAATTATAATTTGATTTCGTTCTTCTCGTATGAGATTTCTGAAAGACATTATGCACAAAATGTTCCAGCACAGGTTTATAGTTCTCAGGAGTCCAATATTCTCGCACAGGTTAACGTTTAGGCAATCAAGGGTCAGGTAAACAGAGCAATGGTCAATATCGAAAAGGTCCGGTAAGCGCGCCAATGTCAAATAGTTCGTCCGTAAAATTCGCATAAGGAGTACACAGGACACGTCACTAAGCTGCGCAATGCAGATTGCAACTAATTGCAGGTTTTTACGACCGAAACCGAAACCGAATTTCGGCAACAGTCTCAGTTTCGGCCGAAACCGAAACTTCCTTACAAGGATCATGTTTCAGTTTCGGTCGTAGTTTCGGCAGGTTTGCCGCTGAAACCGAAACTAAACCGAAACTCGTTTTTTTGCCGAAACTTGACCGAACCGAACTTTCGGTCGGACACTACTATTTTTATTCTTAAGAGCGTTTACGCCGTCCATGCGCTGTTTGACTCCAAAACAGTACTTTTCAAACCCTTTAATACCATCAACCCTTTATTTTACAAAAATGATAATTACTAATAACTTTAGGAAATTTCGTTGTCTCAATAGTTGGAGAGAAAAATATTTCAATTAATAGAGTATTAGTAAATTGTATCAAGATAACTCAACAGAGGTTTTCTTAATTTCCCTTTTAGCGTCAGTTTCGACGCTCTAATTATAGGAAACCACTGGCAAACCTAATTAGATTTTTTTTTTACCTATTGCTAAGATCCTAAGGAATATAGTTGGAGAAGAAAATTTTTTGATTTAGGTTTCTTTATATAAGAAATTAAAGTTCAAACAATGTGAAATATTAAGGAATTAAACTGATTTTTTCACCGATATATCTTACTTGATTTAATATAATAATTAAAAAAAAAAAAGAAAATTTCAAATAATTTACAGTGATTTTTTTTCTATAAATATTTGAAAACTACTATAAATCACTGCGCGCGAGCAATTTCAAATCAGACCGCCGCGAGGCTTTCTAGAGAGAGGACATGTCGCTCGGCGCTCTGCCTGACCCGAGTTGACCTTAGTCGTACTTCGAAGGATAGCGGACGTTTATAGTGTGATTTAAAAATCTTGGTACTTTGATGATTAAATTTTTTTATTATTATTTTTGATGACTGACAATATTTTTAGTAACAACCAATATCTACCCAATTTTTTTACATACGAATTTTATTTATTAAAACTTTTACTTATTTTTTTGTAAATAAGAACATAAATTGTTTTTAAAGTTAACGCCAACCTATTGTATTTCCCTCATAAGAGGTGTCACTAAGAGGAACATCGCGTCAGGTTAAAATATAATATAAAATAAACTTAAGTAAATCCGTATAAAGTGATTTATTTGAATAGAATAAGAAATATTTATTAATCAGTCACAAATCAATAATAATTAACGAAGTTCGGTTTCTTTCTAAAGTTTGGATCAACAAATTCATGTTTGAATAACTAAAAAACGACTTTAATATTAATCATAATTATAGCTATACTTGCAATATATTATTGAATACTTATTTTATGCACTCGTACTTTAGTAATCCGTGTACGTTCAAATTCAAATTCAAATTAAATTTTACTACAACAATTGCACTCGAACGATAACGATAACGATAGACGTAAACGCTCTTAAGAGCGTTTACGTCTATCGCGCGAAGTCAAGTTTAGGTAATTCAATGCATTTTTTACGCACACAAAAGAGCGCGTGCCTGTGTGCATAGCGCTGGCGCGCGTTCTCTTGCGCTATAGTCAAACTAACCCACTATGATCCGTTCGAGTGCAATTGTTGTAGTAAAATTTAATTTGAATTTGAATTTGAACGTACACGGATTACTAAACTACGAGTGCATAAAATAAGTATTCAATAATATATTGCAAGTATAGCTATAACTATGATTAATATTAAAGTCGTTTTTTAGTTATTCAAACATGAATTTGTTGATCTAAACTTTAGAAAGAAACCGAACTTCGTTAATTATTATTGATTTGTGACAGATTAATAAATATTTCTTATTCTATTCAAATAAATCACTTTATACGGATTTACTTACGTTTATTTTATATTATATTTTAACCTGACGCGATGTTCCTCTTAGTGACACCTCTTATGAGGGAAATACAATAGGTTGGCGTTAACTTTAAAAACAATTTATGTTCTTATTTACTAAAAAAAAAAAAAATAAGTAAAAGTTTTAATAAATAAAATTCGTAGGTAAAAAAATAGGGTAAATATTTGTTGTCACTAAAAATATTGTCAGTCATCAAAAATAATAATAAAAAAATTTTATCATCAAAGTACCAAGATTTTTTAATCACACTATAAACGTCCGCTATCCTTCCAAGTACGACTAAGGTCAACTCGGGTCAGGCAGAGCGCCGAGCGACGTGTCCTCTCTCTAGAAAGCCTCGCGGCGGACTGATTTGAAATTTTTTTTTTTTTTTTTTGTGAATGGCATCTCGCAGTTCAACCTAGGAGGTTGTCGTCTGCTCAACCGGACTATCCTGTGGATGCCTTGAATTTAAGGCCTCCAGCCAGGGCAAAAAACTTACAAACTAAGCGACTACACGCTAAGGGCGCCCCCTGTGGGGCTCGGACCTCGGCTTAGGGCGTCGCTGGGGGAGGGCAGCAAGGGGACAGGCTGGATCTGAGTGGAATTAGTTAGGGGCTGGTTTAGAACTACTGGCTCAGCAACGCGGGCTGGCTCGAGCAAGGGTCGGGGAGGGCAATTACCGGGACGTCGCGACGGACCTCGACGGCGAGGGCGGAAAGACGGCGGTTTGAACCGGGGTATACGCTTGAGGAGCGTACTAGTTTCTCTACGGCTCTCCTGGAGGAGAGTGATAGCGTCGTCGGGAGTTACGAGTGTGTGCCTTGGACGGCGAACCTGACTGATGCGCGAGGGGTCGTATCGGGCGGCCGATGCGATCAGGGGATTACGATGTTTTATTGCACGATCGAAGAAACGCTTGGTGAGGCGTTTCATGAACTGCAATAAGGTGGGCATCCTAAGGTCTACGTGGAGACGTTCGTTACGTACGTAAAACGGGGCACCCGTGATCCTACGTAAGTATCGGTTTTGGAGCGTCTGCATCCTGTGAATATAACGAGACTTGGTATGTGCGAACACAACACAAGCGTATGACATGATGGGACGGATCACTGCGGTATAGAGACGCAACTTGCACTTGAGTGACAACTTGCTCTTAGCCGCTACCATGAAATGAAGCCTACTCATAGCGAAGGCAGCTCGGTCGCGAGCTGCTTTGGTATGTGCCCCGAAGGACAGGTGTTGGTCAAGTATGACTCCTAAGTATTTGGCTTGCTTCTCCCAAGGGATAGGCTTGCCGTACATAGTGATCGGACGGGCTGATTTGAAATTGCTCGCGCGCAGTGATTTATAGTAGTTTTCAAATATTTATAGAAAAATAATCACTGTAAATTATTTGAAATTTTAAATTGGATGTTTTAAAGCATATGTTCTTCTATTATATTATGCTATTATTATATTAAATTAAGTAAGATATATCGGTGAAAAAATCATTTTAATTCCTTAATATTTCACATTGTTTGAACTTTAATTTCTTATATAAAGAAACCTAAATCAAAAAATTTTCTTCTCCAACTATATTCCTTAGGATCTTAGCAATAGGTAAAAAAAAATCTAATTAGGTTTGCCAGTGGTTTCCTATAATTAGAGCGTCGAAACTGACGCTAAAAGGGAAATTAAGAAAACCTCTGTTGAGTTATCTTGATACAATTTACCAATACTCTATTAATTGAAATATTTTTCTCTCCAACTATTGAGACAACGAAATTTCCTAAAGTTATTAGTAATTATCATTTTTGTAAAATAAAGGGTTGATGGTATTTAAGGGTTTGAAAAGTACTGTTTTGGAGTCAAACAGCGCATGGACGGCGTAAACGCTCTTAAGTCGTATGAGTTTTTTTTTAATAAAACAGTCTTGCTTACATTACTCTTTTATTTATACAAAAGACAATGTCTTACATTTACCCCATTACAATCAACTTAAATTCTATGAACCACATAATAAACAATGTAAGTAATACTATTTTAACTATTGTTAATTCAAACCTTATTCAATGATTTCTTCATGCTTTGTGTTTGAATAATCATAATCCTTATGAATACATTAGTTTAACCAAACGGTTTGCATCGGAAAATATCACTAACTTTTCAATATTTTATGAGCTGAATTAAATTACTGATACAAATATTTTATTTTGTTGACATTTGGATTCTATAATCCAAAAGTTCTAAAATAGTCATTATACTTAGTTGTTTGGCGCATGTACACACGGCGACACATCAAGCTATGCATATCCAGTATAACCTGACCTCGCTTTGTATGAGCTTCCCGTACAATGAGAGATCAGCTTAATTTGGTTTTGTATAGCTTGATTGGTCGTGCCATCACAATTCTGTTGAGGTATTGGCATTCATTTAATTTCTTGTCTTTCAATACTAATTCACAGAACAACTTAATTACGTTCGGCTGCAGGAGGATACAAAGAAACCGATATAATTTGCTTAAAAGAAGAATTTAATTAATAAAAATTATTACAATTAGATTGGTAAAAACTAGGTTGCGTGACAATTGCTCGATGTCAGAAACAAGAGTGGTTTTACAATGCACTAAATCAACATCCGCCACTGCACTATCTTCGATCCCACGCCCTTGGAATGCTGAGCAGGCGAATCGCACGGTGCCGGCGACGGCGGGCGCAATGCGGTAGGTCATCGTAGGTATTAGTCATGCTCTTAGGATTTTAGGGTTCCGCAAGCACGACATAACATCTCCCTCCACAAGATCGGCAACTATTTGAAGACTCTAGTTGAAAATAGTGTCGATGGCGAAGCTGGATCAATCTCAGTTTTGCAGGCTTCCTTATCCTTAGCCTTAATATCGGTTCCATTAGTGGCTTTCTGTAGTTGGTTCAATCTACGACGACGAAGTGTAACGATGATGGCGAGTACACATGCACCGGATAGTAGAATGTATACCGGTATGGTAGTGTGGTATATAGCTTCTGTGTTCGACGACTGTAGCGTTACAGGTTCTTGTAGAGCGATTTCAGAGTTACTTGAATGCAGACTGCCAAGGTCAATGGTATCTAGTTTTATAGTTTTCACTGGCACATTATACGAATTTTCTTTTCTAATTGGTACGTCCATAATTTTCAATATCTTTCCCTTAGTTTGATCATGACGATTGCTTGCAGTAAATGCTGCGGTTCTTAGTACGCAACCTTTAGGTATGATAGATAAATAGCTCCCTTTCAGCATTCTATAATTATCTTCAGAACAAGTTAAGCGAACTTTCGTAGGTTTAGGAAAGCTTAAAACAAAGTGTTGGTCGTCTAGCTGCTCCATAGCTTCAGAAGACAGGATGACTGATGTAAATTGACAGGATTCATTAATTTTCTGTTGAAGTATAAGCTGCTGGATACAGTCCGATTGTTTGCCATGGTGGTGACTTAAATCATCCTCGCAAAGGTGACCGTGGCTATACTTCGGACATTCTGTCTCCATGTACAATAGATCTTTTTCGTGAACCGCTAAGAAAGGATAAGCTGGAATTAGGACCTTATTGTCATGATTAGGAGCCAAGGATAATTTATATAGGATGTAGTTAGTAGGATAAAGTATCGGAAATTTCATAACTATCACTAATTTATTCCCATTGTAATAATATCCTAGTCTAATTATATCAAAATATTCTCTAAAACTTATGTCTAGAAATTGATCGTTATTATATAACATACCTAATCTATTCATCATGTCCTGAAACATAGCATAGTTGAATATAGAATTATGAATACTTCTAGCTCTTATAAATGCCAATAAATTTTGCAATTTGTCAAGTTCTTTTGACAAATTATCTATATTGTCTCCTAATATCATTAGTAACTGTGCTAAATGAGCATATTTAATGGTATCTGTTTCATATCTACTATTGTTAGCTAAAATAGAATTGATAATTTTCTCGATTTTATATTGGTTTTCTACTATTTTATCTGTAATGTTTGAACTACGTGAAACCCACTGCTTACTTAAACTCATTTGGTGATTAATTTCAGCAACTAAATTATTTTCATTCTGTTTTAAGATTGCAATGGCATTGTCGTATTTTAATGCATCTGTATAATCTAAATTACCTGAAATGCTCTTTATTACTGAACCAAGACCATCTATGAGACCTCTTTTAACACGCTTTACCTCAAGTGTTTCTAACTGTTCCGATATTTCTTCTAATTTAGTACCTAGATATTTAACGTGGAGTTCATGGAGGGGTCGCGACATATTACTCAATTGTAGCGTAAGATTTTGCAATTGCTCGTTAATTGTCTCTAAGCTATTTCGCATATCATCAAGGTTTATAATTTGGAGAAAGGAGTGGAAATGTGAGATAATTCTTGTGGATCCCAGGTTGAAGGGCAAGATACCTGGTCCATCGTTAAGACTGTCTAGTGTTATTTCGTCCGCTCGGGCCAGGGCCAGGGTCAGGACTAGTAGTATTTTCAGTGTCCTGTAACAAACGAGCACTATTAGGCACCCGCTTTAGGCGTGATTTAGGCACGGTGCCTCTTTTCTTTTTAGTATAGATATGAATAGGCAAATCCGCTAATACCGTATCATGAGTATATCTAGCTGCTAACTTTTGCCTATGGCATAAAGGATTCCTAATAAAAACTTGTTGCTCTGGTTCGTAATTTTCTTCAGGTTCACGATTTTTATTAACATTTTCAGTAATTTCAGTGCGGCGATGAAGTGAAGTGTCGTTGAGAATATCGTATACTTTTGACATTCGTCTACGGTGTTCCTGGATATATTGTTGTAAAAGATGTTCTGATAGATTCATATCAAAAGGATCTCGGGGATCAAAATGACCAGTAATTATATCGATTGGCCTGCATTTTGTAAAGCTATGTATCGAGCTATTATATGCCAATATAGCATAAGTTATAAGATTAGCAATTGATTCGTTTCGATGTTCTAATTTTAATATACGCAAATGTTCTAGCAGTGTAGAATTAAGTCGTTCTACCATTCCATTTTCATTGGGTGTATTAGGACAGGTTTTATGATGTTGAACTTTGTGCAATCTAGTAAATTCGGAAAATATTTGATTACTGAATTCCGGACCATTGTCTGTTACAATAGTTAAAGGCACTCCGTGATGAGTAAAAAACTTTAACAAAGCTTGTACGACACTAATTGCTGTAGCATCTCTCAAAAAGTATGCTTGACCATACTTAGAGAATGCATCTACTATTATAAGATATTTATTCATTTCAATACTAAGTAGATCTAAATGTACAACCTCAAAAGGCTTTGTAGGTGGAGGTACTATTTGAAACCTTGGTCTAACTGGATTGCGATCATACTTAGCTTGCCCACATATTTGACAATCATTGATATACTTCGTTACATGCTCTTTCATATTTGGCCAATAGCATCTACGCGATAATGCTAGATAACACTCATTGATACCTCTATGATTGGTTTTACCTTCATGATATTTCTTTATAATTTCCTGTTGCTTGAAATAATCTTTAACATTTTCTACCTCGGTTTTGGTGAGTACTAATTTCATTGCGGAATTTTTAAAGTATTTTTGAATTATAGGTATTATAGTATACATTTCTAATGTAGGATTGATTAAAATACCGGTCTTTACTTTTGGATTTACGTATTCTTTAATTGTGCTAATTATGTCTTGTTCTAAATTAGATTTTGAAATTTGTATGACAGTTCTAGTATGTGTTTCAAATGGTTTAGAAACACTAGGCCTACTTTTTATGTCTCCTACAACATTAAGATATATTTGCTGATTAAACTTATTAAGGGGGTCGTCGGAAATAGGGATTTCTAATATTGGACTTTCTAAATCACTATGGGCACTCAAAGTTCTAGAATCCGCGCTTTCAGTTCTAGAATCTGAGTCTGAAGGTGCACCTTGTGACGTGTTAACTACTATCGAACTAGCCTCTTCATGATGAATTTCTATTCGTGACAAAGCATCTGCATTAGTGTTATGCTTTCCTTGCTTATAGACCACTGTGAAATCAAATTCGCTTAGCCGTAGTCTCCAACGGGTTAAACGAGAATTCGGCTCTTTAATACTCATCACCCATTGCAAAGGACGATGGTCGGTCACTATTTTAAATTTACGCCCAAATAAATATGGCCTGAAATACTTGGTTGCCCAGACTATAGCCAATAACTCCTTTTCAATAGTGCTATAGTTTATTTCACTAGAGTTAAGCGTACGCGAGGCATAAGCTATAGGTTTATCAGAGCCAATAGACCCTTGTGAAAGTACTGCTCCAATTGCCAAATTTGAAGCGTCCGTAGTTAGTATAAATTCTTTTTTAAAATCAGGGTATTGAAGAATTGGATCATTGACCAGAAGGGTCTTACATTTTTCAAAGCATTCGACATAATTTTGATCAAGTGTAATTTTACAGCCTTTCTTTAAGCTTTGAGTTAAGGGTTTGGTTATTTTAGCAAAATCGGGAATAAATTTTCTATAATAACCAAGAAGTCCTAAAAATCTTTTAATTTCGGTAGGGGTTTTAGGTAAGGGGTATTTCTGTATTGCTGAGATTTTATCTGGATTTGGCTTTATTCCATCTTTACCTATAATATGTCCTAGATATGCTGTTTCTAATTTAAGGAACTCAGATTTGTCCATTTGTATCTTAAAGTTTGATTCGCGTAGTCTTTTAAAAACTTTTTCTAAGTTGACTATGTGCTCTTGCAATGATGTACTAAAAACTATTATATCATCTAGGTATACTAGACAAATGGTATTCTGTAGTTCTCGCAACACGTTATCCATTACTCTTTGAAATGTGGATGGACTATTTTTAAGTCCCATAGGCATTCTTAGAAACTCGAAATGCCCGTGTTCTACATTAAATGCTGTTTTTGTAATATCTTTGGGGTCCATTTCAACTTGATAAAATCCACTAGCTAAGTCTAGCGTAGTAAAATACTGGCAGTTACCCAATTTGTCTAAGACGTCAGCTATATTGGGGATTGGGTATTTATCATCTATTGTTTTCTCATTAAGCTTCCTGAAATCTACTACAATACGCCACTTCGCCTTTCCTGAAGCGTCAGCTTTCTTAGCTACTACCCAAATAGGAGAACTCCAAGCAGAATTTGAAGGTCTAATTATACCTTGTTCTAACATTTTACCTATCTGTTCTTGTACTTCCTGTCTATGAATATATGGATATCTATAACTCTTTGTATAGACTGGAGCCTCATCTGTAGTTTTAATTGAGTGTTTGATTTGATTTGTGAATGTTAATTGTTCACCTTCAATATAAAATACGTCTGCATATTGCGAGCATAATGATTCTAAATTAATGCGCTCCTCTTCATTTAAGTGGTCAGTACGAAGGCGCGATAGTACGTCTTGTACGCGTTGTTTTTGCTGTTTAGTGCGCGTGCACTCGATATTATGAACTTCTGCGGCCACTGCATGATCCATTGAAAAGATTATGTCATTTTTACTTGGATTCTGTATTTCTAATATACCCCTATTCTGTTTAACGGTGGTAAGGCATTCACGTATGATACAATTACAAATAGATTGTTCAGGAATATAAGCTTCTCCATCGTGGACGTTAATCGGAACCTTTACTAACTTAGATGAACCTGCTGGAATAATATTCTCATATAAATTAGTATTACGTGAATCATAAATTCTAATAGGGTTTGAAGCGAACTTTGTTGTAAATAATTTATTTTTATAATCTATTGTAGCTTCCCATTTTTCTAACAGATCTGTACCAATTAGTCCATCAAAGTAATCGTGGAACTTATAGATATCAAATGAAACTGTACTTGAATCATTAAATTCATTAAAAATAGGTAAATTAATTGAATAATTGTTTCTAGTTTTAGCATGAACACTGTGCACTTCGAATGGAGAATAATTTAATGGAAAATCACCAAAGTATTTTTCGACAGCATTAGGACATAGAAATGATTGATTCGCACCTGTATCTATTAAAAGCTTAAGAGGAGGTGACGCGATTTGAACGTATGGAAGGTACCGTTGCGTTTGGAGATTTATTTCTATTTTAATTTGTCGGATTTCGGAGTTTTCTGAAAATCCGACTCCTCCGATTCTTTGGCGTCCTCTTTTATGCTTCCGGACGGTTGGGGATATTCTACACATTCCTGAGGGGATGGTTGAAACTCATAGTAATCGTAATAAGTTCCATCATAATCGGTAAAGTAATCATCGAACGAAGGATCATTATAACAATCACTAAAATGCATCTCCCGACTTTTGAAATAATTATTGGGTGGAGGATTACCTGATTTGCTCCAATCATGCTTAGAAAAAGCGTTATTAGGTGGTAATTGTCTGCTCACAAAATGGCTAACACCACTCATTGGGCGTGGTTGCGCTAGGCCACTAGGCTGGTTAGGAGAGTGCTGCTGGACTGCTTGAAATGGGTTATTCTGACGGTTATAGTTCGGTGGGGGTGCCCTGAACACTAGCTGAGTTCGGGTCGGACCAAACTGGCGAGGTTGGAAATAATTCGGTTTCCACTGCGATGGTTGTTGAGCTGGAAATTGGAATCGTGAAGGTCCTGGCATGCTATAATTATTAGGCCTTGGATCAGGCATATTGAACGGCTGAGAGGGCATTTTAAAATGATTACCGGGTTGGTTATTGCTATTAATTCTTTTATCGGGTAAACGGTCATTACGATTTTGCAGATACATGGTATTCGTTTCTTCATGAACAAATTCTAGTGCTTGTTCTATACTTTGAGGGCGCATACAACGTACACGTGATCCTACAGGATCTTTTAATCCGCGCACAAACGCCTGGAGTGTTAATTTCTTATATAAATCCCTTTTAGCGTCTACAGTAGTTTTTAAGGCGTCGTGTAAAGAAACATACGTCATTATTGTACTAAAAAGATTTTGACAGCGCTCATAGAATTCTTGCGAAGTGTTAGAGCCCTGTGTTAAAAGAGATAAATCGCTATAAAGAGCGGTCTCGTCCCTGTGGTCAGCAAAATTATTTATTAATGCCCTGCGGATGCCATCCCAATCACTTGCTATACCATTCGAGTTGATTAAGCGAGCAGCAGATCCTACAATTTTATTTAATATACCATTAATAAGTGCAGAGTTAATTAATACGGATCCACCTTGCACATTATAATATTCTTTAACTAAATGATCACACAATTCAATAAACCTAGTCAGCACATTCGGGTTCCCGTCAAACTCGGGTACCAACCGTAATGCTTTATAAACCGTATCTAAATCCAAAGACATTTTTCCAGAAGACGATTCTGTGTCCTCGTATAATTTATCTAAATTAATACCTCTACTAGAGTCTATCACTAATTCTCTACTACTTCTAACTATCCTAGTATTCCTGGATTTTCGTGGAAAGAAAATGTTGGAAAGTTATATTAGTACGGGCTAGGAGTAAGCGGTCACTAGAAATAATCTAATGTACTTACATGAACATTATATCAGCCCCTTTGCGTAATCAATGTCTGGATTCCTCGAAACAGCACGACGTGTAGATTCTGGATACTCTGGAACGACTGGATAGCCGTACGGACGGCTTAACGATTACGGAAATCTTCCTTACGCGAAACCGACCGCGAGTATCCTACCGACTGCGCCAATTACGTTCGGCTGCAGGAGGATACAAAGAAACCGATATAATTTGCTTAAAAGAAGAATTTAATTAATAAAAATTATTACAATTAGATTGGTAAAAACTAGGTTGCGTGACAATTGCTCGATGTCAGAAACAAGAGTGGTTTTACAATGCACTAAATCAACATCCGCCACTGCACTATCTTCGATCCCACGCCCTTGGAATGCTGAGCAGGCGAATCGCACGGTGCCGGCGACGGCGGGCGCAATGCGGTAGGTCATCGTAGGTATTAGTCATGCTCTTAGGATTTTAGGGTTCCGCAAGCACGACATAACAACTTCACAAACAAAAATGTTTACCAACAATGCCCCACTGTCAATGTTATTCAAGCGTCCCAATGTCTTAGTAGCACTGTAAATTATTTTAAACTAAAATATACTTTTCCACAAATCTACAGTGTCAGTTTAGAAAAATGTCACCAATCTTCTAAATCATCGTCGTTCAGATCAGCCATATCGATTGTATCAATAATATTTCCTTTAAAATCTTCCAAGTCACCAGCATTCACTTCTGAAAAATCTTTTTCTGCTTCAAGATCGGTCTGATCAATGATTCTGAACGAATTTTTCTTTCTGTTTTTAGATCTCTTATTGATATCTACATCTGCCGTAAAATCTATGTTTTCAACGTCATTGTTCGCGTTCACGTTATCTTTACTTGCGTTAGGTGTATCTTCTACCTGCTCTGTGTTGTCAACTTCATTATTTTCATTTTCTTCAACAAGTTCGCTGCCAATTTGCTCTGTTTGCTCAGTCTTGATTTCTGATTTAACAGCTAACTGTGCATTTTCAGCATCGATTTGGTCAATATTTTTCTCTTCTTCTTCATTCGTTTGCAATTTAATGTTTCCATTGGTATCTTCATCTTCAGCCATTTCTGTATCTTGGAGATCCTGTTCTGGTTCCCCAGTTTCCTCGTTTTCATTCTCATCTTGTTCATCGTTGTCCTCTTGAACGTTACTTTGATCGTCAGTGTTCAAGTTTATAATATCCTCGTCAATTTCATCATCCAAATCTTCAAGTTCTTGTACCATATCGTCATTCTTATCTACAGTCAACCAATCTCTATCGATATTTATTTTGAGAGCCCTTTTCTCAGCTTTACCCGTCAGGTGGAAAGGCTTTATTAACACTGTTGAGCCGTCTGAAATTAAATTTTGGTATTAGACAAGTTTTTTTTATAGTTTCGGAAAAAAAAAGAAAAAGCCCGCCAAGTGCGAGTCGGACTTCTACAAGGGTTACGTAAACCTAAAATTGCTACGTAAGGTACGGAACTCTAAAACAGGAGAAAACTAGTTATGCCTATATGTCTCATAGCCTTTTCCCGAGTATATTGTAATTACTATAGTCGGCTTCCAATCTGAGCAGAAGCAGCTGAATTCCAGCATTAAACTTTATGGAGCATTTGCTATCTGACCTCCACAACCCAGTTGCTCCTTGGTCAATATAGTTATCAGCGTTTATAAGTACGACAGTATAAAAACAAAAGATCTTACCAACAACAAGAGAGTCCATTAGACAGAGCCTATCATGATCATCATACGTCTCACAGGTCCCATAGTACACTGGTGGCTTCTTCCTCTCTGACTTCCTGAGGCTCGTGATGCCATATTCGGCGAGGACAGGTGCCAGTTTACTTCTATTTATTGTCTTGGGCACGGTGTAGATTCGCAGCATTATTGGACCAATGTTGAGCAAACGTTTTGCTAGATTCACTGTCACCATCTGTAATGATTTAAAATGATACATTTGGTGGATAATGATGAGTGTGAAATATTTAAAGATTTTACTAATCTGAATTTAATGAATATTTTTTAATCCTTAGAATTAGAAGTGCATTTTGAGAGAGTACGACTTTTTGTGTTTGTTTTTCTAATTCTGGATAGATTGCAAGCAATTCGTGCCCAGTTGATGGCAATAGGCTCGCATCCTATTACATGGGACTTAAACTTAACTGGCGAAATGTGGGTGTACTAGTAGGTACAGCTCTGCCTAACCCTTTGTGAATTACAGGTGTGATGTTATGTAAATTCGTATTCTACGGGCAAGTACCAATGTGGCTTTTTCAATTCACATGTACTTTCCAAGTTTATCTTGGACATAACTGACATCGATGAAAGACACATTATGAAGAAACCTGGACAGTAAATATAAGCCTGAAATCGCCAACCCGTCTTGAGCAAGCGTGGTGATCAATGCTCGTGCCATCTCTGTATGAGAAGAGGCCTTTGCCCAGCGGTGGGATACTAGTATTATGTGAATGATTCACCAGTGGGACTGCTCAGTTATGGTGTGGGACCACAGTCGTTATACGTCTTGATGCATGAAAATTTCGGCTATAAAAATCACGTGTCATTATGTTCGCACACGCTAATCTCCGAAACCACCCAACCGATTTCAATTAAGTTTTGTGAATGTGCGCAGTTTATTCCAGCTTGAAAAATAGGATCATTTCGAACCCGTTTGCTGGGCCCGGGGAAGCAGAGGCGGGTCGCTAGATACATACATACGGGATGGAAGGGACACCGACTCTAAAACGGTAACCGCGAATCCAGTACATCATTCTGAACCTCTGGGGGGGCATAGAAATTCTTCGTCGTTGTATATATATTATTATTGATATAGTTTCAACATACCTTCTTACAATCTTCAGCGACAAGGGGAGCCTTAACTTTCTCGTTAAAGTCTTTGAACTCTACGTCGGGTTCGCTTTCAAACTCACTGGCAATCTAGAATTGAAAAAGGCTAGTGTAAATATGAACGTTTATATAAAGAAAAAAGATATTTTGTGGTGTGCCTTATTTATAAAAAAAATGCTAATGGGTTGAACAGTTTTCTAAACAAAATACCGGCCATTTGAATCATTTGGAATCTTTTAGTAATAAAAAAAACAGAATCAGCACTTATTTCTCCTGGACAAGGATCTTTCCAGTAACGGCCACATCATCATTACTAGCCTTTTGCCAACTATGTTGCGGTCGGCATAAAGTCTAACCAGATGGTACTGGTATTCAGTGAAGATGAAGAAAGAACAACATTATCGATAACTTACCGCTTTGCTAACTTCATCAATTTCATCGATCACCGCTTTCTGCATATCTGCTTTCATTTTTGAAAGCAAAACTGTTTCATCTTCGAATATATGAGCATTGGCCTTCTTAAGTCCTGCAACAATCATATCAGTCACCTATTATTGTATGTAGATACTTTCGTTTTAAATGCTTAGGTAACTGTATTTACATTGGGTAAAAGATTTGTCATTTATTTAATCTACACCAATATTATAAAGACGTGAATTATGTAAGGGTTAAATTATATGTAACTGCTCATTCGACTTCAAAAATATTGTTTTACTGATAGAATAGAGTCGTCCTTTAATCACATGGTTTTTAGACCACTTTTACGAGTATACCTCCCACTGCTCCTTGGTGATACGTCGTGAGGTTTTACGCTCTCAGTATCTTAGTATTAGAATCAAATGAATAAAAATCGGATTTTTTACATAAATTCACTCGCTCGTCTTTTTACGCGGTCGCATAATTCAATTCATTTACATTTCCTTTATTCAATGAATTGTCATTAATGGTATATGATAGGAAAGAAAACGGAGTAAATGATGCCGTGACGTCTGACAGGGGAGAATAGAAGAAGAAAACTTTTTGCGCCGACCCCGAGTAGAATGGGACAAGGGCAGGAAGATAATGATGTCATTGTTGGTAAAAACTATTTTACACGTCACCATGTGACATATTCCCCGCCCCCCCCATCCCCCGCCATCGTGATTTTTTCTAACCAATCCCGCCCTGTTTGAACCTCACGTGATTAAAAGACGACCCCAAAACTACACTAATACCGAGTGCCGTGGGATATGTTTAAAAAAAGAAAAGTCACGCGTGTGAAGTCGCGGGTAGTAGCTAATATACTGAATAATATAATCTTTGACTAACTCACCCTTATTGGCCCTCTTATCTGAAATAGATCAAACAAAACATTTGATTAATCTGGTTTACAAAATCAAACAATAAAAAAAGTAATACATAATTACTTAAAGGCTAAATAAACAATCTTATACAGGGTGATTTGTTAAACGTGGGCAATACTATTTTTCATATTTCATAGTTAGTCCTACAATAATGAAAGTTGTTCTAAAAGCATTACGCACGTTTAACCAATCATCCTGTATAAGGTACTATTTTAAGAACCCCAGTGACGCCATATTTTGGCAGTCCAATATCATGCAATATCTTCGATATTGAAAATCACGTTTTGGAATTCAAATTAAGTTGGGTGCGGTGATGGTAGGTGGAATAAAGCTGGGACCGAGTGGCGTCCAAGGTCTGGAAAGAGAAGTGTTGGTCGTCCGGAGACGAGTTGGGTAGACGCCATTATGAACATCACGGGTAAATTGTGGATGAAGGTTGGCACAGGAACATGGATATTGACACAAGCCAAGAGAAGCATATGCACAGCAGTGGGTATCCAATAATTTCGTGCTGTGGTTGATGGATGATTTATCAACTAACCTCCATGTGGATAGCAAGGAATCTTCGCGGTAGTATCAACAGATTCTGCCTGGGGTGCACTTGCTACCGTGGCCGTAGAAGCGGTGTTTTTGTTAACTGGAGCGGCTGTAAGATAAGTATATTATTTTAGATACATCATTTTAGCTGATGTAGATTACAGTACACGAGTGATAAATATGTTACATCGAGTGTTTGTAGACCGTTCTCTGTCACTCATACCATTGTTACCAGACATTTACTTTTTCTGTTGATATATTTTAATCTAACTATAATATATATATTTATAACTTACGCATAATAGTATATATATATACTATTATACATGCGAATGTTTCGATGGATGGATGATTGTTACTCTTTCACGCAAAAACTACAGAACGATTTTGGATGAAATTTCGCAAACAGATAGTTAAGTAACCTGGATTAACACATAGAATACTTTTTATCCCGGTAGAACGATCCTGTGGGAAAATTACCGAACTCCACGCGGGTGAAGCCGCGGGCATAACATAAGCTAATAAGTAATATAATTTATTATTATCACAGACTAGCCGCCAATTAGATGATGCGTGTCCAATGACATGAGTGCTTTCGTACGGACACAAATCCTCTACGCACAAACAGTCGAATCAATTTATAGTGGCATAGAACCTCGTAGAATATTATATCCAAAAGTCAGTTTTTGCCTTTGTGTAAAAAAGGTAAATAGAAGAGGAATAATCTATAGTGATCAACGGATTGTACACACTATTCGTATTTATTCTTAACTTTGATGATGGAAGAGTTGTTAGTGTCAACAAATAAACGTTTCTTACCCAATATTTCTGAGACAATGGAATTGAATATTGTCAAACCAAGCATCCTTATTTGAACTCAGCTCCATAGTAATATTTAGGAGTAATAATTTTGCTCCTAAAGAAGTAGTAAGCCTGCTATGTTTCTATATCTCGAAGGTAATTTGAGCCAGTCTGTTAAGCATTATCAATATTGTATTGTACTTTTTTAACATAACATCTCGCCTGGAATCTCCGAAGGATCACTCAAAGCTGCACTTATAGTACACCCTCAATTCGTCAGTGATGTTTAAGTCCCATATATCAGCGGTCGAGCCTTAAACCGGGCCCAAATCCAGACTTCAGACTATCACTGAGAAATTCCTGAAGGAAAAACCCAATAACACGTTTCCCGACCTGGAAATCGAACCCAAGACATCATCCTCAGCAGTAGCTCAATTGCGACTACTGGACCAATGAGACCTGTTTTTTCTGCCTTTGTGATGACTCCTAGATATATGTTTAAATAAAAAGTTAGAAGTCTAACTTTATATTTTTTTTAAATCTCAACCTTTGTCGGTCGTCGGTCAGGACTCCATTTGTAGATCTTTAACAGTCGTTAAGATTAGTTAGAATCCAAAAGTCTAGCAGTAACTTGGTTGTGGAGATCAGACAGGCAATGTATGAAAAATACCGGTATTCAGCTGCATCCCGTTAGACTAGAAGCCAACCTCAACACAGTCAGGGGAAAGGCTAGGCAGACGATGAAATGACAAACAAGCTGACATTCCATCCGATGGTATACCAACTATGGACATCCCCAATACCAAAAGGCATTGCAAATGCATTGCCATCCCATCAGACCAAGCTGAAATGTCTGATATGTCTGTAATGAGAGCGGCACCCATACCCTACATGTCGGATCACAGCAATGCTGCTTGACGCGAGAAATAGGTATGGTTAGCGACTGTCCGCGACGGTGTCCTACACTACTTTTTACGACAAAAAGTTGGCATCACAGGTCAGTAACCCGACGTTAACATGGTTAAAAAGAAATGCAGTATGGAACTGCGATGACTTTTTCATGAAATAGTATAATAATACCCTGGCGCTTCCACATTAAGAAGTCATGGTTGGCAAACATTTGATTCGGCAGAACTTGTCGGAAGCAATTACTACACATATCTTAAAAAAAGCATGCATTTTCGCCTTTCGTTCAGGTCGTGCCAATCGGTAAACTCTGTTCAGCATTTGCCATCGCCGAATCACGATCGGTTCGGCTCGGCACAATTCGAGTGGTTTCCCTAACATATATCTACATGTCAATATTCGATTTTCCAACCCCGAACCAATGTACGACATACCAATGTAGTGATGTGACACTTCTGACTAGAAGCAAGCATTATGCCTTTTCGTGAAGAGTAGGTTCATTAAGGTCACGTCGATGACATAGGAAAACGTGTTGATAAAAGCTACAATGATCCAGTGAGCTGTTGTGAAACATATACAGAGTGGACGGGACACATCACTGAATACGTGGTAACGTTTTAGTGTTGGTGTCCCTTCCACCCTCTATTTTGACGCCGCGATTCCCGACTTGAATCGAGATTCAGAAGATAATACTCCAGGGTGGGATTCATTCACAAGCAGCAGAAGTAGGACCACAAGGTCCATGCCACATTTAAGATCCCAGCACAGGGAGAGGGACCTCCCAAAAGACACGTCGAATGCGACGGTCTAAAGCTGCAAAGAATGTATATGCGTCCAATCACAAAAGGAAGCGTAGGGAAATAACGGTCATCTTTGTGTCTGCGCGAAAAAGAACAAACAGCAGACCTTTTTCGTATTGAATCATCATGAACTAGATACTTCCAAATGCGGGTCCCTCATTATGGTTGTGGAAAGCTGCATGCCTTCCGAGATTTGCCATCTCATCTCCTATAGAAGATTTCGTAAGGAGTGGTGCAGGTAATAACACATTAATATTTTCAATGCTTCCACTATGTTGGAACCGCGAAAATATAGTCGAAATTGCATAGCACCACGATAGATAAAATTCCAATACGCTTGAAGAATACACAAAAATATACTAAATTTACCTTTTTGTCCGACGTCAGCTGGGAACGATCCGTTTTTCTTTACGATCTCCTTAACTTGGTTGAAAAATGCCGTGTCGTCGTGGCTACCAAACTTTTCTCTGTAAATATTTAACATGTCTGGCATACGAATTTCAAAATCGCCGCCGAAAAGCTCTTCCAGACGGACCCATATACCGCGCTTCAGCCCTGTTATAAGCTGTTCCGGTGGAATATCACTCTTATGTTTCGGACTTTGCATAATCTCTTTAGCAACGACGGACGCAATCTGGTGTCGCCACGTGGCGGCCCGGATCGGCATCGCATCCGGATTATCCGCTGGTTTATTTTTCTTTGCGTTGACTTGGACCTGGTTTTTCTTAGCCGGAACATTCGCTTGCGGCTTATCTGTCTTCTGCGCAGCTATTTTTTTCGGGCGTTTCGGAGGAGGAACGTAGTTACTCTCAGCCTTCTTCTGTTTTGGCTGTGGTTTGGCCCAAGGTTGATTAGGTTTCAATCCACCTCGCTGTTGAGAAAACGTTCTCATGGATTGAGACGGATCCGTGACGTGTTGGCCAAATATTACCGGAGGCGGTGTTATCTGACGCTTTGTGGGAGCTCGAGGTGGTTGGGCCCTTCTGTTATAAAGTGGGTCTCCGTGTTCGCGTGGAGGTGCATTGCGAACCGGCAGCTCACGGAACGGTGCGTCGCGAGCCGTTAGCTCGCGTCCGCGGTCCCGCGCCGGCGCATCTCTGCCGCGATCGCGTCCCTGATCGCGGTCGCGTCCTTGGAAGCGATCACGTCCTTGGTCCCGATCGCGTCCTTGGTCACGATCACGTCCATGGTCACGATCACGTCCTTGGTCACGCTCGCGCCAGTGGTCGCGAGGAGCGTACCAGCCACGATCGCGCGATTTTGCATCTCGGCCGAAGTCACGGCGAGGGCCACTGCGCCCGGAGTCACGCGAAAATGCGTCGTGTTCAAAGCGCGACGGCCGGTCTCGATCGAAATCGCGAGCGGGCCCGTCAGTGAGCGGACGATTGCTGCTATTGCCAGTGTTTTGCCATCTTGAACCGCTTCTGCCCTGTTGGGAAAGTTGGTTCCCAGCAGACGCATTGCCAGCTAGATTCCAATCGTTCTGATCTGACCAGACACTGGGGTTCTTGTCTTGGTTACTGAACCCAAGAGGAGCCCTCTGGTCATAGCCAACCAATGACTGAGGCATCATTTGCTGCTGAGCTGACTGATACTGCATTTGCTGTGGATAGCCAAAGTTGGCGGATGCATTCTGTGGAAGAATTTTGATGATAGTTAAAAAATGTAGGCTTTATAAAACTTCCACAGTCAGATAAATGCACTTGATTTGTAAGAGGTGAAGGTACAGGGGTGCATTACAATTGTCTGCGGTGTATGAAGGGGTATTGAATTACTCTAAAGATATACATTACGAGAGAGGTTTATAATAAATGTGCGAAAAGTTTAGTGCGTCGAAAAAGGCTCGAGTCGTGATGACTATAGTCCATTTTCGTAACTAAAACAATTGTAAAGACTGCGCTAAGCTCTTGATTGCTTTTCATTAAGTGCAGATTGTGTTTTCTCAGATCCTTCTTCGTAACACGCCTAATGCTCAGAACGGGTAAGGAGTTTAGTGCAGACAATACTTGAAGGGCTGCAATACTTTATCGATTTGAGGAAAAACGCTCAAATCAATTTTCGTGTGTATATCATAGTAAATTATGCTCAATAGTTTAGCAGACAAATAACCAAATATAACTGATCTCTTGGTTGGAAAGCATGTTGCGAATATTCTATAAAACTAAAAAATATAAAACTAATGGATTAATATTACTATAAAGATGAGCGAGGGTTTGCCTTATGTCAGTATATTTGTACTGGCATTAGCAATTGTAGTTGAATTGTTTGCTCCTTCAACTTTAAGCCAACCGCACATCAAGGCCGCAATACAAAATTGCGCTAAAGCACATTAGAAGTCGCGTCGCACCGAATAATTCAATAATTGTGTCAGCTCTTGACATTAAGTGTATCCAGTTCAATGCTTGGCCAAAAGACAGAACAGAAATTCTCCAGTTCTTTAGCCCCTAGGCATATTTGTATTTCTTAGTAGCTTCATTACTGTAAACATATCTTTTTTTGTATGCTTTGCCCCACACTAGGAATTTCTCCTGTATCGTAGGTGCGTTTAAAGACATTTAAACTCACATACACAAACAGCCAGGCCAGGAACAACTACCTGTAGGCCATAAAAATATTTTTTCCATGTTGGAAACTATCCCACGATAGGCAGCGCCGCAACCAATAGCTCGGCCACTGCGCCAACCATGCCGTTGAATAATCTGGCACAATTTTGAGAGCATCTAGCTTCTCAAAATTGAGAGGTAGATAGCATATTACACAAGATGTCCAGTTAAGCCTTCTTAATCTACACGGTGGAAGGTGCAGTTTATCATTCTGAACACCCCACATAGAAATTATCGTCGGTTAATTTAAAAAAAAGTTGTTTCTTACAAAATTGCAATACCTACGTCCTACACGCTAAAATAAATGTATGAAACAGCTGTTTTGTTTTTTAAATTACCGGTGTATAATTACTAGGTTCAGAATGATGCACTGACTACGTGGTAACCGTTTCAGCGTAGGTGTCCCTCCCACCTTGTATACAAATAAATAAAATTTAAGTGTTTGTTTGTAATTTCAAAATATGTAACAGCTTTTTACTGAATATGCATATCAATATTATATATATATTCCTTTGCAAACAAAAAGGGACGGTTTTGATTTTTTTTACATTATTGGTTATCACTTAGTTCTAAAGAGGTTTTAATAGCCAGAATATGTTACTGGCAATGAATAATGTGTAAAAAAAAAGTTAATTCCAAATTCGAAACTTTTGTTTTTTTTTAAAATAATAATCCCTTTTTCAGTTTGTGACTTTGTACTTACTTTTCGCGGGTTTGCGGTTAAAAGGTTATCAGGCAACTAAAACTAACTTCTCGTTATTTTTTGTAGAATAATTTATGTTTGTCGCATAATCCTGCCTTATTGTGACTCCAAAACAGATATCTTTATGTCGATTGTAATTTGAAATGGCAGAATAAGCAATAAGAGCAAGTAAAATAATTATAGCGCTGCTGGAAAAGGGGTGTAGCCAATGTTACATCTCACAGCGGTTAAACGTGAGTCGTTCAACCGTCCAAAGAACCTGGACTGGATACCAAGAGACAGGTTCCGTTCAGAGAAGGCAAGGTTCTGGGAGAAAACGTTGCACACAACTACGAGACGACCGCTTTTTAGTGGCTCAGGCGCTGAGGAACCGCAATTAATGCAGTTACATAGACCTCAAAAGAAACCTTGAAGAGGTACGAGGAGCACAAGTTAGCCTATGGACAGTGAGGAGGAGGCTTGTAGCGGCTAAAATACGCAATCGACGATTAGTGCGGGCCCCCAAGTTACTCCGTGAGCACCGGATTGCTCGATTGAGGTTCGCTAGAAATTGCCTATCTTGGATACTAACTGGAGTAGCGTACTCTTCTCCGATGTGGCTCGAATTTGTCTGAATGGTCAGGACCGGCGTCGGCGAGTGTTACGAAGACCAGGGGAACGCTATGCCGACGTGTGTTTTGAAGAAATCACCCCTTAGGTGGGGGATCCGTTATGTTTCTGGCGGGCGTAACTTCCAGCTATCGTACCGAGATAGTATTAATTGAAAATGCTCAATTTATGCGCAAAGGTGTCAACATGCACAACCCGCACTGACTGTAATTGGTGAAGATGCCATTTACATGGACGATAATCCTCGGGCCCACCGTTCTAGTGACTTAGATGCTTATATGCAAGAGGTCAATATTCGTCGTTTGGATTGGCCAGCGCGGATCCCCGACTTTAACCCCATTGAGCACGTCTGGGACCTCCTAAAAAGGCGAGTACGATCTGTCCAACCACTCACAAAACATCAGGGAGCTTAAACTTGTGATCACAGCTGAGTGGGAACACATTGCACAGAAAAAATACCATACATTAAAATACCATAAAAATACCAGTAGCCTTAATTTCATTATATCCATAAAAATGTCAATTTTAACACGGCTCTCTGTTTACATTGACTAAAACAACTATTCCGGGACTTAAGAGTTAAAAACTATATTCTCATATATACATATACATAGTTACATACATATAATAAATCTGTAGACGTGGCGTTTCTGTACAATGAAAATATTTTGAAAAAAAAAATAGTAGAGGTGTTAAAGGATAAAAAAACAGAACCCATTTCTAGAATTTGTGTCAGTTTGTCTGTGTGTCTGCAGTCTGTATGTCTGCAGTATGTGAGTCTTCGGCTTTGTTTGTTTGTTTAAGTATCACATGAAAATTACAAAACCAATATGGTTAGTTTCAATGCAAAAGTATTGTGCGTAATTAAGAGAAGGTATTAATTTTTGTTTCATTGCAATCCGTGCTCTTAATCAAAAGATATATGAATGTAAAGTGTTCAAGAAGCGATCATCATCATTACTTAAGATACATGCAAAGACATCTATTGAACTAAAATGTTACTAATGAATAAATGTGCTCACAACGACACTTTTAAATCTACTGTCCGAGTTTTTCAAAAAGTTATGATAGCAAATATTATTAGTTTTTGTTTCATTGCAATCCGTGCTCTCTATCAAAAGATATATGAATTTATTGTGTTCAAGAAGAACTTATCGCCTTTACGTAAGATACATGCAACGACATCTATTGAATCAAACTGGTACTAATGAATAAAGATGAAGTGCTCACAAGATAACTTTAAATCGGCATAACGGGTTTTTCAAAAAGTTATGATAGCAAAAGGTACTTTAGATGGCGCTGCTTTGAAAATCTTCATAGCCTATATATGTATATTGTTTGTTCAGTCGCTGTCCATGCATTAAATTTTAGCAGTTTAACTCCATGCTCGATAGATGGCGTTGTTCATTTGACGCCAATTTCTGAATCGCGGTGTTAAGATTCTCCGTGAAAGAACGACTTTCGCCGGGTTAACTGAATCCATGTTGGTTGTTAGATGTCTTTCGTTTCGTGTTGTAAAAGTATTTGGTTTCATATTTGGTATAATCTTCTCCTTATGGTGTGGTTAGTGCCTAACCTGGTGTCAGAGTTTTTATGCCGCCCAAGGGCCTCTGACTTCGCTTTAGTATAACAATTGTTGGAATATATATATATTAAGTTAAATTGTTGTTATGAAAGTATTTCGTTTCATATCTATACTATTATAAAGCTGAAGAGTTCGTTTTTTTGTTTGGTTGAACGCGCTAATCTCAGGAACTACTGGTTCCAATTGAAACATTCTTTTAGAGTTCGATAGCCCATTTATCGAGGAAGGCTATATAACATCACGCTGCGACCAATAGAAGCGGAGCATTCATTAAAAATGTTACGCAGACGAAGTTGGGCGGGTCAGCTAGTTGATAATAAGAAATTCTAATTATGCTGATGACATACTAAAATATTAATCATAAGAAATCTCAAAAATACTAGTAGTGTAAGGAAAGACGATATTTCAACGTAAGTAGTACCTAAAAGCAGTAAATGAAGATATCTCTCATCACTTAAGCCATATTCTGAATCTTTGTATACAAAGTGGGACATTTCCAAAAGAACTCAAATTGACAATTATTAAACCTATATTTAAAAAAGATAATAAATACTTAATGGAGAACTATAGACCTATCGCACTAATTTCTGTATTCAAAATAATATTTGAGAAATACATTTACAGTGAAATTAACAGCTACTTAGATCAAAATGAAATCCTATTATGTGATGAGCAAAAAGGCTTCAGGAAAAATAAAAACATCATTATGGCGGTTTATGACTTTTTATACGTAGTTTCTTCACAAGTTGACAAATCTCTACCTGTTTGTTCTATTTATTGTGACATGTCACAAGCATTCGATTATGTGGACCGCAATATTCTGCTAGATAAACTTGAGGCTTATGGTATAAGAGGCAATGTCCTGGAATTGATAAAATCATATTTATCAGACCGCCAACAACTAATCCAAATATCAAATTTAATATCAAAACTAAAACGGAACAGATATTCTCCTCTGATAAGCGATACATCACATAGTGTGTCCCCCAGGGAAGTGTGTTGGGCCCCCCTTTGTTCCTACTATACATTAATGATCTACCAAATGCAACTAAGGAACCATGTTCGCTGACGACAGTACTGTAACCATAGCACTTAAAAATATGATTAATTACCACTCTGATGCTAATGATTCATTGAATTCTATAATTACATGGCTTAATGACAATAATTTGAAAATTAATCTAAGTAAAAACAAACATAATGCATTTTAGACAGCGAGAAAATTTAAGGAATCCGTCAAAATTTCATTTAGTATACAAAGATAATATAATAGAAGAAGCTGAAACAGCCCGATTTTTAAGAATAATAATTGACAAGCAATTAAATTGGAAAACTCACATTAATGAACTTTGTAAAAAAATTAGTGCTTCGTCATATGCTCTTTATAAGTTAGCACCGACTGTCAACACAGATACTTTACTTACAGCATATTACGGGCTTGCTGAATCAGTGTTAAGATTTGGAATAATTTTCTGGGGCAATTCAACTCAGAAGGACACTACGTTCAAAGCACAAAAGCGTTGTATACGGGCTATGTTTGGATTGCAAACTACTGACAGTTACAAACCAATGTTTATGCAGCACAGAATTCTAACACTTCCGTCACTTTACATATTAGAAGTATCAGTATTTGTAAAAACCAATCCTCATTTGTTTCCCCTACGGACTAATAATACAAGTAGAAATAGACGCGAGAAGTACAGACTTTGGGTGCAATCACTCTCCGCCAAAACAGCATTTCTAAGAAAAAGTGTAATATGCATAGCTCCATTAATATACAATAAAATTCCGAATTCCATTAAGATAATGAATATTAATTCATTCAAGAGTGAACTAAAAACTTTGTAAATTATTAAGGGATATTATAATATTACGGAGTTTTTGAATGACGAATTTTGAATCTAGATAATTTAATAATGTATTTTAGTTTTATTGTTTTAATTATTATTTTTTAAATATTTTTGTGTGGACTGTAATTATGTATTTGAATTGATTGAAGTTTGACTATAATTTAACTATTTCCTGATTTATAATTTCAAATTAAGTATTACTATTACTATATAATTATATTAATATTATATTATTATTTTATATTATTTCCTTTATTTATTTTTCTCACTTATTTTTATATTTTTAAATATTCTTGTACAAAATTAGTATAAAAAAAACATTTAAAAATATATAAAATAGTAGTCCACCAGCACCGGGAACAGGGTCCGAGCTACCGGTGGTCAGGGCTCTTGAGAGAGGAACCTCCTAACAATACGCGCCGTGTCCAGAAGTACTGCTTTCTGAATCAAGCCCTTGATCCAGCTGCCAAGCGAGAGCCTCTTCAGATGTCGGTCGAGGCTCTTGGCTATTAAACCATTGGCCGATACGACTATCGGCACAATGACTGCCGTATTCACGTCCCACATGTCGACAACCTCGCGAGCAAGATCTAGATACTTGAATTGCTTATCTTTCTCTGCTTTCACGAGGTTCTCGTCATGCGGGACCGTTATATCAACGATCATTGCGCGACGCTCCAATCGATCTATCACCACAATGTCAGGCTTATTAGCAACAATAGTCCTGTCAGTGACGATAGGTCGATCCCAATACAACGTGACATTACCATCATCGAGAACTGGGTCGGGCGCATACTTATAGTATGGCACTTCTGATTCCACAAGGTTGTACTTCAAAGCAAGTTGCTGGTGGATAATCCTAGCAACGAGGTTGTGTCTGTGCAAGTACTCTCCGTTAGCCAGACGAGAACACCCAGAAATAATGTGTCGGATCGATTCTCCCGGACGGTGGCATGCCCGACATATGTCAACCGTGCCATCCTTCACAATGATGGCACGGATGAGTTATTCGTCATCATAACTTCGTCCATTATTGCACAGACAAAACCTTCGGTTTCCCCGAAGAGGTCACCGAAACGCAGCCAGGATACGGACGCTAAGAAGTCTACATCAGGCCCATGTAGGGCCCGGTAAAAACGTCCGTGAAGCTGCTTGCTCTGCCATACCTCCCTGCGGTCATTAGTGTCTAATACTTTAGGTTTGCGCCAGTTCTCGTTAGCCAGCGAGAGCGGGGTAAGGCCCTTGTCCACTGAGACCACATCTCGGTGCATCCCCACGTCGGCTTTTAGAAAGTATTCTCTGAGACTGCATACCTCACGGTTGTGCAGGGTCTTAGCATTTAAGAAGCCACGACCCCCGCACTTCCGCGGGATATACAGTCTCATCACCGACGACCGTGGGTGATGCATCCGATTTGCGGTCATCAATGTGCGGACCCTCCTATCCAAGGCATCAAGTTCCGTCTGAGTCCATTTGAGTATGCCGAAAGAATACATCAAAACCGGCATGACCCAACCGTTGAAGGCGCGCACCTTGTTTCCGCCTGACAAAAGACTGCTTAGCACTTTATTCAGGCGGCCAAAGAAGCGCTCCCTCAACGATTGTTTCATGTCGGAAGTATTGATGCCTAATGCCTCCGACATACCCAAATACTTGTAGGTTTCTGTTGAGGAGAGGGATCTAAGGTGTATGGAATCCGAGAGTTGAGTACCCACGGATTCCATAATCTGCCCTCGCTTCACATCCATGACTGCACATTTGTCCACACCAAATTCCATTCTGATGGCACTACTGAAAGTTTCTGTTACCTTCAGTAGCTTCATCAGTTGCAAATTGTTGGGGGCAAAGAGTTTCAGATCATCCATGTAAAGAAGGTGAGATATGACCTGACCACCTCTCCTCAACCGATAACCTAGACCTGAACCCTCTAGCAATGTGCTGAGAGGGTTCAAGGCTAGACAAAACCACAATGGACTCAAACTATCACCCTGGAATATGCCACGCTCAATCCTTATCGGTTCGCTGTTCCCTTGGGTCTGTCGACATCCTGGATAGCGAAGGACCGTTATCCAGCACCCCATACATGACATCAGGAAGGCACGCAGAGTTGCATCTACTTTATACAATTCCAGCACCCTCATGAGCCATGTATGAGGCACAGAATCATAGGCCTTCTTATAATCTATCCAACATGTAGACAGATCCCTTCGGGAACGGCGAACCTGTTGGCTAATGGCCATATCAATTAAGAGTAGCTCCTTAGTACCACGGGACCCGTTCCTACATCCATTCTGAGAGACAGACATGATAGAATTACTCTCAATATGTTGGTTGATTTTAGCTCTCAAAATGGATGTAAGAACTTTATAGACCGTTGGTAGACAAGTAATTGGTCTATAATTTTTGGGCTCCGCAGTACTACCTGATTTATGGAGCAGGTGGGTAATTCCGGTCGTCAAGAACTGGGGCAGCGATCCAGATTCTAAAGCTGATTGAAACTGGGACGCTAAGCAAGCGTGCGATCTCTGGAGCCATTTGATCCAGAAATTGTGCAGTCCATCCGGCCCTGGAGATTTCCAGTTAGGCATCGGACGGACTGCACGAGCTACGTCTTGGGGGCTGATGATGATTGCCCCCATTTCTGGTATTGGATCACACGCTCGTTCAACCTCCCGGGTCCAATCGCCCTCAGTGTGACTGACAGGCACCGACCAGATGCTGCGCCAGAACGAGCACATTGTGTCATCATCCGGTAGACGCGTGTCAGTTACACCTTGGTCCGGTCGTTCCCAAGCCCTATATATCCACCTTTCATCGCTTTGGAATGTGCGATTCTGAGTGTACCGCTCCATTCGCCGCTTGTACCGACGAATACGGCTTGCCCATGCACAGATCTTCTGCTTCAGGAAGTCGATGCGCTCTGTGACGCGGGCTAGATAATCACGAGAATTAATATCAGTTCCCGAGAACGCCCGCTTCACAAAGCGCATCACTCTAGGGCGAGTATTGCCCTCCCTGAAGCAGATTAACTTGCCGATGAGTGCTCTAGCCTCACCAATACGCCGCTCAATCCTGCACTGCCAAGCTGGAACAGCAAATTTGGGTCGTGTAGCTCTGTCGTTGTTAGGAAACTTGACGTGAGCTACACGACATGCCGCTACAGCCGCACAGTACAATATTGAGTGGGTATCGGCGAGGTCCTTGCTGCTGTCAAAACAATTTGACAGCTGCGAATCTAGGGCACACACCATTATTATTATTTTATTTATTATTTGTATTATTTATTTTAGTATTACTATTTTGTACGCTGAATGTGGCAAAACATGTTGAAACACCATTATGAACCTCATTTCCATCCATGTGTACACATATTTATACAAATAAATGAATCTTTATCTTTAATATTATCCATAGAAAAGCCAATGTCTGTAAGGTGCCCGTTTTTTTTGCAAAGGAGTGTATATATGGTACTTATAACAAAAAAAAACATGTCTGTCTGTTCTCTAGACATCTCCAAAAGGCTGAACCGATTTTACCGGGACTTTTACTGGCAGATAGCTGATGTAATAAGGAATAACTTAGGCTACTTTTATTTTAGAAAAGGATTAGGGTTCCCTGATAAAAAAAATATTAGTATAATTACAGACAAATTCTCTTCCAATTTTAGTTTATTTATTGTTACTTTTAGATCAAGACAATCTCAAACTGTGGGGTATTATGTAACACACTTAGAATGGCTACACCATCAATTTGGACAATTCAGCAACATTCAATTTATGAACATAGTCAAGAAATCGATTTTTTTTTTTCAAAGATATTACGAAACATTGGATTAAGAATTTCCTTAAAATCTGGAATGATTAAAAGTGTGTCACACTTTTGAGATGCTGCACTTAAGTGCAGTTTTGCAAACTTTTTCTTTTAAATTTAGGTCATAAGGATAAAGGACTTACCTGTGTAGCACCATACATTCCGCCATAACCCATCGATGCAACACCTACAGGCTGGGCTCTACTTTGTTGCATTTGCGCGAAACTTAACTCATAGTTTGGCTGAAATTTATTCTGCTGATAATATGGTTGCTGAAGCATTGGTTGTTCTTGCTCTTTCTGGCTACCAGCGAAGTCCATCACGGTAGATGCTGCCTGTTGTGAGAAAAAAATATTTTTAGTAATACGAATGCCCCATCTCTCATGCCGTCTTGCGTGAGGTGGTGGGTTCAAATTCAGGCAATTACCAATGTGACTTTTTCAATTCATAATGGTTGTAAAAATACTAGATCTTTTGCCATCAGCCAGCTGTGCAAGGAATATAGATAGATAAAAATAAATAAATAAAGGAATATAGAAGTGCACACAAAAACATGATGTTCCTCAACCTCAAAGTAAGTGCAGTTGATCCAAGCGATGTACAGTCAATGTAGTGCCCAGAGACGAGAATTTTGAGATGGGTGTGTGGTGTGACAAGAATGGATAAAGTAAGGAATGAGTACATTAAAGGCAGTTTGAACATTGCACCAGTTACGGAAAGGTTGGGAGGGAATCGACTGTCATGGTAAGGGAATGTGATGAGGAGGGACAAACCGCATGTGACTAAAAGAGTGATGAATATAAATATTGATGGATGGAGAGAGAGAGGAAGACCAAGGAAACGATGGATGGATTTTGTGATGAGGTGATATGAAAGAAAAAGGAGTAAATGATAGTGTGATGTTTGACAGAGGGGAATGGAAGAAAAAAATGTGTTGCGCACACGGGAAGATAGATAGATGGATAGATGAATGTGTGTACTTTTCAAGTTTATCTTGGACTTCACAGACATTGGTGAAAAGAAACATTCTGAGGAAACCTGGACATACAAATTAAAAGTCTGAAATTGCCAACCCGTCGTGAGCAAGTGTGGTGATCAATGCTCGTGCCTTCTGTTTGAGAAGATGCCTTTGACCGGCAGTGTGACAGTTATACACTGGTATAATTATTATTTTTAATACTTAGATTTACCGTACGCAAAATACGCGCGTTGGTCGTGGAGTTGCGGACACCGGCCCGCTATACAATACAATACTTAGATTTAAAAAAAAAATGAAATATTGAGTAATAGAGGAGGATGGGAGAAGACATGCTGCGACAAACTCAGATAAATTGGGATAAGAGCATGAGGACTCTATTAAAATAAGAGTGTTCTTATAGAAATAAGTACTTTATAGAAACATGACCCCTTTACCTAGAAGACAAGAAGCCTCACTGCTGCTTCCTAAGAGCAATGATGTGAGGCTTGTTGAGAATAGACACAACGCAATGTTTTTTATACATTTTTGCTGATTTACTCTTCTTCTTTTAGATTTCGTTTAGTTGATCATCAATGCATTGACTAAGGTTGTAGACCTAGGTATGGGGAGAGGCAGTGATGTAATAAAGTAAATTCTAGACCTTCTTCTTAATAGTTTCGACGTATAGCTGCTGTCCATCCACGAACAAGCCGTTGATTTTCCGAACGAGGATAGCGGCGTCTTCCTCTTCAGCTAGGCCCACAGTCACTCTCTTTGTATTATTGCTCTCTGACGTTAAATTGTCCAATATCACCTCTTTGAAGCCGCATTTAGAGTGAATCAGCGATTTCACGTCGACATACCGCGTCTGTTGAGAAAATACAACAGTTCTAAATAAATTGATTCTTGTTTACGGCTGCACAATAATTTCGATCGATATTAGGTTTGAACTTGCCTGCGCCGGTAAATTAAATATAGTCAGTAACATAATCGAACAACAGCTATTTTATTCGACAAATATATACTATTTCTCTTCTCCAGTAATGTGCCAACACAGGGTGACGTGACAGTAAAATGTCTATCTATATAATAAAAACAGAAACGGAAAACATGCGCGACAGCGCGACACAAAATGTCGTTCGAATTGTCACTCATTTTGAGTTTTTGACTGTTTGACAGTATTTCACATTTTCTTCAGTTGGTATTTCGCAGTCCAGTCTCATACACCCGTATCTATAGTCAAGTTAAAGTAATTACTTGAGCAATTTTTTTTATGCAAACAAGAATTTATTTAAAGTAAATACTTTGACTTGTTTATAGATACGCGTGTAATTCTCATCGTCAAGATCGTCACTGTCACATCGCTAAGCACAGAATTGTCGTCGCTAAGTCATATCATTATCTCCATAGTTTGTAGGTTTGTTGTAGTTGTAGACCATATTAGACACACTTAAACCGAGCCATCATCATCTGACTAGCCTTTTCTCAATTTTGTTGGGGTCGGCTTCCACTCTAACCAGATGCTACTGAATACCAGTATTTTTCATGAAGCTACTGCCTGTCTGACCTCTCCACAACCTAGTTGGTACTGGATGATACGATGTCCCTTGCTTCATTGCTTGCTAGGACTGGTTGTCAGAATTTCAGGCCATCGACTAGGTACCTGTAAAGCCTGATAAAGATCTATTAAATGACAGCCGTGCTTTCGGATACACGGAGGAAGCTCGGTATATAATGTGTAGGCACCCATCCATGGACCAACTGATGCTAGCGCGGCTTAACCTCAAGATCGACCTTGAGCGGCTGTTGTGATGTAGCCACTTAGTCGATTTTAGATAAAAAACCAAAGAACATTATCTTCCTATTAAAATTATGGCACTCTGTAAGTATTCTACTCTTTGCGTTTGTTGTAGTCTATGGCTTGGTGTCATGGCGAATGCTCGTTTAGTATCAAATGTTTGCAATGTTCATTGAATTTGTACCTGAATATTTTATCTCAGGATATATTTTAATTTAAACGCTGATCAAGTTACAAAACGCGGCCAAAATGATGATAACAATTCATGGATTTCCTGCTAAAGTACGTTTCGTCTAAAGGTTAGCTTGTGATTTTCTGAACATTGTTTTTTTTTACCTTACTCATTGTATTTTTACAGACAAAATATCAAGATGTGAAGATGTTGATAAAACAGGAGTGTAGCATAAATGACTTTATCCTTGATAATCTGGTCAATGATACCGATGGCACGAAGAAAGTCAGGATTGGTCTCACGGATAACACCGAAGGCTTTAAAGTAATGAAATGCCTCGACGGCTACCGAATGCCCGGTAACTTCGTTTTAAAAGCGGTTCCTGTGGGAAAAGCTGCCGTGAGTACATTTTTATTCAGCAAAAAAAAAAAGAAATTGCAGTCATACTATTGATTTGGATTGGAATAAATTGTACTATTGTTTGCCACATCCCATTCAAGAACAAAAACATGTTTTAATCATTCTGATATTGACATAATTTGTAAAAAGGAGGTAGGTTTGAATATCTACACATCACTTACCCTAACTATCAATGTTTGTGCTAGGTCATCACTTACTCTCAAAGCCGGTAAGACTAAGCAATACTTGAATGAATGTCTAAACGTTATTGCTATGTTGGTATTTTAACTTCTGAGCCAAACTTCAAGAGAAAATCCAAAAGTGCTCTCTTGAAGTTTGGCTCAGTAAGTTCTAGTAAGCATTACTGTGTATAAAATACTACTTGAATTTAGGACTATTTTAACTGCTTTCTTTAAAAAGCTTCAGGTCCTGCTATCTCAGTTTGTTCTTAACATCCTTTATTATATATTAGGCATCTTTTCTTATTGTAAACTAGCTGTTGCCCACAACCTTCGTCTGCGTGAAATTCTCATTAAAATATCATTAATTCCCTATTTGAATCGATTTTGTTAACAAATTCAAGGGTTTACATTTTTTGCATGGAATTCTAATTACTTTTTTAAAATAAATGTAGCCTGAGTTACTCCTTATAACATCAGCTATCTGCCAGTGAAAGTTTACACACAAACTTAAGTTCCAGTTTCTCTGTTAAGTACCTGCCACACAGTTTTTATTTGATTTTTAGAAATACTAATTTTGTTACTTATTATTTGAGATTTTGCTTGAGTGCAGACACTTTTGAATATTTTCTAACATACTTGTGAAAAACTTAATCTGAAGTCAAGGATTTTTCGTGTTATCAATTATATCGCGGCGTTTTCTAATTCCCGCAGTGGAAATATTTAGTAATAATACTTATTTTTCCTGAAGCAGAAAGTGTATGCATGGGCAAACCATATTCGTAGGTATAAGCGGCGGGTGGAACAACACACTCAGAATCGCACATTCCAAAGAGATGAAAGGTGGGTTTATAGGGCTTGGGATTGACCGGACCAAGGTGTGGCTGACACGTACCTGCCGGATGATGACGTCATGACTGCGTTCTGGCGCAGCATCTAGTCGGTGCCTGTCAGCCATACCGAGGGTGAATGGACTCGGAAGGTCGAGCATGCGTGCGATCCAGTACCAGAAAAGGGGGCAATCTCTATCAGCCCCCAAGACGTAGCTCGTGCAGTCCGTCCGTTATCAAACTGGAAATCCCCAGGACCGGACGGGCTGCACAACTTTTGGATCAAATGGTTCCAAAGATCGCACGCTCGCCTGGCTTCCCTGTTCCAGTCAGCCTTAGAGTCAGGGTCGCTGCCCGAGTTCCTGACAACAGGTATAACCCACCTGCTCCATAAATCGGGTAGTACTGCGGAACCCAAAAGTCTATAAAGTTCTTACATTTATTTTGAGAACTAAAATTAGCAATCACATTGACGACAAGTCTATCATGTCCGCTTCTCAATGGTGTAACAGACCCGGGGTGTGTGTGGGATCAAGTGTAAGATCCTATGTAAGAAATCATACAAGAGCAAAAAAAGAATGTGTGTGTGTGTTCTCCTATTAAAAATTAAAAAAAAAAAAAAGATGTATGTGTAACAATAAAAGAATTTCGGGCGCCTTAGGAACGCACACTACATTTAAAAAATACTTGCCAGATAGAACAGTCCGGAGAGTCGGACCTCTAATCTTCCGGGGGTGACTAAACTAGGATAATAGAAACAATTGAAATACCTTTGTTAATACCCTGTTTAATATATCAGTAGCTTCCTTTTACTTTAAATATTAAATTACTAATTTGAGATTATCCTTATTGTTGCATCTTTATGTGAAGAAAGTAAATTAAGTTTGGGCCAGATGTCTGGCTAAAAAAATGTTAAATTAGACCTCAAGATTTCGGCGTCGCAGATGAGAGAATCCAGAATCCATGAAATGGAAAATTATAATCAGACGAAAGAAAAAGAAAAAGTAGAAGAAAAACGCCACAGCAGGGCTGTAACAAAATTTTAAAAGGTTAATACACAAGTCTATTAGAATTTCAACACGTGGGGAGCATGGCGTCCCAAGAAGGAACTTACCGTTTTTCCGTTAATAAATGACTTTTCCCGTGTGCACCGATAAATCCAAAGTAGGTGAAAATCACACTAGAGCATCGTCCAATATTGAAATCCTGAAACATCAATTCGACTTAAAACACGAACCAACCCAAAATGATGACCACATATTGGTCTGGTAGAAACAAATCTTACCGAAGAAATTAAGGATCCCTCCTTCAGAACACCTTGTCCTGGGTGTTTAAGGCAGCGATTATGGCATCATTTGGCCTAAAAATATCCGTGATTATACCGGATTTGTAAAATTAATTTGGCGAGATAAATGCCTCGATGACGAAATCAGGTCGTAAAGTGAAACGTCCAAAAAATGACAGTTGCCGAACTCAACCATAGCCAATAAAAGACAGTATAAAAATCGTTCCGAAATCGACTAAAATATGAAAAGCATGTAACAGTTTAAAAAACACGTTACATTACATCCCTCCCCGAAAAAATAAAAGAAAGCAATTTCTTTTATGCTAAAAACAAACAAGGTAAAAAAACTTTTTTTTTTTTAAAGACAGGAAATATAAATTCCAATAAAACGTTTCCAAAAAGATCCTGGAAAAGAAACAAAACAAAAAAACAGTAAGTGCAGTCAAGCTACAAGCACAACCGACCTATAATACTAAAGAACCACATGAGTACAGTTAAGCACCTTCGCCACTGACTAACAAGTTAAATCCAAGAAATATTACAAGTACAGTTAAGCGTAATAGTCGCTGAACAATATGTATAAGAATACAACAAAAATACCAATATGAGTTCGGTTAGGCACCATAGCCACCGACTAACAAGTATATAATAGGAAAAATATTAAATTAAAAGTACAGTTAGGCGCAATTGCCGCTGTCTAACAAGAATAATCCAAAAATATCTATATGAGTACAGTTAGGCACCATCGCCACTGACTAGCAAGAACGAATTACAACTGTGAGACACAGTTTAAAATCTCCACATCTCTAAAGATGCAAAAAAAATAAAGAAGAATGTTGTGATCGGCACAACTCCACCAATCTTCCGAGCACAAACACCTTCGAAAATAAACGCATATTGTGATCGGCTCAACACTACCAACTTCCCGAGCACAATAGCGGAAAAAGAAATGCATTCTGTGATCGGCATTACACCACCAATCTTCCGAGCACAGAAGCAAAAAAAAAACAACGAAATCAAGGAAAAAATTATACCGAGATCCGTAGAAAAGAAAGATAGGTAAACCTCTACAAGTGAGAACAGAGTGTACAAAAGTAGTAGGTACCAATGCAGAAATTGTATACAAGAATGTACAAAAAAAATTGCATACAAGACTGCATAAAAAATAATAATACTTAGAAATAATAATAAGATCTTTCGATATGAAAAATGTATTTGTGTGGGTAGAAAAGGTTATTAAAAGGTCCTAAGTTGTGTTTTAGAATGTTAAGATCTCAAATTCAACAAATTTATATGAAGTTACCTAACATACATCTTCATTTAAAGTGCTAATAACCTATCATCCATCCCATCGTACATCACACTAACAAAAGCGCGCTTCAAACAAAATTATTAAAATCAAGACCAACACTTTGAAACCAAATTAAAATTTTATTATATCCTTAACATGATAACGACCAGCGGTACCCTTATTAAGGTCTTTCAGAATATAAACATTATCAGAGATCTTTTCAACAATTTTACATTTAATAAACTTAGGAGCAAGTTTTGCCGAAAATTAAGTAGGTGCATGAGATTGAACAAAACTCCTTCTCCACACGACATTCCCCACATCAAAAGAAATGACTTTACGACCCTTATTATAATAGCGTGCATTACGCTGATAAGCTTTTAATAAATGAGTTTGAACTTTAACAAAAATATCACTAAGTGAATTAAGAGAATCAGCATAGTGAGTTCTATTGGAAACTTCCAGTTCACTCAAATTATCAATAGAGTCACTTAAACGATGTAAAGAAGCATCAAAAATAAGTTCTCTACCAAACATCAAAAAATTAGGGGTGAAATCTGTAGCTAGATTAACACTATTATTCAAAGCTAATTGAACATTAGATAAATACTTAGACCAAGTTCTATGATCTTCTTTAACAAAACAAGCTATGCAAGTTTCAACAGTTTTATTATAACTCTCAACTGTATTGTTTTGAGGCGTGTATAAAGTATTATAAAATATTTTAGTGATATTAAAACCTTTCAAACGTTCTATGAAATGTTTAGAAGTAAATTGTGTACCAATGATTCTCTATGAAGAGCCATCAGCTGTATAAGCAGCACTAGAAACAGAATTTATTTTATAACCTAACTGTGAAAATTGTTCATGACTATTTGAACCCAGAATACAACTATTTGAACCACTATCTAATAAACCAGAAAAAGTATGGTTACCTACGGAGAATTGTAAATACGGTCTAATATCATTATCTTTAACAAATAAAACAGGAGCTGATCTATAAATTTTAAAAAATGTTTTTAAAAACCAACCATTTCAGAGCAATACCACTAAGCAAGTCCGTAAATGAACCAACCAACAAAATTTCATCAAAATTGTATAAAAAATATTCTTCAACTTCAGTAATAAATTCTCTAACACAAGATTTCCCATCGAATTTAATTATACTTAATCTATATTACTATACTCTATGTTCTACTCTTTTTTAAATAGGGCAACTTAATTGCAGAAGGAAAATTCTTTTTAATATGTTCACTAACCAAAACATTCATTGAATTAAATGAAGGCAAAGCGTTCGTCGCAAAAGCTGAGGAAGAGTGTGCAATCCTGTCATTATGATCAAAAGAATGTGGTACATCTGTCAAATTAATCATGTCAGGAACAAAAGGTGCAACATTAGGAACTGTGCATGCACCATCAGTTTCTATGTTATCTTTAGCAAGAGGCAGAGAAAACTGAACTTCTTTATCCATTTTGAACAAACGATATGATTATAATTGATGAGCAAAGCAAAATGCAAGACTTCAAAAGTTATAAAATATTTGAGGTTAAGTTGAAATATTTTTAAAGTTACTAGTTGTTTTTTATGAAAATATCAAAGTGTTTAGCCAGACAAAAGATGTTTTTGTCGCTCTGCGAACAGGGACTTGAAGTAGCTTCCTGATCTTGTTAGTTATTGTTGCATCTTATAATTTGTATTATATATTTACTATTACACATTATATAGTTTCTGTAAAACATTATTGTTTATTGTTGTAATTTACAACTTGAATTCTTTTGATGTTTCCTTGTAAGTAAACAATATTGAAATCCTGAAACATCAATTCGACTTAAAACACGAACCAACCCAAAATGATGACCACATATTGGTCTGGTAGAAACAAATCTTACCGAAGAAATTAAGGATCCCTCCTTCAGAACACCTTGTCCTGGGTGTTTAAGGCAGCGATTATGGCATCATTTGGCCTAAAAATATCCGTGATTATACCGGATTTGTAAAATTAATTTGGCGAGATAAATGCCTCGATGACGAAATCAGGTCGTAAAGTGAAACGTCCAAAAAATGACAGTTGCCGAACTCAACCATAGCCAATAAAAGACAGTATAAAAATCGTTCCGAAATCGACTAAAATATGAAAAGCATGTAACAGTTTAAAAAACACGTTACAATGGGATGTAAAAAAAAAAATGTCTTCGCAAACGGGATGTAAGAATGGGTCCCGTGGTACTAAGGAGCTGCTCCTCATTGATTGGCCATAAGCCAACAAGTTCGCCGTTCCCGGAGAGATCTGTCGACATGTCGGATAGACTATAACAAGGCCTATGACTCGGTGCCACATACATGGCTCATGAGGGTGCTAGAGTTGTATAAAGTTGATGCAACTCTGCGCACCTTCCTGGTGTCGTGTATGGGGCAATGGAGGACAGTCCTTCGCTACCCAGGATGTCGGCAAATCCAGAGGAATAGCGAGCCGATAAGGATAGAGCGAGGTATATTTCATTTGAATCTTCTTAGCACGCTGCTGGAGGATTCAGGTCTAGGCTATTGGTTGAGGAGAGGTGGTCAGGTTATATCTCACCTCATTTACATGGACGACCTGAAACTCTTTGCCCCCAACGATTTGCAACTGATGGAGCTACCGAAGGTAACTGAAACTTTCAGTAGCGCCATTAGGATGGAATTTGGTGTGGACAAATGTGCTGTCATGCATGTAAAGCGAGGGGAGATTGTGGAATCTGTGGGAACCCAACTCTCGGATCCATAAATCTAAGATCCCTTTCAGCAACTGAAACCTACAAGTATTTGGGGTATGTCGGAAGCGCTGGGCATCAATGTAGCTGAGATGAAGCAATCGTTGAAGGAGCGCTTCTTTGGCCGCCTGAGAAAAGTATTTAATAGTCTTTTATCAGGCGAAAATAAGGTGCGTGCCTTCAACGGTTGGGTCATGCCGGTTTTGATATACTCTTTCGGCATACTCAAATGGACACAAACAGAACTAGACGCCCTAGATAGGAAGGTCCGTACATTGTTGACGGCATATCGAATGCATCACCCACGATCTTCGGTTATGAGACTGTATATCCCGCGGAGGTGCGGAGGTCGAGGCTTTTTAAACGCTAAGACTCTCCCCACAATCGTGAGATATGCAGTCTCAGGGAATTTTTCCTACAAAGCGACGTGGGGATGCATCGGGATGTGGTCGCGGTGGACAAGGGCCTCACCCCGCTCTCCTTGGCTAAAGAGAACTGGCGCAAACTTGTAGTACTTGACACTAACGACCGCAGGGAGGTATGGCAGAGTAAGGAGCTCCACGGACGCTTTTTCCGGGCCCTGCATGGGCCCGATGTAGACCTATCAGCATCTGTAACCTGGCTACGTTCCGGCGACCTCTTCGGAGAAACCGAAGGTTTTGTCTGTGCAATTATGGATGAAGTTATGATGACCAATAACTACCGGAGATTTATTGTGAAGGACGGCACGGTCGACATATGTCGGGCATACCACCGTCCGGGTGAATCAATTCGTCACATTATCTCCGGGTGTTCTCGTCTAGCTAACGGAGAGTACTTGCATAGACACAACCTTGTAGCCAGGATTATCCATCAGCAACATTGCTCTAAAATACTTCCTTGTGGAATCGGAAGTGCCGTACTATAGGTATGTGCCCGACCCAGTTCTCGAAAATGGCAATATCACACTGTACTGGGATCAATCCATCATCACTGGACAGGACTATTATGGCCAACAAGCCTGATATAGTGGTGGTGGATCGATTAGAGCGGCGCGCAATGATTGTTGATATAATGGTCCCGCATGACGGGAACCTCGTGAAAGCAGGGAGAGATAAGCAAATCAAGTATCTTGACTTGGCCCGCGAGGTTGTCGACATGTGGGAAGTAGACTCGGCGATCATTATGCCGATAGTCGTTTCAGCCAATGGCTTTATTCCCAAGAGCCTCGACCAATACCTGAGGAGGCTCTCGTTAGGCAGCTAGATCAAGGGTAACTTTTTTCTTACTTAAATTATCAAAAGCTTTTTTTTTTTTTTTTTTTTTTTCTCTCGATGTGGAAATCCTCAATGGATGTCCTCCGCCCTGGGGAGAGCGGAGGGGTCTGTCAGACTCGTACTGACTAAAACCACACCGGTGTTCCCTCGCACACTTGCGTCGGGGGGTAGCGGGAACTAATGCGACTTCCGCTGCCCCGGACTAGTGTCGGCCCTCTTGACCTGCGGGCCTCGTCCCGGGGGGGAGTGAGGTGTACAAAAAATTATCAAAAGCTGCCTTAACTTTTATGTACATTTATTATTTTTTTATTCATGAAAACTTGTCTATTTTATCTGCAGGTCACTATAGAACACCATATATTCACCGAAGTGGTATATGGGGATATTCTGTACATGCACATTGCACCAGTTATGTTCAAATCCTTTGATAGGCTTTTGTGTTTATACAAATTATCTGTTTTCAGCCTAGCCTACCACCGCAGCCAAGTGGCTTCGATTCCCGACCTAGTTACCAGAGCCAGCCCAGAAATGATTATTCTAACGCACCCAGAAATGACTACATGAGTCAACCCGCAAATGACTATATCAACCAAGGGTCTCATGGAACTGGACCGCCTCATAGCCATGGTGGAATTCATGGGCCTGTCGGGTCTCACGGATCTGTGGGATCCCATGGATCCCGACCATCTCAAGGAGGCCCCCACGGTGTACCACATGTTTCCAGTGGGCCCCAAGGCTCAATAGATTCTATGAATAGGCCTTCACCAAACCAATGGAATACACCAATGGCAGCCCAAGTACCACAGAATACTTTTGGATTTACTTCTCCACCGGCAAATGTTAACCCGTCTTACGGACAACAGGTACCTATAAAACGATTTTTATTAACCTTATTTTTGTTTGTGTTAGCTGGTTTAGAGATTAATGAAGTTCTTGTAAAATTAAAAAAAAAAAACTACCAAAAATTATTATTTGAATGACGAAAACTGCACTTACTACTATATAGACCATCCAAAGTAATGTCACCCATCACATGTGTTGATCTTACTAATTTATTATGATCCCTTATTATACAAATGTATTAACAAAATCTGTTATTAACCACAGCAAGTTCAACCGCGGCCTAGCTTCAACCAGGGCAGAGCTGACCAGGGATATGGGTACACACCTAAGAGCATTGTACCTGAAGTAGTTCCGGTAAGTTATGAACAGAGATCAGAATAGAAGGACTTATATGCCTAAACTTCAAGGAAGAAACGTTGATACCTCTGTATGAAATCCCAGAATTATTTTAAAGTTCCACTAAAGAAGCTGTTTAATTAGAGGCGGTTTTTATCCAAATGTTGCTTACTTTCTACTTTAGGCAAATAATCTCTACATATTCTAGTTAAGAATCAGTTTAGGAATATAATCAGCATTTTTTTTGCACAATTGTAAATGGATATCGATGAGTAGTATCGTAAATATACGTTCGGGAAATAGCCGCTCTACTTGGCTCGACATGTGCTGAACCGATCCGAACGTAATTTAGCGATGGTAGATACGTAAACAGTAGGCCAATCAGCACTAGGCGAATGAAAGTCGAATTAGTGTAGTAAGTTTCGGATCGTGCCGGCTCGAAAAAGTGTTCAGCTACTTCAAGACTTTGTTGATTAATAGATAGGGACAGAAAATCGGCTGCAAAATCAAAACATTTATTTCAAATAGGCCCACACCTACACTACAGGCACTTTTGAATTGTCGAAACAAAGACAGCAATAAAAAATGAAGCTACAGTCCCAGTCACAAGACATAATAACTGTGAACGTACTGTAGTTGCCCATTCCAAAGCATAGATCTCTATGGAGAAGAATGGGCAAGAAACTCCATGGACACTCTTAAATCACAATGTTTTTACAAAAATCTTGGATACATCATTCTTGTTGAGATGGTACATTATGTGAGAACGATGTAGCAAGACGTGCACGTTAAAAGTGTCCACAGTACAAACAAAAAAAGACAATTAAAAAACAAAATAATTAGTTCAAATAAACCGTGGCAACTAAGAGGTGACCAGTCACAACTGACAGCGCCCGTTCACGAACATGACGCATGGATCAGCCATCATTCAACTCAACCATTTTGAAGGGAGCTAAATGACCCGACACACACGCCACCATCAGCGAGACATTTGAGTGAGCATGACATACTCAACCGCCAGGGCACATTCAAGTCGATAAAAAAAAAGTAGGTTTCCTGTGAATGATAGCTTTCTAGTACATAGTACTCACACAATATAGGCTATGCGACTATATAATACTAAAAATATTGAATTTATACAATGCAAAGATTTATTAATGCTATCAATTTATGCGCCCCTGTCCTTGTGGAGCAGGACCAGCATTGAGCCAAGCATTATTATCAGCGATATAATCGCCCAACTTGTAATATGCTTGCTTACACAGTGTGCGTTTAATGCATGTTTTAATGATTACAAACAATGAGCGATAACGCACGCGCATATAGACATGCTTCGAATACAGCGAGTGTAAGCGTACTCGCGACCGGCATTTGTTTGAGATCTCCACGCACACAGACGCTTTACGTCGCTCTGTATTCGAGCATTTGTTTGAGATCTCCGCGCACACAATATTGTGTGTGGGCAATTAATTTCTGTTAAATGACAGGCGTACAAGCTATTTGGTATACTGATAGAAATATTTATCTTTCTACTACACGGCCAATATTAATTTATATAGTGTGCGGAATAAGCATTTACGCTTATTGCATACATGAGAGAGTGATGTAAAAAAAAAATCTTTCTCGGAAAACTCATAAGATAAAACATTCTTTAAATTAGTAGTTGCAAGTTTACTGTTAACAGAATAGCTTGTTCGACTGTACACATACCGATCTATTTGAGGGGTTAAAGCACGCTTTTTGCGGTCAAAGCATGGATGGACGTAAGCTCCAGAAATCAATACCCCTCCGTGCTACCAGCATGTTATGCCGTCAAGCCGGCTGTCATTCTACAATTATGTATGATATTTACTACTAAGGGGAGTCAAAAACCTGAAATTCTGACAACTGTAGTAACCCAGGGTTTACGGTTTATTCCCAGTAAATCAATTTAAACAGCGGTATTCGGTTCGAGATACCCACCATTTTTATAGCTCAAATTCCGTAATCTTAAACGACTTTTAAAAAGTCAAGCAGCAATTGCGATTTAAAATATCAACAATTTATGACTTTTTAGATATTGATTAAAACAAAATTTAAGCCTTTTTTTCATAACCAGGAAAATAACAGAAGAACAAAAGTCATTATGAAGAAATATTCAAGACAAAATTTCAAATGCACCCCAGCGGTGGGCAAGATTAAAATTATAAATTTAGATATAATAAAACGGACCCATTATCTACAACTGCATCCATATTAGCGCAGCTAGCAAGCAAGCTTATTTAGTATAAAAGTATTATTTTAAAATAAAATAAAAAATCTGATTAATTTTATAAAGTGCTCCTTAATTTTCTTTGGATTAATCCAAAGAAAATTAAGAACAATAGAAAATTAAGCTCTAAACAATGAACAATGGTGTTGTTGTGTAAACCCTGCTAATGTAATAATTTATCGATAAAGGTGATGCATTTCGTTACCCCTCCACACAAAATAATATTCCCCGAATCTCAAAGAACAACAGAATCATTTGAAACGCATCGCCTTTAAATACTGTGACAACTTCATAATATTGTTTTGTCCGTTGTTGGTAGGCAAATTCCCGATACCGCTGGGTTAGAAAAACAGATCAAGAGCCAACAGTCTCTAAATCACCTAATTACGACGAAGATTCCGCTAGTCATTCATCTGCTGATGATATCTTTGACGAAAAGTCACAGGATATCCCAAATGAGTCGGAGGAACACCCTAACGATGAACTAATTCCTTCCGAAAAAACACTCAGTAATAAAGCCAGAAAAAGAGAAAAGTTTAAATTGAGAAATATCAGTAAATTAAATGCTGCGAAAAGAAGGCGGCTTTATTTTTGGTTAAAGCAAGGAAAATCATTCATGGAGGCTAGAGAACTATGCGAAATCCGTGTAAAAAACATTCCAGAGTATCCTCTTCTTAAAGCAGAAAAGAAAAAGAGGGCGCGAGAGATTGTTCTACGACGTATGAGCCCTGACAGCCAAGCGAGGGCAATAAAGCTAGATAGGCTGAAAGGGCGTGGTATTCCGGGAGCTCCCGGCAAACCAGGGCCCCGGTGTAAACCCATACGTGTTCGTTTAGTTGATGAGCTAGGAGTTATGTCTCAAGAGAAAATCGAAATGCTTCAGGACAAAATTTTGGAACTTATCGACGCAGAAACGGACGGAAGCAAAGCACCAAGCTTTGTAGGTTGCATGGCACCGCGTGGTAGCCTTTTACTCAGTTGTGTAAATGCCCAGACGGTAGAATGGCTAGAAAATCACTTGCCGAATTTGCAACTATGGGAGGGGGCGCAAGTTAAAATGGAAGATTTTTTTAAAGCTGTTATCGGAATTGCTTACGTACCGGATTCAAATCTGGATGAGGAAGCCATTCTGAAGATGCTTAAATCTCAAAATCAAGATATTGACTTCTCTGACTGGTGGGTAAATAGCATGATACCTGACCCCCGAGCTGGCCAGACTGTAACCTTTAATATGGGCACTTCCTCAGTTGAAAAGCTTGCTGAGAGAAACAACTCTTTATATCTTGGAGGAAAAAAAATAAAAATCAGATTAAAAAATAATAAAGCAAAGGCGCCCCCTGGGCAGGATATGCAGTCTGTCGGGCAAAAGGCTAAGGGAAAAATGGATATGCTGCCTAAGGGTCAACGGGGTATGCAGCCCATGGATCAAATGAGTATGCCGCCCAAGGCCCAAGGGGGTAAGCAGCCCAAGAGGCAACGGGGTATGCAGGCCATGGATCAAGTGACTATGCCGCCCAAGGGTCAAGGGGGTATGCAGCCTAAGGGTCAAGGGGGTATGCAGCCCAAGAGGCAACGGGGTATGCAGCCCATGGATCAAATGAGTTTGCCGCCCAAGGGTCAAGGGGGTGGTATGCAGCCCAAGAGGCAACGGGGTATGCAGCCCATGGATCAAATGAGTGTGCCGCCCAAGGGTAAAGGGGGTGGTATGCAGCCCAAGAGGCAACGGGGTATGCAGGCCATGGATCAAATGAGTATGCCGCCTAAGGCCCAAGGGGGTATGCAGCCCAAGAGGCAACGGGGTATGCAGCCCATGGATCAAATGAGTTTGCCGCCCAAGGGTCAAGGGGGTGGTATGCAGCCCAAGAGGCAACGGGGTATGCAGGCCATGGATCAAATGACTATGCCGCCCAAGGGACAACGGGGGGTGCAGCCCATGAATCAAATGGGTATTCTGCCTATAGGGCAAATGGGTATGCTGCCTATGTGGCAAAGGAGTATGGTGCCCATGGATCAAATGGGTATGGGTCTAATGAACATGGCATGTCAAATGGATATGGGGCATATGGGACGAATGGACGAAGGGCGTATGGGACCAATGGGTTACGTACCCACGGGCTCTTCTTACTCTCCAGATTTCTCTCAACCGAGATATTTCGGAGGTAATCAACTGAAACATTACGGAGGTGTTAACAACCACAATAACAGACAAAAACAAGGTGGACAGCGTAATAATGCAGGCCGTAGGCCCAAACCTGGAAAACGTTCTAAAACAAACAAGTAAAACTAAAATAAAAACAAGTCGCGTAGAATGGAATTTGGGATATCCTAAATAAAGTCAAAAAACATGCAGAGATACGCAAAGGCGAACCTTCTTTTCAACTAACTAAAATCTAAATTATGTTTACTAGATTCTTTAAGACTTAATTTAAAAAATAAATGCTTTAAGTATAAAAATGTGTAAATTGTTATATTCCTTCCATTTCAATCCAGACAAATAAGTTTCAAACAAAATAAGCAAACATTGCCTAGGACAACTCACAATCATAACCTATCCCACCCATTTCATTTCAAACGCTACAGTCAAAAGCAGAAGATCTTGTGGTCGTCATCATCAATGATACAAAGAACCACTTACATTTATTCCTGGCGCTTAGAGGAATGGCTAGCGGCGCTTAGCCCATACAAACGTATTCCCCTGTTTTCTCCTTAGAAATTAAAACTAGAGCAAATATTTTGTTACTATAATAATTATAATCCATGTCCATCCCTACCATGCCTCTGTTTCGTATTTTCCATACATTTATCATTATTTAAAATGAAATAAAAATATGGAAAACTTCCAAAAATAGAGGCGTGGAAATGGAGATGTGGAAGGGACACTAACGCACAAACGGTTACAACGTATTCAGTACATCATTCCAAAACCTCATATAAAAAAATCCGTTGTCTGTAAAGTCGGTTTACTGACGATAGTTGAACGTGACAACGTCACCGATTGTGCCTCTTTGTCGCTCGTTCCGCGCTCTCGCTTGCACTTCAAGCCTTAAATGGAACGCCTCAGAGCAAGGTAACGCCGCATGAGTCATGTTTTTTCGTGCGTGCAGCCGGCTCCATCGAATTATAAGACGTTGTCACGTCAAAAAAACATCGGTAATTTAAATAAAAGCTTATAAAATAAAAACAGCTGTTCGATACAGTTTTTGACCGTGTAGTAGTAGTAGTAGAAAATAATATTTAAAAAAAATAACCGACTTCCAAAAAAAGACACTAAATAAATAACTTTACTTTCGGAAGTTGGTGACTATTGTTTGTTTCATTGACTTTTTTGGCACCGACTTCCGAAAGTAAAGTTATTTTCCACTTTTTTTTGTTTTTATTTTTGGAAGTCGGTAATTTTTTTGCAAAAACGTTTTTATTTTCTTTCTAGTTATCGCATCACTCAGTTTTTTGATTTCTAGTTATCGCATCACACAAATCCTTGTCAAGTATCTTTTTTTATTTTGATTTAAAACAAACTACTGAACCGATTTTAATGAAATTTCTATGGGACCAATCGGGAAGTAGATCCATTCAGATAAAAGAAGAATTTTTCAAATCGGTTCATAAATGACGAAAATATGAGGTAAAAAAAATACAACCGAATTGAGAACCTCCTCCTTTTTTTGAAGTCGGTTAATAAAATTGCTCTAGTTTCATTTCCCAGGTAGAAAACGGGAACACGTTTGTATGAGTATAGCCTAAAGGCCGCTAGCCTGTCCTGGTACGGTTTCTTTAACTTATTTCCAGTTTATTGTTTTGTAAGGAATGAGTGGTAATTACGAGCTAATGTGTTTACGGTCGTGGGTCCGAAACCCCGAAGCCAAGTAGGCTTGTCACTGAATTTATTTCAACACCGCTCTCAAAAACTTGTGACATCTACCAACGCGGACTGGCCCGCGTGGTGGTCTCCCACTCCTTGCCACAGAGTGGAGCCCTGAATCCCAGCAGTGGACACATGATATAGACAGATAATGCATATTAGGGAAAGGGCTAGCTCTGGACACAGAAACACTCTCTATTCCTTAACTGTTAAGGAACTTAACTGTTGTTATGTGCGTTTTGAAAAGTTATCACTTGCTTCGGTGAAAGAAAACATCGTGAGGAAGCCAGCATACCTGAGAGATGTTTCTCGACGGTATGTAAAGCCATCAGAGGCTCATGGGTGGCATAAAAACTCTTACACCAGGTTAGGCACTAACCACGCGATAAAGAAGAAGAACTGTTAAGGAATAGAACAGAGAGCGCTCCTGTGTCTGCACACACATGTGTACTATAAAGTATAACATCTGCGTTCCTACTAGACTAGTCTCCGTTAAGATTGGCGGCCGTGACCGGCACTCTGTCGGAAGTATCTTATTACTATTTTTTTCGCTGTTATGATACAGATCATACAACTCCAAATTGTCAGGTGAAAATTAGTTCGGTTTCTCAAAATTCATTCGAAGTTCTTTGAAAACCTACAAAAATACGTAACTATCTTAGCTCAGACTGACAACGATGATATAGTACAGACAGTGAAAGAAGTGGCTGAATATATTGGTTTTAATAATTCAGTATCATAGAATTTTGGCAAGTTTCCATTCTTAAAAGCTTTTTTAAAACTTTTTGCTGACGTCAACCAACTTATGGCGCTGACTGTATTATTTATAACCGCTTGGCCACGAGCTACACGCATTTGCGACGGCGAATGTGGAAAAACGAAAGAAATTGCTAAGAGCATGGCACGAGTCAATGCGACGCGAAGGAAACAAGTGACGCCCGAGTTGCTTGACGCCGCAGTCGCATCCCCTGAACGGGGCTTAACTACTGGTAACACCAATATAAAACAAAAATCAACTCTGCGTCTACAACTTTTGAGTAACGAAAATTAAACTTCGCAGCCAGTTCGTCCAGTGGAGACGCGCCACGCTCTGAGGAGCATCGAGACTGTCGACACGAGTATCACACACCCGCCCGTCCACACCCGCTACCCGGCGAGCCAGCCTTACCAGCAGGACAAACCGGTAAGTACATGTTGACGTTAACACTCTTTAATCAATCATTCTTGAACTCTTTTAATCTCAATTATAACAGTATAACACAGACGCATCTATTACGAAGTGGACTGTTATAGCTGGAGGTGAAAGCCCAAAACACGTACACGATACGTGTACCGGTGTAACGACAGGAAGTTGTATCGTGGTACGATCCACGGCGTATCACAGAAAATAATAGAATTCCATTTCTTCCCATCATTTGTACAGGATCGCATCGTATGTGTTTTGGTCCTTAAAGAGCCTTTTGTTCAGTATTTTTAAATTTAATCTTTTACGCCACTAACTGCAGAAGCAAATCGTGAAGAAACCCGACCGAGAAACCTGGACATCCAGCCAGACATTGCCATCATTCTGGGCATTCTTCTTCAACTAGAGCATTGCAGGAAACACATAAAATAACGCATTATTGCTTCTTCTTGTCTACACATTAAGCACTGTGTCATTAAACTCTGGGTTTTTTTTTTTCGACCAAAACACCTTGTTATACAGTTTTAATGGCTGTAACAAACAAATGACGTTTTTCAGCTTACTATCATGAAGGACAACTTCCAGGGTCCGACGCAGTACAATATCACCAACCCTGGGGGTCACGCGAGCAGTCATTCGGGGCCGGGTGGGCATCAGTCGCAGTATCCTTCGACCGCACCAGCGCCGTGGCAGTCACAGGTAACTATAGTGGAGCATAACTTGCAAGGGCCGACGCAGTACAATATCACCAACCCGGGGGTCACGCGAGCAGTCATTCGGGGCCGGGAGGGCATCAGTCGCAGTATCCTTCGACCGCACCAGCGCCGTGGCAGGCACAGGTAACTATAGTGGAGCATAACTTGCAAGGGCCGACGCAGTACAATATCACCAACCCGGGGGGTCACGCGGGCAGTCATTCGGGGCCGGGAGGGCATCAGTCGCAGTATCCTTCGACCGCACCAGCGCCGTGGCAGGCACAGGTAACTATAGTGGAGCATAACTTGCAAGGGCCGACGCAGTACAATATCACCAACCCGGGGGTCACGCGAGCAGTCATTCGGGGCCGGGAGGGCATCAGTCGCAGTATCCTTCGACCGCACCAGCGCCGTGGCAGGCACAGGTAACTATAGTGGAGCATAACTTGCAAGGGCCGACGCAGTACAATATCACCAACCCGAGGGTCACGCGAGCAGTCATTCGGGGCCGGGAGGGCATCAGTCGCAGTATCCTTCGACCGCACCAGCGCCGTGGCAGTCACAGGTAACTATAGTGGAGCATAACTTGCAAGGGCCGACGCAGTAAAATATCACCAACCTTTATTTAATTTAGCTTCTAAAAAAAAATTTTTGACCAACCGAAACTTCTCTTTCAGAACCAACCATCAAAATCTTCTACGGTGTATGACAAACAGTACGATGATAGGAAGTACATTCAACCGGACATTAGGGATCCTAAAGCCCTACCAATAAGACCAGAAACCCAAGATAGACCATACAAAGACTATGAGAAGAGACGTGGTTTCTCACCAAGAAGGTCTCCTAATGGCAGGAGGGTGTCTCCAGAACCTGGTAGACGGATTTCTCCAACTGTGAGGAGAGTTTCTCCAACTGGAAGAAGGGGTTCACCAACTGGGAGGAGGGTTTCTCCGCCTGGGAGGAGGATTTCGCCGCATGCGAGGAAGTTTTCTCCACCTGGGAAAAGAATTTCTCCTGGTAAGTTTTGATTTTCATTAAAAGTCGATTTCAGTGGTCGATTGACTTCCGCTAAGAACAGTCGTCGCACACGCTCTTGTGCTAGTTTGTGTTCGGGTATAGTGCTGACGCAGCAGCATACCGTTCGCCACCACTAGCCGTGCGCGGTCGCCGCGATGACCCAGTTACCGAAAGTGATTCACAAGTATTTGTGTAAACAAAGTGTTAAGGTGAAGTTGTAATTGTTAATAATTATGGCTTCGTCATCCGGAATTAAACTCAAAACTGAAACGGAACATCTGTTGTACAAACATTATACCGAAGAAAGGTTAGAACGTGAAAAGTTGCAAACTTTGGTTAAAGACCTCAAAAGTCAATTAGAAGAACTTCAGCACCAGCTAAAAAATATCCAGGAGCAAAAAACTGCAGACCTAGACAGTAAAAATGTCACTACTGAGAAGCCAATGCCAATCGAGTATGAGACAGATGAAGACGAACTAGCGAAGGAAACAGAGTGGGTACGACAGAAGAGCAGAAAAAAAAGGAAATTGAACTCATCACCACCTCAGTCCTCACCACCTCAGCAAGGAGCCGAATCCAGCGAAAACTCCAAAAAAAATGTGAAAACAAAGAAAATCCCTACACCACCACCTATAGTAGTGGAAAACATTAAGAATTACCAACAGTTCTACGATCTTCTTTCTACTAATCTCACGAAAGACTCGTTTATTATGAAAATGATGAATGGAGAAAAAGTTAAAATTAACTCCTTTAATGATGACTCATACAGATCCATTACCAAGCTATTGTTACAAAATAACTGCCTTTGGTACTCGTATGAGAATAAACAAGACAGGCCGATCAGGGTGATGGTAAAAAACCTTCATTCTTCCTGCCTGCCAAATAGAATAGTTGAGGACCTGATAACTAAAGGTTACAAAATAGAGGAAGCGGTTAATAAGCTGAGCTGGAAGAGCAAAGAGCCCCTCAATATGTTTATGCTCTCATTCCAAAAAGATGAAGACATAAACAAAATCTACGGAATTAAATCCATACTGGGCTGTAAAGTAGACATACAGCCATTAAAAACATCAAAGCTAATCCCTCAATGCAAAAGGTGTCAAGCATATGGCCACACACAGAAATACTGTTCCAAAGTGTGTAAAGTGTACAGGCAAGCACCTAACCAGAGACTGCGATAAACCAGCAGAAACAAAGCCAAAATGTGTTCACTGTGGTGAGCCCCATCCGGCTAACTACAGAGGATGCATAGTAGCTAAAGAGCTACAACATATTAAAAATAAAAACATCAAAAATAATGTGCCGGTACCAAACCCTCAGGGTCTAAGTGCAAACAGAGACAAAAGACCTAGTGCTAACAAACCTGTTACTAAAAATGTTTCTTATGCACAAATGACAAAAGGACTCCAACCACTGCCACAGTCACACATTAAACCAATGAACCCTAACATGGATGAAAAGATAAATACAATCATAAATCTTTTAACAACGTTCGACGAAAGGCTGAAGAAACTTGAAGGTAGCACTAAAGCAGCTACCAAACAAAGAAACAACAAATGACTAACTTACTAAAAATTATGGCATGGAATGCGAATGGACTGTTGAAACATCAGAATGAACTTACTGCAGTCCTAAATATAGAAAGTATTGATGTGTGCCTTATATCAGAATCACATTTCACAAAAGAATCTTATTTTCAAATTAAAGGCTATAAAGTATACCATGCATTGCATCCCAATAATACATCAAGAGGTGGCAGTGCTGTCATTATAAAGGAAAATATCTATCATTATGAAAAACACAAATCTGAAACAGAAGAAATACAAGCAGTGGCTGTCTGTGTCAAAACAAAACATTGTCCTGTCACCATATCAGCCATATACTGTCCACCAAGGTATTCGCTAAAAGTAGATCAGTATAGGACCTTATTAAAAGGTCTAGGAAATAGATTTATATTGGGAGGCGATTTTAATGCTAAAAATACGTTTTGGGGATCAAGACTGACCACAACCAAAGGAAGAGAGCTACTGAGCGCCATTAGAGAAACACAATGCAAAACATTATCAACAGGTAAGCCCACTTATTGGCCTACTGACCTAGAAAAGATTCCAGATCTTATAGACTTCTTTATATATAAAAATCTATCACCGAATCTTCTCCGCATTGAAGAAGGTTATGATATGAGCTCAGACCACTCACCTATAATACTAACTCTAAGCGAGACTTTAATGCCGAAAGAAAACTACCCCACACTAGTAAATAGGAACACTGACTGGGCAAGCTTTAAATTAGACTTGGACTCTGTAATAGATTTAAAAGTTCCACTAAAAAGGCCAGAAGACCTGGATCGGGATATCAATCAGTTCATTACACAAATACAACAATGCGCCTGGAAAAACACGCCTACACCCAAGATAAAAAACAGACATAGCTACTATCCAGCAGAAATTACAAAACTCATAGCCGAAAAGAGGCGAAAGAGACAAATATGGCAACGAACAAGATTTCCACAAGATAAAAGGATACTGAACAACCTCACAAAACGACTAAGGAGGGCAATTCAGAAGCTTAAAAATGAGTCAATGAAAAATTACCTAAATCAATTAACTAGCGATCGAACGACAGATTACTCCCTGTGGAAAACCACAAAAAGCTTAAATAAGCCAATAATGCATATCCCACCTATCAAAGATACTAATGGGCGGTGGGCAATAAGCAATGAGCAAAAAGCTATTCGGTTTGCACAACATTTGGAGCTCATTTTTAAGCCTAATGAAGAAAATGAAGACTGCGCCTTGTTAGATGAAACACCAAATAATGATGAGCGAGAAATAAAATTCGTAACACCTAGAGAAATATACAACGAAATTAAGCGCCTTAGTCGAAAGAAATCACCTGGCTATGATCTCATTACTGGAGAAGTCCTTCAAAACCTCCCACGTAAAGCCATCGTAAAACTTACCACACTTATCAATGCTACGTTCAGGCTTAAGTATGTACCTGATCTGTGGAAAGTTGCCGAAGTTATAATGATACCAAAGCCTGGTAAACCACCTCATGAAACAACATCATACAGGCCGATCTCCCTGCTGCCGATCATTTCAAAATTATTTGAAAAGCTACTCTTGAAACGGTTAAAACCCATCATAGAAGAAAGAAACTTAATCCCTGACTACCAATTTGGATTTAGGGAAAAACATTCGACAATAGATCAAGTACATAGGATTACCAACATTATTGAAAAGGCTTTAGAAGAAAACAATGTTTGCTCAACAGTCTTCCTGGACGTCGCTCAAGCATTCGATAAGGTGTGGCACAAAGGGCTTATAAACAAACTAAGAAATATGCTCCCAAAACAGTTTGCTGATATCCTAGAGTCTTACCTATCACAGCGTATGTTTAGGGTAAGGCAAGATGATGCACATTCAGAACTCAAGCCGATAAAAGCTGGAGTACCGCAAGGAAGTGTCCTAGGTCCCGTCTTGTACTTATTGTACACTTGCGATATTCCTGAGTTAGAAAACAACACCATTGCGACATTTGCAGATGACACAGCTATAATGGCCACAGGTGTCACTCAAGAGGAAGCAGTGGAAAAGGTTCAAGCCGCCGTCAATGCCATCTTCGACTGGACTAAGAAATGGCGAGTGAAACTAAATGAATCGAAATCTGTTCACATAGACTTCACAAATAAAAAACCAAATTATCATCCGGTATACATTAATAGTCATGTCATACCATACGAAAATACAGCCAAATACTTAGGCATGACATTAGACGCAAAGCTTCGCTGGAAAGCTCACGTTAAAAAGAAACGCGACGAGTTAGAGCTTCGCTACAAGAAGATGTACTGGCTGATTGGAAAACATTCTTCGCTGTCAGTACACAACAAAATACTTTTGTATAAACAAGTCCTCATGCCTGTATGGACTTATGGTATTCAGCTTTGGGGCTGTACCAAACAAAGTAACATCAAAATTATACAACGATTTCAAAACAAAGTACTCAGAGGAATCGTTAACGCGCCCTGGTACATTCGGAATGACGACCTTCATCGGGACCTCAAAGTAGACCTCGTCACAAACATTATTAAAAGGAACGCCGAAGCTCACGAACGAAGGCTTCATCATCATGTGAACATCGAGGCTATCCAGCTCCTCGACAACACGGACATAGTGAGAAGACTAAAAAGAACAAAACCTTTTGAGTTAATTTAGTGAAGTGACAGTTTAATGTAGTGAAGTGAGAGCTACCCATAAAGAACACAAGAACAAAGTGTCTTCCCCTTAATAGAGACAATAAGAAAAGTGTTAATGGACACATTCTTAGGTTTACTCTACCTAGCAAATTAAGTCAAAATTCAATTACTCATTAGCTTAAGCAATAAGTTACATCGTAATTTTTTTATGATGTTACCTTGATATGGTACATCATACAACAAAAAAAAAAAAAAATTAAAAGTCGATTTAGAAATCGGAGCTCCTATTTAACAGCTGCACTGGTCTGTCTTTACGATTAAGCAACGCTTGCCGAAGTTAGTCCGTGGTTGTTTGACCAGCGCCCATCTCCGTGCCTCGGAAAGCACTTTAAACCGTTGGTCCCGGCTGTCATTTGTAGATCTCTTACAGTCGTCACGAGTCGGATGCGCAAAAGACTAGCAAGACCGATTGTCAGCAACCAGTCTTGCCAAAGGATGTAGTGTTACGCTGTGACTAGGTTATGGAGGCTAGATAGCCAGCCTACCAGTGACTCCATATAAAACGCTGGTATTCAGCTGCATCTACCCAGACTGGAAGCTGACCCAAACTTAGTTGATCAAAAGACTACGCAGATGCTCCTATTTAAAACTCTGTGTTAAAGACTAGCTTATGCCCGCGGCTTCGCACTCGTGTTGTTAGGTAATTTTACCACCGGATCGTACTACCTGGGTAAAAAGTCCTATGTGTTAATCCAGGTTATAAACAGTGATCGGAATAGGTGGAGCTAATGTGCCTAAAGGAACAAAGAACAGAAACGAAAAGTGGAGAATTCCTTACGACAATTTTTTTTTTTCGGAAATTTGTTCTGAATGTCGGAACATTACATAAGTACAACTAAAATTAATAAAGTAAAACAACTATCGAATTCATTTACTGTTTCTGTTAAAAATAAAGTGCACGATTTTTATTGTTCAAAAAATAAAGGTAATCTCTTTATCTTCGTTTGAACGCCGTAAGTGCGGAAGCTAATTTAATTTTCATACCAGCTTCTTTACCTGAATTAATAACAATAGAAAACGTATCTACTGGCTTTTTGAGAACGTTCTCCTTGTTGTCGAAGTCTGTTAAAAAGGAAAAATAATGAATTCAACTAGTTTACTGAACTGATTAATAAATAACATTATTATTAAATGTACTTAACTGATTCCGAGACATTTCCGAGTTTCAAAAAAAAAAATATTCGGAAAAAAAAAATTGCTGTAAGGAAGTCCCCACTTTTCGTTTCTGTTCCTTGAACTTTAGGTACATTAGCTCTACCTATTCCGATCACTGGTTATAAACTATATGTGTGCAAATTTTATCCAAATACGTTCAGTAGTATTTGCGTGAAAGAGTAACAAACATCAATACATACATCCATCCATCCTCAAAAACTACGCATTTATAACTGAGTAAGATTTCTTTTCCCTCCAACAAATTAAACAATAATTATCTACATGTCACTAGACCGACGTCTACCAGCCCATCACCCCGGCCGCCGCGAGTCCCCGCACAAGAGAGCGTCGCCAGTGCGGCGCCTCGCGTCTCCACCGCGCCGGGAAGAGCTGGGCAGGAGGGATGACCCGCAGAGGATGACCAGGTATGTTTACTTTGTACATCCGACATATAATACAAGGTGTAAATGTATCATTCACGAGGCCGCTAACCGAGCATTCTGTACATCAAACTAAGAAACTCTACGTAAAAATTAGTGCTGGGAAATTACTTCTCTTTTTTGGGTGGAAAATCACGTTTTACGGTAGGACTCGATGTAACGCACTCAAAACATTATGCTGATGGATGCATTGAATAGTGCAGAGGCCTCGCGGCCAGCGGCAGCGGGGGGAGTTTGTATATTTTTATTAACTTGTTATAAAGTTGGAACTTTGACATCCAGCGTCTCCGTAACTAGAAGATTCCCGGGTATGGTCCCGAGAACGGTTCTTTTTACACCCATTACGAGTGCGGTGCTCTCCAGAACATGACTTAGGGAGCTAATGAACGTCTCTGACTCTGCTGTTGGAGTGGTCCTTCAGCGATGAGACCATCATTGTCTCACCAATATTGTAAAAGAGTAGTGTAACCATTGTATATTCTATCTATCTATTGTAGGCACGAATAGTAGAAGTTTTTACATAGCATACATCTTCATCCGTCCATCATGCGTAGTCTGTAATCCCCAAAGGGTTTTGTTTACGGTTTGTGTTGGTATACCGATAGTGCACATGCCGCCAGTTATTTTTAAATCCCATGTAACAGGGGACGAGATTTTTACCATCAACTGGACGTAAACCACACTTCGAGCTACTACCAAGAAATTTCCGATGGAATAGTCCAATAAAACTTTGACGACATGGGAATCAAACCCAGGTCCCCATGCTCAACAGTAGCGCTTGCGGTCACTGGAGCAACGAGGCAAGGCGAGGTTTAGTTTGGAAGTTCCTTTTATTGAATTCTAAATATTTTCTGTAAGCTGTAAAAACGTCATGTAGAGCGTCATGTATGATTTTGAAGTATTTATTTGCATTATATCGTACTCCTAAGTTTGTAATACATATTCTGAAACAAACCTTTGAAGTCGTTACTTTACCTCGCCGCGTTCTAACTGTAGTGATCGATAGCGCGAATCCATGATCGTAATATTCATATGTCACGCAGTTGTCGGCGTAAAACATCGCGTGCCTGTTAATCTGGTTAGGACGACAAGAAACAGAATGCAAATACCTTTTTTTTTTTCGGATGGGAAATCATCAAATGACTTCTCCCGCTCTGGGCTGAGCGGGAGGGAGTGTCAGACTTTTACTGACTAAAACCCACGAACGCGCCGTCGACACGGCCTGTCGTCCTAAGACGACGACGACGACGACGTCCTAAGGGACGGCGAGCTAGCCCTTAGCTCACCGTCCACAGGCCCGCGAGAATGCAAATACCTACAGATGTAATAATTTCAATTAGGTACTCGCCGGACCGCCACCCGGACAAACTGGACAAGTACGGACAGGACAAGCTGAAGCAAGTCCGGCCCGCGTATGAGCCCACCGTCCATGTAAGTACTGCCTTATAGCTCCTGCACATCATAGCTTAATACATTAACAATATAACATAGTATAGACATTCACGCTGAGTTTAATAAACGTTCCTTATGAGCCACTACAATGATGCTGGGTTTCAGCATTTTTCTTTCCGCAGGCGACGGAACGACCAAAAATAAATAAAAGAAGCAAATGAACGTTCACTCCAATTCCTTTGGTGTCGTGTGAACATGGATTGAAACATAAATGACCAGTCACCCGAGTGTACCTTTCATTCGAGTGAAGCGTCAGATTAACAATATTAGCACTTCTTTGGTTTACATTTGTTCCCATCGGACAGTAATAACGTTTATTTATCACGTCTAAAAACCCTTGAATAATTTCAGCATGTGACTTAAAATGTCCTATGATGTGCAGGAAATCTTACGTTATAATTTAACACTGTGTTTAAAGTATTACGTGTTTTATCGTGTTTTTAGAGTACTGTGCAAGTGATAACCTATATGTCCATAAACGCGTTTAATTATTTTTAGTTTATTTTCTTGTGTTGTAGGTATTATAATTTTTATTTAGGTGCACCGAAAAGAATTCATGTAAAAATAATGAAATAGAAATACTGGAGTGATATAATCGAAAAAAGAAGAAAGTCACAAGTAACATAGAGTATGAATAAACCTATGGTCTCATGGTCACTTTATCAAGAATTGTCGAACTCTGTTAACAGCGACATGCTGCCATCGTTGAACTATTCAAGATTAGAGTACGCAAAAACAAGCTGAAAGAGTCATTTGGAAGGAAAGGTTCTCAAAGCGCTGGATGCATGCTGAATATTGTTCAGGATGGCTTGAGACTGGAAAAGTTGAGGAAATTGTACAAAAAAAGTAGACCTTATCTAAGAGAGGGAGATAAAAACTTCAGCCAACAAAGGACATACATACGAACTCATACCGTTGTCCCAAGGGGTAGGCAAAACATACAGAACGCCAGCCTTGTATACTCATTTTGCTTCGTCCCCGTTCATACATCTGCACCATATGAAGCATATTGCGGAACTACGGAGGAGACGTCACTTGATGCTGCGTGAGTGAGCGTGACTTAACGCCGCTACGATGTCCACCGCGCACAGAATGGATGAAAATCAGCAGAAGTTTAGTTGTTATTTTGCTCCATTGGTGTAATTGCTGTTTGGCGTTCCAGTGTATAAACGAATAAATACCTCTCGCACGCGACCTTTCTAAATAATTTCGTTATGTAGCCGAAATCGTCCACTGCTGGACATAGGCCTCTGTCAAGCATCACAACCTCATCCAACCATTCCAACACTGCCCAAATCCATCGGATAGCCACGTCAGGAGACTCATGGTCAAAAAAATTCATACAAGACTATAAAAACGAACGTTGAAAAGCATCACGAATTCACGAGAATAAGATTTTTCACGCTTTTATTAAAAAGCGTGAAAAATATCGAAGCTACAACAAAAAAAAAAAACAATGGGGGGTCGGCTTCCAGTCTAAACAAATGCAGCATGAAGAATTTTATAAAGAGCCATTGCTTATCTGATCGCTACAACGCATACACCGGGTACCGATGACCCACCAACATTTTCAGTAACAACATTCAACTACTGGCAAAAGTTATTCAAAGGGAACAGGACATTAAATAAAGGAAATGCAGATGGATTTTCATCAACAAGACTGGTATTAAAAAAGACAACAAATTACTACTACAAAATAATATTAAAATGTAAAAGATTATTACAAAATTTTACCCAACCATTTTGAATCTAGAAAGCTAGAGAGCTATTGCAGATTATGATTATCTTCAAAATTTAATTAATGAAATTATAGCCTCTGGTGCAAGGAAATTATTGTAATAATGATAAAACACGAGTGCTCATTATAAAGAAGGTGGACTAAGCATGGATATAGAATACATGTTCTAATGGGGTTAAATGAGATTTATGGAAATACGTCATTTACGCCAACAGAAAATCCGTCGGAAGCAAGGCTTGTTTAAAAATAAATCTCAAGAAAGATGATCTGGAAGCTTCGTTTTGATTAGCACATACATTTTGCCGCGCTTTCTCGTCACCTATGCAGCAACTCCTAAACACGGACGTCTTCGTCTTCGAATAATAGCAACATTTCATATATACCGAGGCTTGTCTGGAAAATTCCTAAAAGTCTGAAATTGGCTCAAAATTCTAGAAATAAGTTGTACTGTCTAAACATGACTCTTGTGAGAACGATAAAATAGCTGCGAAATAATATGGAAAGTTTTGACTTTATCTAAATCTGATATCAAACACATTTTTGTTGTCACCCCAACTTTGTTAGGGTCTAGTCTAACCGTATGCAGCGGAACAGGAGTCTTTACATGCAGCGACCACCTATCTGATCTTTACGGGAGTAACACTACATCCTTTGGTAAGACTGATGTCAGATTATCAGCTTCTAACCATTCGCGAAACGACTGTTAAGATCTACGGATGACAGTCCGTACTAACTGCTATCGTGTTTTCCGAGGCACGCAGGAATCTCGGTTTCAAATAAAGGATTGCTCATCTAAAAACTAACTTCGGCAGGAGTTGCTTGAGCATTAATCGATCAACCTTTGTGCAGCTCTAACACAAGATCCTCACATCACTTTAAACCGCGTCTACATAATTATTATTAAGGCGGGCTAGAAATTTTCATAAAAGAGAAAACAGAAAATCTTATTTGCATTCCTGTCATAATTGACAACGAAGCCATAAGATGCATATTCATGAAGATCAATTAGTTCATGTATTCATTATCAAGCTCAATTGTATGAATTGCACATTTGCGAGGACCTAATAAACGCCACTGAAGGCACTTTCTGGGCCAAAATGATTTAATAAAAACATTACCATTGCATTGCAACTGTATGTGAAGTGCATTTGTGAATAATGAATAATTTCTGTAATGCAAAACATCGATGCAGAAACTTGGTTTTCATTAGGAAGAAAATACTATCATATTTTTTACCCGACTACGGCAAAGCCAAAAGGAAGGATTAGCAGATAAGCAACAGCTTCAAAAACGCATTCACATTTTTAAATGTCGTTTTCAATAATAGGCTCCAATTTGAAAATTCGAAACAATTGCGTCTATAATGATGAATTTTCCACAAGTGTTATGCCATATTGAAATACCTAGATGTGACTGTAGACAACTAGGTGACAAAAAATGGATAGATACATTAGGTGGAAACATATAATTGTCTCACATTATACGTAAAGAAAAGTTTAATTTTTACATGTCAAATGTTGTAAGCTACTATACGGTTTACTCGTATTTCCGAATGATTTATAGAAATAGCAATTCGTTGTTTTCACTCGGGACAAATATATGAGACATACTTTTATTGGTTTATTTGTCAGTTTGGGGTCCCGTTTACATAATTATCTGTATTTGTTTTAAAGTAGCTTAAATACTTATTTATTTGAACTTCGTGTTTGCAAAATAAATTTCAATTTCCAGGCATCAAATCAAGGCTTGTACTCAGGTGGTTACCGCCCGGGCGGCCGCGAACCCGTTCAGTATCCGGTGCAGGGTATGAGGCAAGCAGAGCCGAGGATGTCACCCTGGCAGAGAGAGAGGGACGAACTCCCCGCCCCCATGAAGAAACAAGACGACGACAGACGTGAATTGGCAAGAATGCAGATGAGAGATCGCATACCCGACGCTGCAGTCGAAGCAAAACACACACTCACACCGCAAAGAAAATCCCGTTCGCCGATCCGACGCGACAGATCTCCTCTAAGAGACCGCTACAAGAGACACTCTCCCTCCCCCCGCTCGTCTCACTCTCCGCGTCGCTCCTGGGCGCTCGAGAAACGTCGCAGCCCCGAGATACGCGACGCACCACCGCCGCCCTCCTGGCCTGGACAGAATGTACGCGAGACCGAGTATCCACGAACCAACCGCCCGAACTTCACCGACAGAGATCAAGCTGATAAAACCAAACCACATGTGCCTGTATGGGAAACTCGACCCTTCGACAAAGTTGAAGAGCCGCGCGCCAGACGTCCTGATAATGTTGAACGGAGACCGTTCATCGAAGATAAAATTCGACCAGTCAAAGAGATACCGGTGAGGGAACCAGTCGCTCACCCCGTTCATACCGAGCGTTTCGTTCAGAGAGATCCCAAGTTCACTCCTCGCGAAGATTATGATGCTGAACGCCGCGATAATTACCGTCGGCGAGAAACTTCTGTTGAACGAAAACCGCATCCGCAAAGGGAAGACTACGACTCAGCTCGCAGACCGCGCGAGCACGAAGAACGTCCGCATCCAGACGAATACCACCGCAGAAGGGAACCCTCTCCCCACCACGATAGCAGAAAAGAAGAACCAGCTAACCCAACCATCGATAAAGATTTCGAAGACATCTACAAGAGAGCTTTACAGTTCAAAAAAAAGGCGGAAGAATTGCGCCGATTTGGGTCAAAGAGAAGGGATGATTATTTGGAGGACGAACGCAGCAGGAGTCATCATAATGAGAGAGAACGCGAAGAGAGACCACAGCGTTACGAGGACCGCCATAGGTTCCAAGAGGACGAACTACGAGCAAGGGAACGAGAGGATAGACCGCACGATGATAGACCGCGTGATGACAGACCGCGTGATGACAGACCGCGGGACGACGGACCACGCCGCACCGACTACCGTCGCGACGATTACGCAAAGGAACGAGATCGCATCGATGACAAACCCAAACGCTTCACCGTTAACCCTTCCATCAGAATCAAACGCGACAAGGCTATAGAAGAGATATGCAACAAAATACTCGACAGACATGAGAACTATCGTCAGCTGCAAGGGGAACAAAGGCTTCGAGTTCTTGAAGAATTAAACCTAGCGATCGCAAGGATCGTTTTCGATATGTTTGGCGACACAGACGTATCGTTCATAGAGATCATTATCAAGTATCAAGCGAAGTATAACCTCAAAGATGAGGAGAAGATATTGCAGGAAGTCATGTCCTCGCTCCCCAGTCCGTTTAGAACCATCAAGAGACAAGCTCCAGGTATGTTTAATTAATACTTTCGTGATTCTTGCCTCGCTCTGTTTAATTTTTTGTAGGGATTTTTTTATGTAAGTGATGTTTTGCCCCGATTGCTCAAACCCCATTCAGTGTAATCTTTTGTCAATTGGTTTGATTGGTCGATCCTATTTATGCTTAATAATTTCAGTAGCTATTACCAAAATAAAAAAAAACAGCTGTGAAATAATAAATTAAAGCAATAATAATATGTACTGAAACCAAAAACAAAAATGTAGAATCACAAATAAAAGTCGAAAATGAAATTGTTTAGGCTATATTTAACATGGCTAATATTTCCACAGAACTGTCGGAGGTTCCCGCCAAGACACGTCGTTCTCAGAGCCCCACCATGAAGTCAGGTAGGAATCTAACCATTTCTTCATCTAATAATACTGTGACCATTAATTCAGACTTCAAATAACTCTTTCATCTTTTCAGGACAAGCTCCGCGCCCCAAATTAAGTGAATCTAGTAAGTTTGTGTACTCAATGTTGTATTTTATTTTCTTTATTCGATAGTTTGTATTTTTGAAATGGTGGCGAAATGGTTTCTTCCAAAGTGATCAATCAATGTTTAAAAATTTCCAGGGTGGAACATGAATATAGTACCACCAGAAGTGGTCACAATACCGGTCCTCGGCGTCCAGCCAGCCATCCAGCCGGCTATGAACCCCGGTATGGTTCCCATGATGGTGCCGGCACCATTCATTCACCCCTACGATACTATTCCGCAGAACCCAGTGTTCATGCCTGAGCAGTACCACCAACCACCCCCCCAGCAACCAGATTACGACGAGGGCTACAAACTATACCTGTGTAAAGACGATTTCGAACAGATTACAGCTAGGCAGGCAGACGATTTGAAAGACTACCTCATCTCTCAAATGTTGCGAGAGACCGAAATCTCTCAGGGCTGGGCGCCCGACTTCACCCTCAAAGGTTTGCAGAACTCGCACCGGTACGAGCTGATCACCAAAGACGACAGCACCAGGGACTGGCTCGTCAACTTAGACTTTAGCGGGTTCACAGAGTTCCACGTGATCGTGTACACGAAGGAGCAGCTGTGGTACGAGCGCGCGGCCGTGTGGCTGCCAGGCCACTCGCGCAGCCGCAACCTCGAGCCGCTCGAAAAACTCAAAATGCAGAACAAGCGGCTCGAGGGCGTCAACATCGCCAACTGGAAATTCGTCAAAAAAATCATCACGCAGAAAGGAACCAGAATCTATGTCGACATGCCGCCGTCGTCCGCACGCGCTCTCGAGAAACACAAAATGGAGCTGAGCTACGAACTGCAGCAAGTGAACGTGTTTCTGAAAGCGGTCGCCGTCGATAAGGACGCGTTTGATGCGGGGCTCAAGGAGCCCTCGATCGAAGACTTATCTCTCATCTCGTTGGCCATACAGAACTCGCCGATGCCTTCGCTCACTTACGATCCCGCACTCATTAAAATAACTCTCAAAGGTTGCAAAACTCTCAGTCTAGTGCAGGCGCGTAAAATTAAAGAAGTACTGATCTATCAACTGTTCCGATATCATCAACAGGACGGCACGTACAGAACGGATTTTGTGAGATACGGATTTTTCCCTCCTAACTGTTTTGGGGTAATCCCACAAAATCCGGAGACAAAAAAATGGTTGTTGAGTCAAAATTTGGGTAAGGTTAACCGACAGGCTGTCGTTGTGTTGGACGCTGACGAAGAGAACACTCGGTTCTTCAAAATGACTGTTATCCTGCCTCACGAGTTTCAGATGAATCCTGCGATTGCAGCAGAGAGGATAAAGCAAAGTAATCAAGGTGTGAAGGGGATCAATTTCAACATCTGGAAACCTTTGAAGGTTACACAAGAAAGGAAAAACAAGGCTAAGTTTGATGTAGAAGTAGATTTAGATTCAGTGGAGACCTTGTCGAAGATGAAATATCAATTAGATTACGTCGATCTTATGAATACGTCTCACACTGCGTACTTTAAGTCTGAGTATTCTTATTCGATGTTGGAGGAGCTAATTGCTAAATATAGGGCAGAAATGACGGACAGTTACGACATCGCTAACATGGATTTAGACTGATAGTGATGACGACATTATTTGTTTAGATTAAGTTTCTTTGGAAGGCGATATTTTGTTTTAATTACACTTCATACATGTTGTAATTTTGTTTAGAACCCGACACGTGTTTAGTTGTGTCACTGTAAAATATCTTGGAAGACATTGCTGTTTCAATAAATAGACACTAAAAAAACAGGTTTTTTTTTTACCTTTGAAATAACCGTTTATATGATGCTTATAAAGTTACAGAGTAACTTCGCTATGAAATAAAACATTTTATAGGACATTCCAGCCAATATCCGCTGCTACGTTTTTTTTGTTCACTAAATGGGTTTGCGTTTGGCCGCAACTCGCCTGATGTGAAGCGGTGACGCGGCCTAGGTTGGAGCACGCTTCCTAGAAACAACCGATTCACTCGAACTTTGAAGACATTTGTAACTAACTGGTACTAGAGACTGTTGTTCTTCAGGTCAAAAGGATAAATTCAGGCTTCTTCGCAGTGGGGTAAAAAGGTAAGTGTCATCTTCAGAATTTCTAATATTGTTTGAATAATCGTGAATCTCGTACAAAAACAATATTTTGCTGTTTTTTTTGTTGATTAATCAATATTTCATTTGTATAATATTTTGTTGACATTTATAGAGTTCCATCATCAAGGGTTTAGACATTTGAATTGAGTCGAATCAACTTGAAGAGTCAGCCAGCATCATGCAGAGGGTCTGAAATTTCAGACAGCTGCTGGGTACCGAAGATCGAATTATTGCGGTAAGGCCCAAAATTCATTTTGTATTTGTATTTTCAGCTCTTGCGATCGACTGGCCTACAGAAATGCCGCCGCACTTGTTGTATTCTTAAGCCAACATCAATTATGCAGAAATACGAATGATAATAGAATTTCTGATAGTCCGCGGTCGCTTTTGTAAATGCATAGATGTTTTTTTAAAACTCCGGGTACGTCTGCTTAAATTTTATGCATGTGTTCCTCTTTAGCTGATGTGTACGAAGATCACTATGAAGTCTGTTAAAGTTTCAGGTAAGTTTACCAAAACAGTTATGATATATCAGAAGGCAGTCGACGTCTCTTCGCGTGGATCATGGGGTTGTAGCCGAAGTATCTGGATTAATATACTCAGGCCTGCACTCTGTGAGATAGTGAACCATAATCAACCACACTGGCAAGGCAGCTCATTGATTCAGCCTAAAAAATGGACTACATGAGGTTAGACACTTTATTAGTTTTTTTGCAGGCCTTTGATTGCCCGTTCTAAATTCTTCTAGCACTAAATAAGACCCAGGAATATATTTCAACAGGAAAGTATCTATGAACTTTATCTTGTCTTATTAGAACGAATAGGTTAATGTCGTGGTAAAAAACAGTCGAAGGTCCGCCGAACTTACATTCAGGTATCGTACTTGTGGAAGCTATTTTAATGCAATCTTAGTTTTATTCAACTAAGCCGGATATGAAACTCCCAAGAATAATATTGTCAGGATGATATTTTTGTAGTAGGTACTTATATGCTGTGTGAATTGGTCTGTAATACCTTTGTGTCTATTGTTAAAAGGTGAACCAATGGATTAATTCGATTATCTCAGGTTTTTTGGGGTAATATCCCTAAAACGCTGCAGATGAAAGGACGAAAATCATTTCATAGATCCAAGGTATACACATTATGTGTATATCGTCGTAATTGCAGTCGCAGTGTCTTTTCGATCTGATAAAGCGATCGATTTCTCCTTTAAATAATCTCCAAACTCTCGGTGTCAATTTAAAACTACTGCAGGAAAAATGTCCTGAAGATTTTTATTTAAAACATTCGCAGATACCTGGTGATTGAAATATCGGAACCAGCGTTCAAGGCATCAATTTCTTTTCAGATTTATTATTTGCGTATATATTTCATGGTTTCTTTTTCCTTTCATTTTGTTTAGTTATTATCGAATTTTCATCTGGTGGTGGGATCTTGCTTCTTCTTTCATATGGCCAAGAATTAAGGCAAGCTGCCGTTTCAAAAAATTACCGGCCTTCAGGATAGGCTGACGACCCAGGGAGCGGCTGCCGGCTAACGAACATTTCAGTGTTGGACGTACATTTACTTAGTTTAGGCTATTTTAATGCAGCTAAAGCTATTTGTCTTTTAATTTTCTAGAATTATCGCGCATGTTTCCAATTCTCTTTTAAAAACAGCAGGTCTTCTTGATTGCTTTAGATATGTTTATCAATGTTCAGGCAGATGGCTGTAAAGGCATTCTTTTTATTACTTTTCAGTAGGTTTTCTTTTTTCTGTAATCCCATTTCGTCTGTTACAGAGAAAAGGCCTGCTCTGAGTCCGAAGAAACATAGACCTCAACATTCATTAAAGAGGAGGGCAGAGCCACCCAAGCCTGAACAGAAGGTCAGCGCTAGTGAAGCTAAAGTTGTTAAAGGTAACCAACCTACTATGTAACACTGATTTTAAAGCTAAGCATACAGACTCACTACGCAAAATCGTTATAAATATAATCGTCAATCTGTGAACAAAACCAATATACTAGAGTCCGCACAAGAATTATTCGTCTGTGATAATATTTGGCTTTAAAAAAATTACAACGATTAAATTTCCACAAGGCAGAGAGTAAAGGAGTAACCAAAAAGTTAGTAAAAGAGTAACCGTTATTTCTACTTAAGATTTGGTGGAAACCAGCCTTAATACTTGCTATTTTATGTTATATCAGCTGTTTAATTCACCTTTTTCGTTCTAAGGGCCAGTCCGGACTTCTGGAGGATCCGAGATTTCATCGGGGTCTTCTCGAAAACGTATGTTATTATTTATATATTTAGTCCAGTCCAGTATTCGATAGTCCAGTATTCCACATTCCTTTGTCTCCCTTTATTCTCTTTAGTTGAAATCTTTTATGTCAACAGGCAACACGTTTTTTAGTGTCCGACCGAAAGTTCGGGTTCGGTCGAGTTTCGGCAAAAAAACGAGTTTCGGTTTCGGCGACAAACCTGCCGAAACTACGACCGAAACCGACACTGCATTCGGGAGTTCTCGCGCTGTGATCGGTCATGTTCGGTTCGTTAAATTCCATCCAAGCGAGTAAGCGACGAATACATTTTGCCGCGTCCACGTGCCTAATCATGTCATGACTGGCTTGTATTTGCAGATGGTTTTGTTTGTTGTGAGTTTTCGTGTGATTTATTTTAAATTCGTTAAGTTTTATTACGTGATTATAGCATAAGAGTAGGTAGTAAACATAAAAAAATAATTCATAATAACAAACTAATACATAGATTAGAATCAAGTTTAACCTAACTATCTAAATATTTTTTGGTTTATTTAACTCTCTCGTTAATGCTATACCTGAACAAACAGTTAGGTACTTGGTACTTACTATATGGATTCAGAGTTTCAAAATTCATTTTAATACTTATTACCGTGGTATTCAAGTGGCAAGTACAGTTAGGTACTTACCTACGTCCCTATTTTTTTTTAAATAAAAATTGACACTAATAACGTTTTCTTTATTTTTCCGTCAAAAAATGATCCTTGTAAGGAAGTTCGGTTTCGGCCGAAACTGAGAATGTTGCCGAAATTCGATTTCGGTTTCGGTCGGACACTAACGTTTTTATGCAAATAAAATTTCTTATTCTTATTCTTATGCGAATGTTTTGCCAGTGTGAAGGCACAGTAAGAGTGCAAGGATCATTATCACTTCTTTAAATTCGAGTTACCTCAAAATATTAATATAAAACTGAATACCCTCAAACAGCGGAACCAAAGAAACAAGAAGAGGAAAGGAAGCCAGTTCCTCCGCCTGCACCCGTGGATCCCCCACTACAAGGTGGACACTATGAACTCAACGCGCGCATGAACAGGATGGTCGAGTCTGAACTAAGGGATATCATGATCAAGGTAAGTCTCAAAAAAGGAGTAGAAGATATCGTGACGGTTGATAGGGGAGAATGGGAGAAAAACACCTATTAAGCCGACCCCCAAGTTACATGGAACAGTGATAGGAAGATGAAGATAAGCTGGCCACGTCTGCCGTATTCCCAATGAGCTGCGGGCTAAATTTGCCAATATGTAGAGACCTGGCACAGCCAGAAGGCGACGCGGCAGACCTGGTAGAAGATGGCAGGACGAGCTGGAGAAAACCAACGACCAACCCTGGATCGAAAAAACTAAAAGCTTTGAGGAGACGTCTTTACCCAGCAGTGGGATAACGTAGGCTAACGGTAACAGTAAGAGAACAGTTGCAAGTGCGACTGCTCAGCTATGTTTCCAGAATTCTACTCTACGGTCTAACAAAGAGCTATTGCGGCTTTTCTTCAGAAATTTCTCAGTACTATCCCGAAGTTTGAACGCACTTAATGGCAATAGGCTCGCCCATGAAACATGGAGCATTTAAGTGGTGAATAGTGGGTGTAGTCGCTTCGCCACTGAGGTGTACTCTAGAACTCTACTTAAACCCTTCGAGCAATACAAGCCAGGTGTAAATTATTGTAATGTTACAGGTGTGGCACGAACTTCCGGACAGTCCATCAGACGAAGCTGAAGCTCTTGTAGTGGACAAGCTCAGGAATCAGGCTGGGGATGACCTTAGAAATGTAAGTACTTCACGGTTTAAAGTAAGCTTTCCAGCTCCCGCTTGTGTAATTTATGAAAAATTATGATGCTAAATCGTCGTCATAATATGTTGATGGTTTTCATCAAAAAAATCTAAAATTACGTAGTACGCAAGCAGACTCCACTGTCCGCACTGACTCATTGGACCGTTGTGCGTGGTTAGATCCTGGCCAACAAAGCCAGTCTAGCTCCCACCAAAAGCATAGAAGCTTTTTGGGGGCCCCACAGGCGTCGCGGAGCGACCTTGCTGTTCCGAGGTTTTGTACACGTTGGGATACCACGGCCTTACATACCAGATCGACGGCTGATTCCTCAGCACAAAAGCAAACTTTACAGAGTAGGCTGTCAATAGTGCCTATATTGAACTTGTGATGTCTCTAAAACCTGTCCTTTAACTAAGAACAGCAATGTACACATCTAGGAGAATTGTTATGTAACTTGTTTATTGCCTGTATTGCACAAATGCTCACTTATTAGTGTTTGTGCCCTCAATTTCAAATCTCTCTGTCGCTAAATAAGGAGCTAATTTCACAGTGTACCTCTATAATATATTCAAATATTAATTCTATAATTTTCCGTACAATACATAACCAATAATAGCTGCTTCGTTGGTCTAGTTTGTCTGAACATGATGTCTAGGGTTCGATAAATAGATTATCCCTTATCAAATGAGACTTAACATAACTGGCGAAATGTGGTTGTAACATGGGTACACCTCTGCCTCACCCTTCCCAGATTGCAGGCGTGAAGTTATGGTAAATTAATTAATGTGATTAACTAATTCTAACTACCTACGTTTGTTTCAGGTATTGGGCTTAAATATCACAAAGCGGCTGTTGAATGTCCACAACCCGCTATACGTAAAAGTATGCATTATTACAAGATTTCGATTTCTAAAATATGCACATATTTTTTGTAGGAAATAAATTTCAACAAACATTGTCTTTCTAGGTTCAATTTTCTGGTAAACCGGAGAAGGTGCATCTGGGCGAATTTCTGAAGAAATATAACTTTACCGCTTTCAAGCGCATTGAGAAAACTGTCAACATGTTTGGGGCGCAAGTCAAGACTATTAACGATTTCGACAGGATCTGCAGCGCCAAAGAAATCAGATGTGGTACGTAGAATTTTGTTTTAAAAACAATTGCTGACTGATTCTAGAATCTTGCAGCTATGGTCGAACTTGATTGTAAGCTAAGGCCTTTTTCCACCAAAGTGGAGACGACCGGGAGAGGAGAAGAAATCCGGAGATTAGCCAACCGCTTTGGTTGAAATCCACATCGCGTCTTTAGCCGACACCCGTCCTAAGGCAAACTAAGGCATCTACCATGAGCGTTCGTCGAACCTCTACACTGCGTTAACGTGGCACTGGTTTCAATAGAAGCACGTCTTATTCACAACCAGCGTATTTACAACGTCAATCAATAACTTCCATAATTTATGGAAGTTATTGATTGACGTTATGGACCATAAACCGAAACTAAGTACTTATTGATTTGTTGTTTTTCTTTCAGGTGAGATAAAAGTGACTGTATTCCCAATCTACAAGTTTACCAAATGTCCACCGAATCTTGTAACGAGTTTCAATGACCAAGAAGAAGACGCCAGCGATGAAGCAGCGGAATCAAATGATAAGGAAGAGAAGTCGGAAGAGAAAACTGAAAACATTATAATAATATCACCCGAGAAAGTTATTGCTAAAATTGAAAACGTTAATACAAAACCTAAGGTAGAGGGTACTAAAATTGAGAATACGACTAAAGCAGACAAAGTTGTGAGTAAAGCAGCCGAAAATAAGGCTGCCGTTAATAAGCCTGCAACTGAAAATAAAACTATCGTTTTAAGTAAACCTGCAGTTGCAAACAAGACTGTCGTTAAGCCGGTTGAAAATAAAACTGTTGTTAATAAGCCTGCAACAGAAAATAAAATTGCCGCTGTAAGTAAACCTGCAGTTGCAAACAAGGGTGCGGTTAAGCCAGTTGAAAATAAGGCTGTTGATAGTAAGCCTGCAACAGAAAATAAAACTGCTGCTGTAAGTAAAACTGCAGTTGCAAACAAGGCTGTGGTTAAGCCAGTTGAAAATAAGACCACACCAAGTAAGCCTACTGTTGAAAACAAGACTGCTGCAAATAAACCTGCAGTTGAAAATAAAACCGCTGTCAATAAGACTCCGGTCAAACCTGCTGTTGAAAAGGCTGCGGTAAACAAATCTACTCCTGATAAGCTCGTAAGTAAGCCAGCGGTTCAAAACAAGACTGTTACAACGCCTGCTGTTGACAATAAATCCGTTGCTAATAAGACTGTAGTTAATAAACCTTCACTGATAAATAAACCTTCAACTGCAAATAAGACCGTTGCTAAGCCAGCTATAGAAATGAAGAAACCAGCTCTTACACCTGTGAAAAATCTAGTTAAAGGTAAAGCTGATGCAAAATCTATTGAAACCAATGAGGTTGATGATTACGATGAATTGGATGATCATGACATCCTCGCTTTAATGTCTGAAGGTATTGTGTTAGATGAATGTAGTGGATCTGATGAGGAATAGGTATTTAAGTAATATTATATTACAAAGATGTATAAATTAAGCATATTATTACATCAACAATACGTACCAGATAGAATGGTAAAAATATTATTAGAACACAACACGGAAAATAATAAGTTTTTTTTTGTTATGCCATTATCACAATTTTGTGTTAATTATTATTAGAATTAAATAAAACAATATATGATAAGTTATTGATGATTTTATTTTTACCCTTTTTGAGTATTGAGTGAGTATTCTGTATTGCCAGAAGATAAACTGATATTTACTTCGGCGGTTCTTGATTATCCACGACTTCATCTTCCACCTGAAAAAGAGAATACTAATACTATACCAATATTATAAAGAGCCAAAGACGTAATGTCCGACCGAAGCCAAAATAGGCCGAACTTTGGCCGAAGCCGAGGCGTAATTTAACGAACTAAACGGACAAGGCGACGCGCGGCAGCCTGCCGCGGGTCTCACATTTCAAAGATTTTTTTATTGGTGGCAAGTTGCAAGATAAGTTTAATGATTTCGTTATAAGTTGTATACAGTCAACATGGACTTGAACGGCATTTCTTATAGTTATTAAGAGCGTGTACGCCGTACGGCGTTTCATACAAATTTTCAAGTCCTTATTTTTCGATATGACTGAACCGATTTTAATGAAACTTCATACCCATAAGCCGGATACATAGGTCTAAAAAGTTAGTGAAAAACATTTTCGCAAAATTGTGTTACAGTTAAATTAGACCGATTTTAAATTTTCCAGAGAAACAGAAATTTCGAATTATCTTTTTTAAATAAGACATTTCGAAAATGTTTTTCATTAACTTTTTAGACCTATGTATCCTGCTTATGTGAGTGAAGTTTCATTAAAATCGGTTCAGTCGTTTCGAAAAATAAGGACTTGAAAATTTGTATGAAATGCCATACGGCGTACACGCTCTTACACCTTCGGCTTCGGCCGAACATTGTGGCTATAGCCGATAAATCGGCTTCGGTCGGACACTATAAAGAGGTAGGAGGTAATCGCCGAAAGTACTCATAAGATTTTCTGCAGTTTCAATCAATAGGCATACAGTGCTACATGGATCTTTTGTCGCTTGACCATTTCAATGACATTGCCAGGAGGGCGCTGTTTGTAAACATTCATTGTGAAATTGGATGATAACAAGATAGCGGCGTCAGATTATGATCCCGCACCAAAATATCCATGTACAGCAATTCAGAATGCAATTACTTTGAGACTAGAGAGCTTCGTAATTTCCAGCGCCAACGAGAAGAATAGACTAACCATAATTTTAGACACAAAAACTATCACATTCAAACAGGTAGCAGTAAAGCAGCATGAAAATTGTGGTGCTGCTCGATCTTTCTATCTCTATTCAGTCTATGATGAAGTCATCGCACTAGCGCTTGCGTTGGCTGCGGCGGTCGCACGTAACAAAGAGGAAGCTCGTCTTCTCTTCGGTTGAGCAGCCAACATTTTCTTCCTTTCTACTTCAAATTCGTCTGCCAATTTGTATACATCACTCTGCGCCACCTGTTGGAGGGGAAGGTACAGGATAGATGGGTATTTAGAGGAATGGACGGAATCTGGGAATTTATCTTTAGCCTACGCCACGTGCTGTCTATATCTGTCGTTTACAAGCTTTTATCTGTTGTAAATCATTCGCTTAAAAATTTGCAAACCATTTTTCGACTACTTGTTGGAATACGACTGAGCTGAAATTTTGCACACACCTTTGGTTCTAGTGACAAAACATTTTTTTTTGACAAACATAACTTGATTCTGCACCTAGGATCGCCTCATCACGAGAGAACTTCTCAACGGCAAATAGCAAGGTCACGAAACTTTGTACACGCGTTCAATGTTGATAGATAATCCTAATTTTCTTCTTCTCGTTTTAATAAAAGCTCGTTTTATGTTTTTTTTTTACCGTGACAGTTATACAGTTCCACGGACATATTATGTACTATGGCAAATACTGTACTAAAAAGAATGTAAAATGTTACGTTTTCTTGGTACTGACCATAAAAAGAGCACGAGTCCAAAAACTCGCATTTGAACTTCATTTGATCGGTTTTGTTTGGTCAGTTTGTATAGTGCTGCATGGTTCTTTTGGCGCGTGACTATAGTCAGAACTAACGCCACTATATTGTTTTTCAATACAGACATTGTCACAAGTGTTTACCAAAAGTGCCCTCCTCCTAACTCCTAACAATGTCATTCAGGTGTCAGAAGAACCATGATGCAAAAGCGAATGACAACGAGAAAGACCAACAAATCATCCAGAATTTACCTTTAGGACAGTTTAAAACTTTCGACTAAAACCTTTTTGGTATTTTAAACACAAAATAAAAATATTGTTTCTACCTCAACGATTTTAACCGACCGCAGGAATATTTACGACGCGGACGTTTAACGATTGAATCGACTAAATATTTTAAAACAATAATTTGGCAACACTAATTTTATGGTCTTCAACTTCATTTTCATGCTTTTCAAGTTATCTTATCAATGGTGGATGCGGCGAACTAAGGCTTGTCAACCTAATTGCTTACTGATTTTTCAAACGGAAATTCTTTTGTGCTACGTTTATTTAAAAAACTAAAATAACAAAATGCGACGCAACATGGGCCGTCGGGGCAACAACAGTTCTGGAGGAGTTGGTGGTGGGCCGCTAATGACCGGGCATTTACAGGTTCGCAATTCACTTTCACTATGGTATTTTCTCAATTTTATTTAAAAAAATGTTTTGATACAGCGTATAATATTGATAGAATTGATGTTATGGTGCCAAATCAAATTTAAGACTCACTATTATACAATATCTTCACCCTAAATCGAACCGTTAATATCGTCATCCATTGTTAGGTTCGACAACTTTTTGTACATGAGCATGACACAATTCATCGATTTTATCTTGTGAACCTCCTATATAACTTCCTAGATTGCTACTAACAAAATGAAAGGCTGCCCTAAGATGACCTTCTGACCAAAGTTTGAGTCAGAAACTAAGTGAGTCTACTAGAATCAAAAACCGCAATGTCCATAAAAAACTGAAATTGTGTTGTCTATGGCATATGAATCTCCAGTGAAAAAGTAAAACATCTATTTATTCAATATGGAACTAAAACCGCAATGTCTCATAGAAATTCACATTTAAAAATCGATGTTTGCTACAAAAACAGCATTGTCCACTTCTGTATGTATCTGAACAAGCATTGTCCATCACAACCAATCACGGTCGCGTAAAAAATATGGCGGAATATGGTATTTGCTGTTAGGAGTGCTCTCGTTTATTTCGTTGTTGATGTGTTAAAACAGATTGTAAGCTATAATTTTTATAAATAAACGAACTATGGAATGTTATCCCCAAGTGGTGGACAATAAAGATGCTCGAAAACGCCGAGTTGATAGAGAAAATTGGAAAAAAAACAAGACCAAAAATGACCGGTGAGTAAATCACAATTAGATAGTTTTGATACTTTGTTTTTAAAGTTTTCAAACTCAGTTTATAATGACTTTATATCGTCCTTTATTGTACAATTTATTTACAAAAATTAAATTTTCACCCCATTTAAACATAAAATTTGCATTTTTTATACAGTTCATTTATGATTATTTGTATTTTATTTATAGACTATTAAAATATCTTTGCGAATAAAATCAAAGTCTTCTTTGGCCAAAGTTCATTGTTTCAACACCGAAATTACATTTACCGAAACTAAATTTGTACCTACCTAATAATATCGTATCACCGTACGTAGCAGGTAAAAATATTAAACAAACTAAATGAGTACAGATCTGAAATTTTGTTGTTCCAGATACGCTCCAAAAGACTTACCTGTTAAGCCGACATGTTCACATAAAGACAAAAAGCTGCAATGCTCTGAAATTAGTATGAATGACTTACAATCTTTTCATGAATCTTTTTATGCCGTAAAGGACAAAGTAAAACAAGATATGTTCATATTAAAACATGTTATAGCTGTGCAAACAAAACGTCGTCGTCCTCGGTCTAATACTAAGCATTACAATACCAGAGCTATGCAAAGAATGTACAGGATTTACTGTAGATCTCAAAAAAAGATGATAATTGTTTGCCAAAAAGCTTTTTTACAAATATTGCACATCAAAAGGTATCGGATAGAAAATGTGGTAAAGAATTATTATTTAGAAGGCAAATTCCCAAAGGAAAACCGTGGTGGTGACCATAAGTCACATAAATACGAAGATAAGAAACAAAATGTAATTTCATTCATTAAGAAATTTAAATGCACTGAAGCTCACTATTGCAGAGGCAATTCTAAGCGAATGTATTTGCCGTCAGAATTGAGCATAAATAAAATGGCCAAAATATATAATGACCAGACAGCCGAACCTCTCAAAGTAAAGGCCTTATATTTCCGAAACATATTTAATACATGTTTCAATTTAGGATTTGGGTCACCACGTGTTGATGTATGTTCAACTTGTTTGCAGTTGACGGAAAAAATAAAAGTCACGAAAGAGCCTGATAAAAGTCGGTTGATGATTGAAAAAACAGTCCACAAGAGACGTGCAAAGGCATTTTTTGATATGTTGAAGACAGAAGACCCTTCAATAAAAATAATATCCTTTGACTGCCAAAAAAATATGGTATTACCTAAAATTCCAGATCAGAGTACCTATTACTCGAGACAACTTTATTTTTTTAATTTCACAATAGTAGAAGGCAGTTCAAAATCATCATTGACGAGGCAAAATATATTCAGTTACTGCTGGACCGAAGATGAATATGCAAAGGATTCAAATCTAATTTCATCTGCAGTTTTTCATCGACTGTGTAATACTGAATTTACACCTGAATGTAATTTACTTCGGATTATGGCTGATGGATGCGCCGGACAGAATAAAAACTCTATATTAATAGCTATGCTTTCGAAATGGTTAGTCCAGCATGCACCAACGCAAATTAAAATTATAGAAATAGTATTCCCCGTAGTGGGTCACTCATTTCTTCCCGCTGATCGAGTCTTTGCCCACATTGAAAAGCAACTGCGAAAAATGGAAAATATAATAAATCCTAGTGAATACATAGATGTAGTAAGTCAACATGCAACGGTTATTGACGTAGCAAAAACATGTCAAATCTTTGACTGGAAAAGCACGTCAAAAGACATATTTTTAAATGTTGGTAAGTGGCATGTACCTTTTGCTAAATGCAAAAGATTCTATCTAAAAAGAAGCAGCAGATGTAGTGACATGGTGGGTCTTCGAGGTGAATTGCACTATCGACAAGACTTAGGTCAGTATAAAAGTATTTGTAAAAAAAATAAAACCTCTGCAATGATTGCACCGACTGTAATGACACAAGGAGTGTCAATAAAACAGTTAAAACTGAGAGACGTCGGCCAATTACTTAAAACTCATTACGGCGATGATTGGCGGAGTTTAGATACCTTAGGATATTTTGCTCGAGTACTGCCACACGACATTCCTGTACATCATAATGTTGGTGACGACGGAGACGACGATAACCCTGAAGAATCGATGTGCCAAGTCCAAGAGGAGCTACCATCATTAATAATTTAATTTGTCATTTTTTTATATATTTTTTAAAATTAATTAAACATTAAGTAAATAATTTTATTTTTTTTTTATTTTGAAATAAAAGTACCGCCAATTTTCTTCAATGACTGGACTTCCATTTATAAAATGATGTAAGGATTATAGTCTTTGCTATTCAAAGTATCAATACTAACCAGGCGTAGTACATAAAAATAGGTATGTTTCAAAATAAGCAATGTCCATCAGACGCGTGCAACAATAACAGCAAAGTCCAGTCGTTTATTTCAAAAACAGCAAAGTCCAGACTATTTATTCAATTTTCTTGTTACTGTGACGAATCTACGTAATTCCATTAATATGCGACCATTACCATGATATATTTACTGTATTATTATTATACTACATAAACCACTGAATGTACAAACAACCAATAATTCAAAATATATGTATGTGGCCAAAACACGGATATGGACATTGCGGTTTTTGATTCTAGTAGACTCAAGTGTTTTTCTATTCAAAATTTTCATTCATCATTACTCTTCAAACATCACATGCTACTGAAAAAAAATCCATAGTTTTCTATCTTTCAAATGCTTTGAATGACATTGGTAGGGAAACGATATTTGCAGTCAAATTCAAGATATGTTTAGATGCTGCTGCATCTGATTGTAGGTCTATAAATGCAGCTTAGCTCCGAAAATATGTGCATTAGCCACAAATTCAGAACTGTCATAATTATGATTAACGAAATCCACAACATATAAAACTATTCAAATGCAGTTGTCTGTATTCTTTTATGAAACTGTTCAATATAATTTCCTCAGGATATTGACTTGGAGTTGGAACTACTGAAACGCAAGCGTGAGATGATTGAACAGCAGCAGCAGTTGCTTGTCATGGAGCAGCAATTTAAGTCATCGGTATGATACAGTGCCTATATATAAACATAACCATTTCTTGCAGGCACATGAGTTTTTTTAATTTTAAGGCTGTTATAGATAATCCTAAATGTATAGAATGTTTTTATTTGTAAAACTTAGGCAGAAAAATAGAACTATAATTTTCCTAACATAGTAATACACTGAGCATCCATAAATCAGTGGCTACGGACCACAGATTGAACTGCATGGCATAGTACAGCTTGAATGCCTATAATATTATCTTCATTACGATATTCTCCCTCTCTACTTTTTTTACTAGCACCGTAAGTTTGTTGCAAAATATATTAGTTTGATACTAAAACTAGTATTTAACTTAATCATGTTATTCTTTATTCCCTGTTAAAGTGTAGTGGATGATGTAAATTCTCTATCAGTCTTGATCATATGTTTATTATACCTTTACTGATGAACAAATATTAAATGTATGTTCTGATAGGATGATGGGACAATGTCAGAGTAAATCAAATTATGTTTAAAAAAATTAAACATGATTACAACTCTTTTTTGCTTGTGTGGTAGATTCCAAATCTGAAAATATTTACTGTGGAAAGAAACATCAACAGCTAGGAAATTTTTAAATTCGCCCATGATACGATATTTGTAGGCCTGTTGAGAAAGCTCAAAGAATGTTATGATGGTGAATGGAACCACCAGATTCTGATTAGTCAGCTCTCTCAACATGTCAATATGTCATGTATATGGAATTTAAGAAGGTAAAACTAGCTGTAGCCAACACTGTTTTGTGACTGATTTTAGAAATTGGAATTTAGCACATGTTCTCTGTGTACAATAGTTTCTTGAAGTGAACATAAATCTAATGTTTTTCATTAGACCAGTTCACTTCCAAATATGCTGAAGTGTCATAAATCATTCATCTGATTAATTAACTAAAAAGTCGATTGGTCCCTAAAACTCAGCATCAGGTAATCAGATTGAATGGTTCTCAAATGACAGCAATTTTAGCATATTGTTAAAATGTAAATCATCATCTTTTTGTAATTGAATTTCAGAGACATTCGTTCGATCAAATGCGGTATGATGAACCAGATTCCAATCGCGATTTTACCCACTTGTACGAAACTGGACCCAAACACCGCAGTCAGTTTGGCAGAAAACGCCAAGCTGAAAACCAATGGCAGTACGACAGTGCCCCTAAGAGAACCCCTCCAAAAAAGAAGTCCCAATTTAACCAACAAGGCTCGGGTAATACTGGGTCTGGGAATTCTCGTAACCAAAGACCTCACCAAGGTCAAGGTCCAAAGTCTACTCCTAGACAGCCTGCACCTCTAATGGAAATAAAGTTGAAGCCATCTATAGGCCAAAAGATTGCAAACCAGAAAGCTCCACCAAAAGCGCCTCGTAAAGACTTCGCACCGTCTAAAGTAGCCAAGCCGAAAGCGCCACCTGCTCCCAATAAAATGGCGTCTCATACTGTAACCGAACGTAAAAGTTTGGTGGCTGCTGCGACGGCGGCGTCGTCTGACGGGGACATGTCGCGCATGCTGCTGCCCGACCGCGTGCCCTCGCAGCAGGTCAGCGGCCGCTTGGAACTGGCTTTGGGTGCGATCATGAAAAACATAAGGGGGAAAATTGAAGGCAAACCTCAACACGCTGCCACGTTACGCACGATTCAGCTACAGCGTGTTATGAAACAGGTTATACGGGAGCGTATCCGAACCGTCATGTTAGGCAAGGTAGTCGGCAGCCTGATTGAAATCCTCGCTATTTATCGCGAGGAGTTCCCTGAAGAGACCGATGCCGATGTACTGAACATAGCTCTAGAAGCCGGCGGCCTCTCAGCACCAGACCAAACAATGAAAACTAAATTTATTGAGTCAGGTAGTTATTGATTAATTATTTCTAACTTTTATAGAACTGACTTTCTATACAGGGTGTCCCGTAAATAATGGATCAAACGTAACGGGTAGGTAGCTTACCTAATTTCCAACAACTAATTTGAATATTAAAAAAAAAACCGTTACAGTAACCAAGATATTATTTTTTTTTCAAATTTTACCATTTTGTCTTCCAGAATTAAGTTTTTTTAATGCTGTTGCTGCAAATGATGACATTTTTAAGTATGATTTTTATCTAACATTTCTGAATAGTTTACTAATGTTATAAGATACCATTTTTTTGAATACCGTTTTATTTGCCTTAGAAAAAAAATCTTGAGTTGAAAAGTTTTTTCTTTACGATGTTAGGACCAAAATTGAAAAATTTCTCCTGTAAAAAAAATGTATGACACCGAAGACGACCATTATTTTAAAAACTTGTACATTTAATAAGGTTTGCAAATTGGTATAAAACTTACGTCTAGTCCTTATCGTTACAAAGATATTGCTATGAATGTGATGAAGAAGACAGAAAATAAATTAAATTGGTACTATCCAATTTTTTCCTTTTCGTAATGGCTTATGCTTGAATGCTTGTAATCGAAGCAGGTAGTTAAGCGGCTAGCATAATTCCGACCCGATGACGTCATCTGTCCGGAATTTGGGACCGCTACCTGTGGCGGAGTTGCACCTCAGTCAGTGTGAAAGGGATAGATAGCGCTGCTTTTTGGTAAATCGGTATGAAGTTGCGCAGGTTCTTTTGTTCTTTCCTGCGCCCTTCACTCGTACAGGCTTCATTGTTGCTTGATTTTATTAGTTTAGTTCTAACTAGTCTCTCTTCGAGTTGCTACGTCAGACAACTTTCGCTCCCGCTCAGTGGCTCGGTGTTTTCTTCTGTAAAATTTGACTTGTGCTGTGTATTTGGACTTTGCTTTGCCTATCGATTTGGAACTCTTTGCGTATTGGACAAACGACTTGGCGATCCTACGGACTCCGAAAACATTCGTTTGTGTGTGCTTGTACGTGTGTGCAGCAAGATGTAATGCCAGGGC